>CM053152.1:118131070-118563570 GCA_028571685.1 Heterohyrax brucei | reverse complement strand
GCCACCCGGAAGAGGACAGAAACGCGGCTTCCGTTTTAAATCGGGGAGTGACCGAGGTCCACGTCGGATGGTGTTTTATTTTCTCATTTTCCCACGTCCACTTTTTCGAAGGACGGCAAAGACACAGGAAGGCGTCCTAGGAAAAGACTCCCTTAGAGAACCTAAGAACTCAAGACACCCCGACAGACACAGCCAGATACGGTGTGGACCGTATTTCGGTGTGGATGCGAACAACGCCGGCCTTCTTCGATCGAAGAGGTCCCGTCCCGTCCGTTCCGATGGGCAGCTGGGCTATAGCAGGGGACGCAGCCCCCACCGATTTTCGGAGCGGCAGCTGGGGGACCGGAAGGGCTGACCTTTCCTTCCGTGAAACCACGGCACCACCAGGACTCCCCCTTGGAATCGTTTCTCGGGCAGGAAGCCGAAGAGCGAGTGAACCGGGCAAGAGAAAAAGCCACGACGTTTCCGAGCGAGCCAAGGAATGGAAAAATGTCCATCTAGACCTCCCACCGGTCTCGTGGTAGTTAGTCACTGAAAATACTTTCAGGGTCTTCCGATGAGGATGCTCTCTCTCGGGCAGCTCGCCTCGGCCGCATCGGTGACGTCGGAGGAGTTCTACTCCCCCCGTTGTTTCTTTCGGAGTCTTCCCGAGTAGCGCTCCCAAGAAAATACGGAGGATGGGGAAGGAAGAAAATAAAAAAAAAAAGGAAGGAGCTAGGAAAAGCGACAGAGTGACAGAACTCTACCACGCACAGACACACAGACACACAGACACACAGACACACAGACACGGGGGGGGGGGGGGGGGGCAGAAGGTGGAGGATCCCGACGGGTGTCCCGTTGACCCAACTCACAGGGAGCCTTCACGCTCCCGCTGAGAACGGTTCAGCGTTTCCTCCGAAACCACGGGCACCGTGGCCGATCCGAGGACACTTGCGTCGACCCGCCCGTGGCAGGTTCCGGAAAAAAAAAGAAAACAAGGCTACCACGGCTCGGGAGTGTCCTCGAGACTCCATGCCCGTCCATCCCCCCGCCCCCCCGCCCCCCGCCCCCCGCCCCCACCCCCCCCGCCCCCCGCCCCCCGCAACGAGAACCGGGCCTTTGGTGGACCACCGTTGGGCGGATGTGGTCTCCGGACTTCAAATTTGGACCCAGTGGTTTTCAGGACGGAATGACTTTTTTTTTTTTTTTTTTTTTAAATCTTAGGTAGGGTGATTCGGTGAGAGTGTACCCCCCGCATCCGTCGGGCACGCTGGCCCGCCCTCTCAGTGGCCGTCCATTCCTCCTTTTCACTCTAGACTTCTGGTATCCTCTGAAGAAGCACCTTTCCCCTCCTCTCCACCGTTCTTCTCCCGCCTACCTAGGGAGAAACGAGGAGGACAGCCTCCTATCCAGGTAGGAAACCCTGAAGGACACACGCCCTAGGCTTCCCCCCCCCCCCCCGTGGCCCGGTAGTGCCCGGCGTCTTCCGGTCGCGAGAGCGGACGGAAGTCCTATCCTACTTTCTGGTGAGGGCAAGCAGCCCTGTGGAGGCCCTGTTCCCAGGGTGTCAGGCCATCCATTCCGGACTTTCAGTCGTTCTCCCACGGCCTACCGGAGGGTTCGGACTCCTCCCCAGCGGAGGTCCGGTGACCACAGACGGGACCGCGCAGTCCGTGCACGGACCGGGCTCTGGAGCGACCGGAAGTGGACCCTGCTCCGCGCCGGAAACTCGTCCTTGGGGACGGGAGGCCCCTTATCTTATCGCACGGATTGTTGGGTGAACCCAACGGTCCCGTGGGGAGCCACGAGAATCCGAGGGAGACTCAGGGACATCCACATCACTTCACCCCCCCCCACCCCCCCACCCCCCCCCCGGAGTGACCACCGGGCGTCCGTCTGGATCCGGTAGAACCACGGACTCTGGTTGGGGCCCAGAGGACTGAGAGGGAGGCTACGGCTGTCCGTCCGCGGGAAAAGATAGGTCAGACTGCCGGGAGCCAGTCCCAACACTTTTCGGGGCCCCGCGCGGAGGGAGGGAGAGGCGCGGCGGGAAATGAATCAAGAGAGACAGGAAAGACTTTTCTCGTTTAAGGCAGCCCGACCCAGAGAGCGAGAGAGAAGGGTCGTCTTCGTTTATTGTTCTCTTTCTACAGTCGGTAAGGCCGTCGTACTTGGACCACGTCGGCGGTTGGCTAGGCAAGAAGCAGGTACCTCGTGGTCTCTTCATGTCCATCACTGGAGTTTTCTAAAGAATGGCCCGAGACTAGTGTCTCTTTTCATGTTAGCTAGGAAGATCTTTTAAACCATGGTTAGAGATAGTGGTCTCCTTCTCTTGTGGATGATTAGGGTCTTCTCTGTGAGTGAGTCAAGAGTCAACCCTTTGTCATTCCTTTTCCTGCGAACCATCAGGATCCTCTGAAGAAGGGTCTGAGACAGGCAGGCCTGTGGGTGATTTATAATGAACAGCTGGAGCCAAACTCATCTTAGACTCCTAGGAACTTGACCTAAGCAGGAAGAGAAGACCAACCCATCTTAAAAGTGAGACAGTCTGTGGGTTGGTTGGTTCCTTCTCTGCTCTTCCTTGTCTCTTCCTGCAAGGACAACGGGTGTCCACCGTCCCTTATCCTAAGTTTCTCTTAAACTACTCTAAGAAAGGCATTTCTTGACTGTGTGTCTGTTGGCCCGATACCGAAGGTCATAAACTTGGGAATCTCGTTATCTTCCTGAAGTAAGAGGTTGGCTATCTAAGAGCTGAGAAAGAGAGGAAGGGGAGTTGTCTCTGGAAAGCCCTTCAGGGCCTTCTGGCCAGCTGGCTTCTCTCCTGTGAAGGGAGGGGTGAGCAGCTGGGAGAAGTCAGCAGGCAGGGGTTGGGCCGGCCTCGCTGCTCTCAAGCTGGCTGTGTTAGAAATCATTCCTCCGAGCTCTTTTCCCCAGAAATTCCGGTCCAGGTTTTCCCAATAGGATTTCCTAAACCAAGGGGGTAGTCTAAAGGGCCCCTCTCAGCAAGGCCTCTCCCCTGATCCTTGTGCCAGGAGAGGAGGGGGTATCTCTAGGAAGAAAATTTAATTAGGAAGCCAATGAATATCAAGGGCAGTAGGCTAGAAAACATGTCACAGGTGAGATGCTTCAGCCCGCCGTCCCTGACAGGGGCTCGTGACTCGGTCGACGAGGCTGATGGCGGACCTCCGCATCAGACTCCCTCCAAGGACTGCCGATGAAGCGGGCGAACTCATCCTTGAAAAAGTGCTACCGACCGACCTCACTCCAGTGCCGGGCCCACCCTTCCCCACCATTGGGGAGCTCTTTCTGGGACAGCCACCCGAGCTGTGGTCCTGCGGCCCTGGAGGTCCCGAAGGCCACCCAAAGGTCTTCCGTGTTTCGTCTGTCTTAGAGGAGAGAAAAATGTCCTCGGGGGCCAGAGCAGGTGAGTCGGGAGGGTGTTCCCCTACCGTTCTCGGACGGCCCAGGCTCCCTCACCGACGACCACCCTACCGAAGTTCACGAACGGGCCGGTGTGCGCCATCGCCCTTCCGGAAGGAGTCCCCAGACGGCTTGGAAGGGTGGTCTATAGGGCACTGGCCTCGGTGAGACAGGATGGCCACCAGCACTCAGGTTGGTAGAGATCCTTGGATCCGTGCAACCCCCACCCCCCCCACCCCACCCCGTCTCCTTCCCACCGCCTCAAGAGGGAAATGCCAGAGCTTTCCGTACGGATGAGAGAAGCCCAAGGGCAGACGATTCCTTTCCCTTACGGAAAAACACAGGGAAAACAACCGTCACCGATACCTTAGGAATCGAGTTAGCTGATGAGTGGGGCGAAGAGGATGCCGAAAGCTAGATTCGGAAGTCTCCTCTCTCCTTCGGTAGAGTGCCTAAAACATCAGGTCTAGACCCCACTGGGGTGAGCTGCCTCCATGTCTTCATTTCCTAGTGGGTTCCCCCCCCCTTCCAGTCGGTGGAGGAGGCCATCTCCAGGTGCAACTCCCAACCCAAAGGTCCTGCTGCCACGTGGGAGGGGGGGGGGGGGGAGAGATTCCCCGCCAAGTCGGGGAAACCGTGAAATGAAAAAAAACGAGTCTTCCCCGAATCTGTCCTTCACTAGAATGATCCATGCCGTTACTCAGCAGGAAGCCGATCCAGCAGAAGAGGCCTCCCTCCACCCGTTTTGCTATCTCCCCTGTGAAGATTTCGAGTTAGGAGATCTCTCAGGAGGGTTCGTTCTTCTAGTCAAGGACCGACCGACCGACCGACCGACCGACCGACCGACCGACCGACCGGACCGACCGACCGGACCGACCGACCGGACCGACCGACCGGACCGACCGACCGGACCGACCGACCGGACCGACCGACCGGACCGACCGACCGGACCGACCGACCGGACCGACCGACCGGACCGACCGACCGGACCGACCGACCGGACCGACCGACCGGACCGACCGACCGGACCGACCGACCGGACCGACCGACCGGACCGACCGACCGGACCGACCGACCGGACCGACCGACCGGACCGACCGACCGGACCGACCGACCGGACCGACCGACCGGACCGACCGACCGGACCGACCGACCGGACCGACCGACCGACCGGACCGACCGACCGGACCGACCGACCGGACCGACCGACCGGACCGACCGACCGGACCGACCGACCGACCGGACCGACCGACCGGACCGACCGACCGGACCGACCGACCGGACCGACCGACCGGACCGACCGACCGACCGGACCGACCGACCGGACCGACCGACCGGACCGACCGACCGGACCGACCGACCGACCGGACCGACCGACCGGACCGACCGACCGGACCGACCGACCGGACCGACCGACCGGACCGACCGACCGGACCGACCGACCGGACCGACCGACCGGACCGACCGACCGGACCGACCGACCGACCGACCGACCGACCGACCAGGACCACGACTTCCGCGGGAAGTGAAACGCACCCGGAGACGCCCATTTTCCTTGGTCGCCCCAGCCCCCCGGACCCGCCTTTCCGGCTTTCGCACGGTCGGTGCCACGGAAGTCCCGGCGGGCGGTTGGATTCCCCGGGACCCACTGGGAAGTCCTCTCACCCCTGACCCTGCGTCTGTGACCCGCCCCCCCCAACCCCTTGGGAGCCCTCGTGGCCGGCGGTCCCAAGCCCCGGCCGACGGGGCGGTCCCTCGCTCCAACGGGGGGTGCGGGGTGGGGGGTGGGGATGGGCCTGGGCCCCGGCCCCGCCCCCGGCCCCGCCCCCCGCCGGGAGGGAGGGAGGGAGGGAGGGAGGGAGGGAGGGAGGGAGGGAGGGAGGGAGGGAGGGAGGGAGGGAGGGAGGGAGGGAGGCCGGAAGCTGCCCTCTGCCCCTTTCGCGGCGGAGAGGGACAGGCGCGCACGCGCCAGGAAGGAACGGGCCCGGCGGGTGCTCTGGCCTTCCCAAGCACGCGAGTGCGCGGGTGCGCGGGTGCGCGGGTGCGCGAATGCCTGTGTTCGGGGGTCGGGGTCGGGGTCGGGGTCGGGGTCGGGGTGCCCACGTTGTCTTGTCTACCTGTCCGACGACGACTGTTACTTGGTGGCCTGGGCCAAGGTCTCCGGGCGGGCGGCCCGCCCGCCCGCCCGCCCGCCCGCCCGCCGCGCCGCCCCTCGTGTGTTTTGTTTTTGTGATTTCTAGGTTTCTTTCCGTCTTTCTCATCTTCATTCCGATCTCTCCTTGGACCGAGACTGAGATGGATCCGTCTCACCTTTTCAATTGGGGGGGCCCCGGGCCCCGGCCGGACCGAAACAACGCGTGGGAGGGAACAGCCGGCCCGACCCGGACGTGGACCGGACTTGGGCGGGGCCCGGGGCGGGCGCGCGGAGGAGGAGGCGGCGTCGGGAGGTCGGCCCCTCCGTGCGCGCGCCTGCGTGGCTGCGCCGGGACGTGGGCCTTCGGACGGACGGACGGACGGACTGCGCAACAAGCGGCGTGGCCGGCCGAGGCCGAGGAGTTCCACGGGGCCGGCGGAGCGCCGCCGAAGGGAGGTCCCGCCGGCGGTGGCCGGCGGGTCGTGGGTCCTTGGGGGACGGGGCGGAGCGCCGCCGAGCGGGCCCGCGGTTCCGGGACAGCTGGTCGACCCTGGCGCCCGCCCGCCACTCTGAGAGGGATGGTAGACGAACTGGTCCCCGGGCGGGGCGTGGGCGGCCGTCAGGGCGAAGGACAGAAGGCTGGCTATCTCCACGTGAACTCAACCCAGTGGTCCTCCCACGTGGGAGACGAAAAAGATTCCCCGTCAAGTCAGGGAAAGTAGGAGTTAAACCACAAAATTAAAAAACTCCAGTCTTCTCAGAATCTGTTATTCACTAAAATGATCAATGCTTTATGTTTTTAAACAGTTCCTTAGTCTGCCATCGTTCGTTCCGTTTCGGTTCGAGTTTGGCAAGGATGATCTCTGAGTCATCAATCATGAAAATACACTTCAAACATAAAGAATCTGTATCTGCGTTCACATCGCAGCAGTTACTGTGACTACTCAATGATTTCTTGTGGGTCTCAGTCATTCGGCAATCAACCTACCTACGTATTTACCTAGCATTGTGTTGGTAGGTCCCATCGAGTAAGTTCCAACTCATGACAACCCCATGAAGAACATAATGAAATACTGCCCAGTATTGCACCATTTCAATAATCGTTTTTTTTAAATTTTTTATTTAACATGACTGAGTGAAAAGGTACATTCCCGTATAAATTTACGTTTCCACCTATATGCACCTTCCACTGCTCTCCCTGTCCAGGGACAGCACACTATTCGTCTCTGCTCCATACATGTCTCATCCTCCCAACAGCTTCCGTTCCCTTCCTCTCCACCAACTCTCCTTCCTCCAGCCAGAGGTCAGCAGGATGATATCCTGTAGATGTATAGAACCATAAAGTGCATCAAATATATGGTCATTCTGCATTGCCAAGTCCAATCGATTCCTGTCCACAGAGTGGACCTTTGTTATAGGGTAAGGGCAGCATCAGGGATGGGGACCATGCTCTCAGGGGAACGCAGATACCGCTGGACCATCAATTGAGATCTTTTAGTGGAGATCTCAGGATGCACCCCTTTTTATTCTTGTGTTGCCAGTGAGACTCAACCTAGTGAGCTCCATCGTGGCTATCGCTGGTGGTGGCCGCGCACCATCCGGTTCTTCTGGTCCCAAGTCGATGTAGGCATCCACTCATGGGGGTCTCTCTGTCATCTAGGTTGTCTTTACCGCATGTCATTTTGGTCTTCGGTGAGCATCCGTTCCTGCTGAGTTGGGACCATTTGCTGTGTCCTCGGATGGCAGCTTGGCAGCTTTTAAGACCCCAGACGCCACTCACCAATGTGGGGTGCAGAGGGCTCTCTTAGCAAAACGCTAGTTGTGCCAATTGGCCTTCATTTCGCCTAAGAGCATGGTCCCCTGCCCCTTGCCTCTGCTACTCTATCCTTGCAATATTGGGTTAACATGGAAGGAGTACTCAAGTTATGCTGAAGTTCACTTACTGTTGTTCTTGTTTCTAATGTGTGCTATCACTGCTTTCTCCCAACCAGATTTCTAGCAACTATCTAAACTAAACCCTCTCCCCTGCACCTTTCCTCCCTCCCCTCCCTTGCAGCTGTCAAAGAGTCTTCTATACACAAGGCTGTTTTTGAGATCTTATCTTAGAGGTCTCATACAGTATTTGTCCTTTTGTTGCTGACTACTTTCACTCAACATAAGGTCTTCCAGTTGAAACCAGGTTAGGAGATGTTTCCTGGAATCATCGTTGTTCTTTAGCATTTTGTAGTGCTCCATTGAGTATATGTACCATAGTTTACCTATCCATTCTTCTGTTGTTGGGCATCTGGGTTGATTTCATCTTTTTGCTATCATGGATTGTGCTGCAATAAACATTCTGGTGCATGTGTACGTTGGTGTGAAAGGCCTTGATTCTCTAGGATATATTCCAAGTAGTGGAATTACTGGGTCAAATGGTATACCGATATCCATTTTTTTTAAGGAAGTGCCAGATTGCTTTCCAAAAGGCTGGACCATTTTGCAACCCCACCAACGGCGTAGGAGGGTTCCACTTTCTCCACAGCGTCTCTAGCATTTGTTGTTTTGTGTTTCCTGGATCATGGCCAACCTTGTTGGGGTGAGATGGTATCTCACTGTACTCTTGATTTGAATTTGTTTAATAACTAAAGGTCATGAACATGTCCGCATGTGTTTTTTGGCTGCCTGGATCTCCTCTTCAGTGAAATGTCTCTCCATCTCCTTTGCCCGTTGCTTAATTGGATGGTTTATCTTCTTGTTGTTGGTATTTTGTAGTATCTTATAGATTATGAAGATCAGGTGTCAGTCTGACAAAGAGTTGCCAAATATTATTTCACATTCTGTGGGTGTTCTTTTAATTCTATTAATAAAGTCTTTGGATGAGCAAAAGTGTTTGATTCTTAATAGTTCCCATTTATCTATTTTCTCTTCTGTTGATTGTGGTTTCTTTGACAGATTTTGGAGTCTGTCCTCATCGTGTATTAAAACTTCCATTGTTGTTCCTACGTTTTCTTGGGTCAGCTGTATCGTTTGAGGTTTGATATTTAGGTCTTTTATCCAGTTGGAGTTGGTTTTTGTATAAGGCGTAAGATATGGATCTCGATTCAGTTTATTGCAGATAGATAACCAATTTTGTCAGCACCGTTTGTTGAAGACACTGTTTTTACCCCAGTTGAATGTCTTAGGGCCTTTGTCGAATATCAACTGTTCATAGGCAGATGGTGTTATCTCTGGGGTCTCATTTCTGTTCCATTGATCCATCTGTCTGTTCTTGTACCACTACCAGGCTGTTTTGACCACTGTGGCAGTGTAGTATGTTCTAAGGTCGGGTAATGAGAGACCTCCCAGTGTGTTCTTCTTCAGTCGTATCTTACTTATCCAGGGCTTCTTCCCTTTCCAAACAAAATTGGTAATTTGTTTCTCCATCTCATTAAAAAGTGATGCTGGAACTTGTATTGGGATTGCATTACATAAGTAGATTCCTTTGGGTAAAATAGACATTTTCACAATGTTAAGTCTTCCTATCCATGAGCAGGGTAGGTTTTTCCATTTATCTAAGTCTCTCTTAGTTTCTTGTAGTAAGGGCTTTTAGTTCTCTTTGTAAAGGTCTGTTGTTTCTCTGCTTAGATTAATTCCTAGGTACCTTATCTTCTTAGGGGCTATCGTAAATGGTACTGATTTGATGATTTCTTCCTTAACACTCTCGTTGTTGGTATAAAGGAATCCTACTGATTTACTTATGTTTATCTTGTATCCTGAGACTTTGCTGAACTCTTCTATCAGTTTGAGTAGCTGACTTATACACTCCTTGAGGTTCTCTGCATATGCAATCATTATCATCTGCAAACAGGGAGGTTTTAACTTCCTCTTTGCTGATGCAGATGGCCTTTATTTATGGGTCTTGTCTAATTGCTCTGGCTAGAACTTGTAGCACAATGTTGAATACGAGAGGTGAGAGTGGGCATCCTTGTCTACTCCCTGATCGCAAGGGAAAGTCTTACAGTCTCTCTCCATTCACGATGATGTGGGCTATTGGCTTTGTATAAATGGCCCTTATTGTGTTCAGGAATTTGCCGTCTATGCCCATTTTGCTAAGAGTTTTTAGCATGAATGGGTGTTGGACTTTATCAAATGCCTTTTCTGCATCAATGGACAAAATCAGGTGGTCCTTGTCTTTTGTGTTATTTATGTGGTTAATCACATTGATTGTTTTTCTGATGTTGAACTAGCCTTGCATCCCTGGTACGAATCCCACTTAGTCATGATGGATTATTTTCTTGATATGTTGTTGTATTCTCTTGGCAAGAATTTTGCTGAAGATTTTTGCATCTAGATTTATGAGTGATATCGGTCTGTAGTTCTCTTTCCTTGTTGGGTCTTTCCCTGGTATAGGTATGAGGGTTATGCTGGCTTCACAGAATGAGTTTGGGAGTACTCAATCCCTTTCTATACTGTGAAATAGTCTCAGTAGTATTGGAGATAACTCTTCTCTAAATGCTTGGTAGAATTCTGCAGTGAAGCCATCTGGGCCCGGACTTTTTTTGGTTGGCAGTGTTTTGATGACATTTTCAATCTCTTCCTTTGTGATGGGTTTATTAAGTTGTTCTGCTTCACGTTGTGATGATTTGGGTAGATGGTATGAGTCAAGGAATTTGTCCATTTCCCCTAGGTTTTCAAATTTGTTACAGTACAGTCTTTCATAGTATTCTGTTATGATACTTTTGATTTCTGTTGCTTCTGTGGTGACAACTCCCCTCTCATTTCTATCTTGGGATATTTGTTTCCTTTCCTGCTTTTCTTTAGTAACTTTAGCCAGTGGTTTCTCCATTTTGTTGACCTTTTAAAAAAAAAACAGCTTTTGGGCTTTTCAGTTTTTTCAGTTGTTTTTCTGTTCTGTAGTTTATTTAGCTCTGCTCTAATCTTTATGATCTTGTTTCTTCTGGTGCCCAAGGGGTTCCTCTGTTGTTCTCTTTCTACTTGTTCAAGCTGTAGAGTTAGTTCCTTGATTTGGTTTCTTTCTTCCTTCCAGATGTGTGCATTTATGGAGATAAACAGACCTCTGAGTACTGCTTTGGCTGTATCCCATAGGTTCTGGTAAGAAGTGTTTTCGTTCTCATTGGAATCCATGAATTTCTTTATTTGATCCTTGATTTCCTCTATAACCCATGGTTGTTTTGAGCAAGATGTTGTTCCATTTCCAAGAGTCCTACTTTCTATCTATGCTTTTTCTGCTATTGATTTCAACTTTCATGGCTTTATGATCTGAGAAGATGCTTTGCAGTAATTCAGTGTGGATTTTGCTGAGCATTGCATTATGGCCTATCATAGTCAATTCTGGAGAATGTTCCATGTGCACTGGAGAAGGTGTAGTTGTCTGCTGACAAGTGGAAAGTTCGGTATATATCAATGAGGTTTAGTTGGTTAATTGTGTCCATGAGGTCTTCTGTATCTTTACTGAGCTTTTTTCTAGATGATCTGTCTAGTAATGAGAGTGGAGTGTTAAAGTCTCCCACTATTATTGTGGAGTCATCTAACTCTCTTTTGAGCATAGTCAGTGTTTCTTCGATGTATTTAGGTGCTCTGATATTAGGTGCATAAATATTTAATATCGTTAAGTCTTGCTTGTGTACTGAACCTTTCAGCAATAAATAGTGTCCATCTTTGTCCACGATGGTGGATTTGACATTAAAATTGATTTTGTCTGAGATTAGATTTGCCACCCCTGCTCTTCTTTGTTCATTGTTAGCTTGATACGTATTTTTCCATCCTTTAATTTTCAGTTTGTTCCTATCTTTCGGTCTCAAGTGAGTTTCTTGTAGACGACATACGGATGGGTCATGTCTTTTCATCCAAGATGACACTTGGTGTCTCTTTACTGGAGCATTCAGTCCATTCACATTCAATGTAATTACTCATAGGTATGTGTTCACTGCTGCCATTGTGATATGTTTATTTTCATGTTGATGTTTTCTCTGTTGTTCTTATTAGTCTGTTCTGGGACATTCTTTTCTGTCAGTTGATTTTTCACCTTTTTCAGAGCTAGTTTTGTAGTTGTTGAGATTCCTGTGTTACATTTCTTGAAATGGCATGATACATCTTTGTTGTGCTTTACAGCTGCCCCTATGATCCCACTTAATAAACTATATATAAACCCAATTTTAATGACTACCAGTCTTGTCATCTTTTTATCCATCTGGAATAACTATAACAATTGTAGTACATCCCTCTTTTTATTATGATGACACCATAGCTTTCATGATGATCACTGGATTGCTTCTTTCCATATCAGAGCTGTGATTAACTTTGGAGCCCTCCCTAAATGAGTACAGTATTGAGTAGTGTGTTCTTCTGAAATATGAAGTTAGTGGTTTAATTCTTCTAAGACAGAGTCAAGAACTTCTTTCAGTATTTCTTGTAGTTTGGGTTTGGTTTTTACAAAGTCTCTGAGTTTCTGTTTATCTCGGGATGTCTTAATGTCATTTTCGTATTTGAAAGATAGTTTTGCAGGATATATAATTCTTGGTTGGAAGTTCTTCTCCTTCAAGGCTTTGAATGTGTCATGTCACTGTCTCTGTGCCAGCATGGTTTCTGCTGAGAAATCTGACGACAGCCTACAGGGTTTCCCTCGGAATGTTAGCTTTGCTTTGAGTCTTGCTGCCTTTAAGAGTTCCTGCTTGTGTTTCATTTTGTTAAGCTTGATTATAATATGTCTTGGAGTCTTTCTTTTGAGATCTATATTGGGTGGCATACCATATGCATGAGATGTCTATATTCTCTTCGTGATTTCTGGGAAGTTTTCTTTCAGCAGCTGAGCAATGACACTCTCTGTGTTCTCAGATGCCTCACCCTGTTCAGGGACTCCAAATAATCGAGGGTTGTTCCTCTTAATAGAGTCCCACATGCTTCTTAGTGTTTCTTCCTTTTTCTTGTTTCTTTTTTTCTGATTTCTGCTCATAGACGCTGGCATCAATAGCTCTGTCTTCCAAGTCAGAACTTCTTTTTTCTGTTTGTTCCATTCTGTTTTCTTGGCTTTGCATGGAAGTTTCTATGTCTTTGATTTTGTTCTTGATCTGTTGGATTTCCGAGTACTGGTGTTCCATAAGATCGAACAGCTTGCTTAATTTTTCATTCTGTTCTGCTGCATTTTGCATGAGGTCTAGAAGGGCTCTGTGTATAATCATTTTGTATTCACTTCCTGATGCTTTCATAAGTTTCTCCATCGGGAAAACTCCTTGGTTGCTTTGTTTGGGAGCCTTCTGAAGCCATGGGTAATTTCTTGCATACCACAATTGTCTGTTGCTTTTTGGGTCCCATGTGAGTATGTAGAGGCTGGAAGAGGTACTGTGAGGATGGATTGCAAATGTTACTCTAGGCTGTCTTAAAATGTAAAGCTAAAGGTATCTGACCACTTCACAAGTCAGTTAGGTTTTCAGGTGTAGAGGTCCCTCTTCTCAACTGACAAAGTAAGCACCACTATATACAACCCCAGATGATAACAAACTAGTTCAGAATACAGCAATGCTACTGCCCTGTTGGCCTCTGCTGACAGGGCCTAGCCTTAGCCAACACTGCGTCGGGTACCTCTTTTGTGATAGAAAAGCACTCTCTTGTGGGCAGGCTGTGGCTCCCATGCTAAGAATTAGTTCCAGCTGCAGCCACCGTATGCAAGATGGCGTCCTCCACACAGGCAGCAGATAGAGGGGCTAAAGGTGCCGAGAGGTAGTGATTCCTCTGCTTCTGTTGCAGGGCCACCAACGTAGGTGGCCTTCGGTAAATTACTGCTTTTCTGTCGGAGAACCGCTGTCCTGTTTGCAGGAGCTGGCTCCCAGGCTAAGAATTAGGTCCTGGTAAAATCTCGGTACCAACAAGGTGTCCTGCACACTGACTGCGAAATTCCGTACAAACCCCACTGAGGCAGATATAAAACGAAAGGCTCAAAGTGGTTAGATTAACAGAGTCCTGAGCCTGGCTCTCAAAATATTGGAGTTTCGCCTGCCTATCCCCCCAGCAGCGTGTCTGAGTCTAGCCGCTAGGCAAGACCCTGCTCTGCCCACCGGCCAAGACACAGAAAAAACAAGTCAAAATGGTGCGTTTACCTTCCATCCGTGAGAGCCAGGGCTAGCCAGGAGCAGGAATCAGTGAAAGAGGGAGGTTTTTCGCTCAGTGGTATGAAGTCCCAATTAACAGCCCTGTGCCGTGTCCTGAGGCTGATTAGGTGATCAGAAGGCTCCGTTTGATTATCAATTCAAGTCTTGGTTTTCAGAGGGATATAAGGATACGTGTGTTTAGTCCGTCATCTTGACTCTGTCCCCCTCCATAATCGTTTTGATGCTTAAGCCCATGGTTGCGGTCACTGTGTCAGTCCATCTCATCAGGGTCTTCCTCTTTTTCACTGTGCCTCCACTGGACCAAGCACGATGTCCTTCTCCAGGGCCTGATCCTTCTTGACAACATGTCCAAAGTACACAAGATGCAGTCCTGCCAAGGAGCACTCTGGTTGGACTTATTCCAGAACAGATCTGTTTGTTGTTTTCACAATCCATGGTACCTTCTTCTTCAAAACCACAATTCAAAGTCATCAATTCTTCTGTCTTCTTCAGGGTACAGCTTTTGCATGCATATGATGCGACTGAAAATAACACGGCTTGGGTCAGGCACATTTTGGTCTTCAAGGTGACGGCTTGACTTTTCCAGACTTTAAAGAGGTCCCTTGCAGAAGATTTTCCCAGTGCAATGTGTCTTTTGATTTCTTGACTGCTGCTTCCATAGGCTTTCATTGTGGACCCAACTCAGATGAAATCCTTGACAGTGTCAGTCTTTTCTGCATTTACGACAATGTTGCTTACTGGTCCAGTCGGGAGGATTTTTGTTTTCCTGATGTTGAGGTACAATCCATATAAACGCTGTGGACCCTGATCTGCATCACTCAGTGTCTGAAATCTTCTTCAGTTCCAACAAGGGAGGTGGTATCCTCTGGGTCATGCAGGTTGTTGAGTTGTCCTCCAATCCCTAGGTCTCGTTCTTCTTCATAGAATCCAGATTCTCGGATTATTTGCTTGGCCTACAGATTGAAAAGGTATGGTGAAAGGATACAACCCTGATGCATACCTTTCCTGACTTGAAACCATACATGTCCCCTTGTTCTGTTTACACGAGTGCCTCTTGATCCCTCGACAGATTCCTTAAGAGCACCATTAGGTGTTCTGGGATTCCCAATCTCTGCAATGTTAGCCATCATTGAGTGGGATCCAGCCAAATGCTTTTGCATAGTCAATGAAACACACGTCAACGTCTCAGGTATTCTTGGCTGAACCACTGGACATCAGCGAAGATATCCCTGCTTCCACATCCTTTTGGGAATCCAGTTTGAAATTCTGGCAGTTCCTGGCCCATCTGTTGCTGAAATCACTTCTGAATGATCTTGAGCAGAATTTTACTTGCGTGTGGTATCAATGATATTGTTCGGTAATCTCCACGTTCTATTGGATCACCTTTCTTTGGAACGGGCATCAATATGAATCTCTTCCAGTACAGGCCAGGTCGCTGTCCTCCAAATCTTCTATAGACAAGTGAGCACTGCCAGCACAGTATTTGTTTGTTGAAATATCTCAAATGATATTCTATCAATTCCTGGAGCCTTGTTTTTTGCCAATGCCTTCAATGCAGTTTTTAAAATGGTTAGTTAATATTTGGATTATGCTTTTGCAACACATATAGTAGTGATTTTCAAAGAGGGAGTCACCAGCATCATCAGATTGTAAAGACAATTTTGTAAGGTATTTTTTTTTCTAATAATGTAATGGAAAACAGCAGAGTGTACTACATATAGAAAAGGTAAATAGTGTTTGGGGAGCTTTCGTTTTCATTATTTTTTCAGACCCTGTGCACTGGTTTCAGACTCACTCAGCTGTAGTCTTGAGTTCTGAGACTGCTATCGACTAGATCTCTCGATTCAGACATGGAAGAATCTCAGGCAGTGACTGCCTCACTGATACTTGTACAACTTCCTTCTCACTTACTGAACACCAACTAGAGCCACTAGGACTCTCCATTCAACAACTCTTTATCTGGTAAGTTTCCATTATGTATAAGTTGTTTTTCCCAAGTTTTATTTGTATTCACTAGATATATGTTTCATTGTTTACTGCCATTACAGTATGTTAGTTAAGTGTAGGTAACTTTTTTCATATTTTATATTGTACATCACTGCATAAGGCCCACAAACATACCAACTACTTCACTAATTATTAATTGGGGCTTTAAATACTACATACATATCATTCGGAAATACTTTACAGAAGTCATGTAGGTGATTTCACTGAAATTTAAATTTTGAAAAAATCCATTTTTTAAATGGACTAGAAACACATTATTATCCTTTCCATTTAAAATAATGGAATGTGTCACTGTTAGGTGCAACTAAGTCAGTTCCAACTCATAGCAACCCAGTGACAACAGAACGACATGCTGCCTGGTCCTGCACAATCTTCACAATCCTTTGTGTGCTGGAGCCCATTGCTGCAGGCAGTGTGTCAGTCCATCTCATTGAAAGTCTGCCTCTTTTTCACTCACCCTCTACCCTACCAAGGATGACATCCTTCTCCAGGGACTGGTCCCACCTCCTGACATGCACAAAGTACACGAGGAGTCTTGGCGTCTTCAGTTCCAAGGAACATTCTGGCTGCACTTCTTCCAAGACAGACCTTTTATTCTCTCGACATTGCATGACATATTCAGTATTCTTCACCAACTCAACAATGCAAAGCCATCAAGTCTTCTGTCTTATTCGCTGTTCAGCTTTCACATGCATATGTGGTAATTGACAATATCATGGCCTGGGTCCACCTTAATCCTCAAAATGATATCATGGCTTTTGAACACTGGAATGAAGTCTTTTACAGCAGATCTGCCCAGTGCTACAATACATCATTTGAATTTGTAACTGCTACTTCCTGGGAGTTGATTTTCAATCCAAGTAAAATGGAGTGCATGCACCAACACACAGCCACCTGAAAACCCCCTATGCAACACAGTGTCAGGAATAGAATAGATCTCAATGATGAGGAATGACTTGTAGCTAATAAATTCATTGTTCCCTATTTAAGACATTAATAATTTATACCTGTTTAAGTGGTACTATCACAGTGATAACTGAAATAGTACCACTTAAAAAGGTATAAATTATTGACCAATTTTTCCCCCTTCAAATATTAATCAAGAAATACGAGTGATGTGACTTCTGCTTTTTAAATCTATTGTAGAAAAATCACCTCTCCCTAATTTAAATTAAAAAAAGAAGCCCCAAAGCTTGGCAATGATCAAGTAATGTCTTAGAAAGTTTTCTTAAAGTATAATTTTTCTGATGCAGCTGAAAGTCATGAGCTCTGAAGGAAGGCCTCTATAACTCTACTATATTATAAAGGCATTATGGAGTGAATCAACAGTGTTCCAAAAAGGGATATGGTAAAAAGGTGCTTATACTTTTTTATAACTCACAGAATACTCCATTTAACTTCTCTAGAAGTATGTAATAATGATGACACTAGTAATAATTAAAACTGATGATTATATACCATCCAAATGGTGTTATGCGTATCACTTCCTTTAATCATAAAATTACCATTGTGGTATTTTACATGCTGACAGCAACACAAAGAGGACAAGTAACATATCCCACCTTACGATTACAAATGGAGAAAGCCAGGTTATACTCAATAAAGGTTAGTCCTCACCAACACATTCTAAGTTTATGGAGATTTAAAAAGTTCAAGCTTTCCAGAAGTCACGTATGCATTTGTTAATATACCAAAACACCTCTGCAATGCTGTCAGGTGAAATCTAACTCGTACTGACTGTAATGAACACAGCAGAACGTCCTCATAACGTTTCCAAGGCTGTAATCTTTATGGAAGCACAATGCCACATTCTTGTCTTGCAGAGTGATTGGTGGTTTCAAAATGCCAAGCTTCTGGTTGGTAGATGAACCCTTAGAGCACTTAACCACTGCACTACTGGGGCTCCCAGAATATAGGCTTCCTAAAAAAAGGGATTATTCTCAGCTGAAGCAAAAGGATACCCTACTTTTGTTAGTTTCCCAATATGGGCTCCCTAATATACCAAAGCAATTGAAGACAAATGCAAGCTTTCATAAATTAATTTACACTCAGCGGCTTTCCTAACTGTGAAGTCTTAGGTGCTCAGTAAGTTGTGAATGACGTATAAAATCCTTACCACATTCAACACATGTATAGGGTTTCTCACCAGTATGGATCCTTTGATGTAGAGTGAGTTCTGATCCACGACTAAAGGCCTTCCCACATTCCTTACATTCGTAGGGCTTCTCCCCAGTGTGAGTTTTATGATGTTCAGTAAGATGTGAACCACGAGTAAAGGCCTTCCCACACTGCTTACACTCGTAAGGTTTTTCCCCTCTGTGAAGTCTTTGGTGTTCACTAAGCTGTGAGCCATATGTAAAGGCCTTGTCACATTCCTTACATTTATACGGTTTTTCACCTGTATGAATTCTCTGATGGTAAGTAAGTTGTGTGACACGAATAAAGGCCTTCCCACAGACCTTACATTCATAATGTTTCTCACCATGAATCTTCTCATGTTGAGTAAGATACGCACCACGCATAAAGGCCTTTCCACATTCCTTACAGTGGAAGGGTTTCTCACCTGTGTGAATTCTCTGGTGTTCACTTAGTTGTTTGCAACAATTAAAGGCCTTTCCACATTCTTTACACCTGTAGGGTTTTTCATTACTGTGAATTCTCTGATGTTGAGTGAGATTCGAATTACAAACAAAGGCTTTCCCACATTCTTGGCATGTATAAGGCTTCTCGCCTGTATGCACTCTCAGATGATAAGTCAGTTGTGAGCCACGAATGAAGGCCTTGCCACATTCTTGACATGCATAAGGTTTCTCACCCGTGTGAACCCTCTGATGCTCACTAAGTTGGGAGGCGCATAAAAAAGCTCTGTCACATTCTTTACATCTATAAGGCTTTTCGCCAGTATGAACTCTCTGATGATAAGTAAGGTGTGAGCCAAGAATAAAGGCCTTTCCACACTCTTTACACTTAAAGGGTTTTTCACCAGTGTGAATTCTCTGATGGTAAGTGAGTTGTGAGCTAAGAATAAAGGCCTTCCCACAGTCTTTGCATTCATAGGGTTTTTCACCACTATGAAGTCGCTGATGAAGAGCATATTGTGAACTGTAACCAAAGGCTTTTCCACATTTCTTACACTGATAGGGTTTCTCTCCTGTATGAACCCGCTGGTGTTCAGTAAGCTGGGAGGCACGAATAAAGCCTTTCCCACAGGCTTTACATTGATATGGTTTTTCATTAGTATGAATCTTCTGATGCTGAATCAGATCAGAACTGCGGCCAAATGCCTTTCCACATTCCATACATTCATATGGTTTCTCACCAGTCAGAATCCTTGTACGCTGAGTATAGTGTGGCTTTTTACTGAAGGTCTTCTTGCATTTATTAATTTCAGAATGTTTTCCATTATGAGTTTTCTCATGCTGAATAAGACATGACAGGAAGCTGAAGCCTTGTCTACATTCCTTGCACTTGTATGATTTTTCCTTCACAGCAATTCTCTGGTGAAGAGTAGGGGATGTGGAATGAGTTTGAGTGGCTTTTCCTTCACAGGTTTTCACATGCATGACCAATGGCCACTGATTTCTCTGTTGACTCTCAAACTGGCCTTTGTACTCCAGAATGTTTCCAGGACAACGGTGCACAAACACATGACCCAGAGGCTGTCCCACTCTCTCCCACTGCTGTGATTCCATTTTACAAACACTCTTTTCTGGGGATGATGCCTTGGTCTCGCAGCCAGGTTGAAAGTCTATAAGATAACAAGAAAACAAATTCCTGCTGTTTTTGTTTTCCAGAACACGTAAAAACTTTTAAGGTAAAAGTGGTAGGCAACATAACAATAGTTATTACAAGAATGCAATGGCTTAAACATTTCTCAGTTATTGTACACAAATTGAAAAAAAACTGACAAGGAAAGAACTAACAGTAAGAAGAGCTTATGGGAAGGAAAGAGAAGATAAAACGTACCACTGCTTCTTTAAACTGTGGCATGGAAAAGCATCAACAGGAAACATACAATAATCACAACATCCACCAAACAAATGTCTGGCCAGTCATGCGATTTGTCAGTACATCCTAGTAGCTGTACTGTCCACACTCACGGAGAATCAAACCACCTTCCCGACTACCACCCAGGGCCAGGCCACCATGTCTCACTGCAACAACCTCCTGACTGGCCTACCCACTTCCATCCTTACAAGCACATCTATTCTCACTTTGTCAGGGTCACCAGTACCCTTCACCCTACCAAATCCAGGAGCCCATTTTCAGTCTTCATCTTGACATCTCAGCAGAACCATCCACAGTCAACCACTCCCTCGTTCTGTCACTTGGTTCCCAAGATATTACATTCCTAATCACTTTTCGACTCGACGGCACTTGGCTTGGCAATCACTTTTCAGATGACAGGTTACTCCTTAACGTTCCAGGATCATTTTGCCAACTACATGTTAGCATAGCCCCCATTTGCTCCTTGTACTTTACTTCTCCTTCATATAAACAAACTCCGTCCATAACCTCTTCTAGTCCTGAGATAGAGAGATTTGCCCCGTATCTGTCTTTTCACTCCCAATGCCAACCCCACTCCTACTGGACTTCTACACACCTAAACAGCTTTCCCACATGGATATTCCATGTGCATCTCAGGTATGAAACTCAGGAGACAGAGTTCAGCAATCAGGACAGCTTCCAGCAGGGATAGTGCTCATCTCCTCTGCCATGCCCACAGGTAGGCTTTGCTTGGCAGTCTGTCACTGGGCCCCTCTTGGGCAAATACCACAACTCTTTTGGCTCTACCATCAAGTTCCAAGAGGCTCCACACTCTGCCAGCAAGCCTCCTGCCCGAAGGCATCCAGCGGTTCTCTGTGGGTCAGCAAGCCCACTGCACCTGCCTCACTCCACAGGCCGGGAAGCCACTACAGCTATCTCACACTGTTCTCCTGCTTCTGACTGCTCATGCCTTTTTCTGCCACCTGGTGCTCTCTCCAGTGTTACAGCTCTGTTTCCTGGATCTTGAAAGTTCTTAGTGCAGGGACCTTGGGTCCCAAGGACATGTTCTATTCATTGGCTGTTCTTAATGGTAGTGAGATCCCTCCTGATCTATGTGAGACCAGTCCTTTGAAGCCCAAGAGGATGGTGAAACTGACCAGTTCCCTAGGTAGGTAGGCCACAGTCTCCTAGTCTGCACAATAACTGACTGATTCCTTTCCAGTTTTGATACACCTCATTTCCACATTACATTGTCCAACTCATCGGCAAGAGTGCGGCCTAGCAAATCATCTTGGCAGAACTGTAAACCCAGGGCCAGAAAGGGCACATGAAAAGGGAAACCTGTTGCCCTGCACAATTCTTGTCCCCATTCTCGATATAGCGCCCAGAGTAATCTTTAATAAACATCCCCTGATCATGTGCACACAACCTCAAGGGTTTCCTATCATAGTTAGAATAAAGTATCACTCTTCGCAATGGCCTGCAAGGCTTTCAACAATCTGATCCCTGCTGACGTCTCTACCATCATTTCTGTAGTTCCCACTTTCATCCACAGAAGTCGTATGCTATATGGGTCACCACGCTGACTCTGATTCTCAAAGTTCAGTCTTTCCTCAGGGTCTTTGCACTTCTCTTCCTTAACACACAATACCTTGATTGTTGCATGGATAACTTCACACAGAGACTAAAGTCTTCAGAATAGATTACACTTCAGCATAAGTAAATAAAAAATCCTCACAACTGATCAATATGCAACGTCATGATAAACAGAGATAATACCAGAGTTGTCAAGAATGTCATTTCACTTGGGTCCACAATCAGTACCATGGAAGCAGCAGTCAAGAACTCCTACATCACATTACAGTGGGAAAAATGCTACAAAAAAACTTTTTCAAGTGTTACAAAGAAAAGATGTCACTTTAAGGACTAAAAGATGTGCACCTGACCCAAGCCATGGTATTTTCAATTGCCTCATATGCACGTGAAAACTGGACAATGAATAAGGAAGACTGATGAAGAACAACTGCCTTTGAATTATGGTGTGGCAAGGAATGCTGAGTATACCATGGACTGTGAGAACAAACAAATCTATCTTGGAAAAAGTACAGCCAGAATGCTCCGTGAACCTGAGGGTGGTGAGACTTCACCTCACATTCTTTGGACATGTCATCAGCATGAATTAGTCCCTGGAGAAAGAAAGTAGGCTTACCAAAGCTCAGGGACTGTGAAAAAGAGGAAGACCCCCAGCGAGCTATATGGACACACTGACTGCAGCAATGGGCTCAATCCCAGCGACAACTGTGAGGACTGCATAGTACCGGGTAGGATTTTGTTCAGTTATATACAGGGTCATTATGAGTCAAAATCCACTCTATGGCTCATAACAATAAACAACTTCATTCACATCTCAGTTCAAATGTCCTTCTCTAAAGACAAACCCTAACCATCTGAGATAAGAACACAATAAGGTTTCAACAAATATTTGCTAGCTTCAGACATGTCCAAGGTTAAATGAAAAAGAGCAATTGGGGGAAGAAATTCAATCACACAAAAAGACTGTTCTTGAGGGACCAAAAGTTAGTTCCATCACTAAAATAGAAGGGGAATGTGTATGAGACAGAAGTCGTTCATGGAAGGTGAGGTGGAAGATCCTTTGGGAACTCATGTTGATATAGCCTTCCTACTCTCCTTAGATTTTCTGCCTTGTATCTCTGTGTGAGAGGAACTTCACACAAACGTCAGTCAGGTGCTACCACCTCAGAGACAATCTGTCTTATTACTAGGAGTAACTTCCCCTGTGTCACCAGCCTTCATTCAGCTGAGCTTTGTCTTATTGTCATTGCTATCACCACCATGAAGGGATCTTTTCCTTGCTCCACTAAAGAACACCTACCTAGCTTCAGGGTAAGACAGCCAGCTTAAAAAAATATGGAACACAGTTACACTATGGGAGTACCACACTCAAATCAGTAGGCTGGTTATCAGGGAGGAGACATCAATAAAATATGACAGAGCAAAGTGGTCAAGTCTGAAGGACAGATAATACGAAGCTACATAGTGGGGCTGTCCGTTTGTACCTATACAAAATACACCCCTTTCCTGAGGGACAGAACTCACTCATTCACCAGGCAGGAGGTGGAGAGTATGTGGGTCACATTCTGAACACTGTGTAAGATGACCTTACCCAGTGACAACCAATTGCTGTAGTTCTCCAGCATCACATCCCTGTACAAGTCCCTCTGAGCAGGGCTGAGGTATTCCCACTCCTCCTGAGAGAAGTCTATGGCGATGTCCCTGAAAGTCCCCAACAGCTGAAACAACAAATTCATTAATTACTGTGAAAATATGGTAATGATTTTTAAGGTGAAAGGAATATGATCAAGGAGGGCAGTGAAGGAGTAGGTGACATAGTTCCATTATTTAGAAAAGTTCAGTCATTAAAAACAAAAAGCCAGAAGAGTACAGTTTTCCACTTAAATGAAATATTGTTAAACACGCAGCACATTCAGTTTCCTAATTCTCAATAGATATGAATTCTTCTCCTTCAAATGAAAAAGATAAACTTGATAGAAGATGCAAATAATTTTTATTAACTCTCTAGACTACAAAATAGAATTTGGATATAACATGATTATTTTCAACACCAAGTCATCAGCAACTCACAATATTACATCACTGAATTTTTTTCGTGGCCTTTACAAACTCTATAATACACATACAATACTCTCATTTTACGGATGATCTGCTTGTTTGAGATTATTTAAATAGGGCAAAATCTTCAATATCTTTGAGCTCTGACAGTCTGAAATTCTCGAGGGAATTTTCACCTGGTGGGATGACTTGCTCCTACTTTCCATGTTCACAGATGACAGCCAGCCAATGGACACCAGCGCAGCTGTGTACACACATCATATAGGATGGGTACATCTGGGCCAACACCACAGTGGACCTGACTGCTCCCTCATTGCTTCTGGGCAAGAGGGGCACAGAAGTCAAAATAATGGTCCCCCCTGGTGTCCACATCCTAATCCCCAGAACCTGTGACTATGCTACCTTACATGGCAAAAGAGACAGCACATATGATGAAGTACCCAGAGATGGAGAGATGAGCCTGGATTATCCAGGTGGGCCCTGAATGTCACACAAAAGTGATTACAAGTCAAAGAGGCTGGCAGGGGACTCAAAGAAAGGAGATGAGATGATGGAATGTCATTGCCAGCTTTGGAAATAGAGGCAGGGCATGAGCCAAGTAACACAAGAGCTTCTAACTGCTGGAAAAGGCAAGAAAACAGATTCTTCTCTAGAGCTTCCAGAACAAATATAGTTCCACCAACACCTCGATTTTAGCCCTGCAAAATAAATTTTAGACTTCTGGCCTCAAGAAGTGTGATAAAATACACCTGTATTGTTTTAAGCCACTAAATTTTGAGTAATTTGTTAGAGCAGCCAACAAGAACCTACCAAGGGGCAAATATCCTCCCTTTTCAGCATTCAGCACAGGCAGCCACAGTGCTATGACCATCTGAATAGGTACTAACCAGTCAGCATAAAGCTTACTACATTAAAATTTGAGGTGCATACAGTGGTCTGCAATAACAAAAGGGCGTTACTTTGAAGTGCATATCAAAACATTATTACTACTGTGTTATTATGTTAGAGATATTTTAGCATATCTGGAAGTGTTTCTTTAACGTTTTCAACCCACAGCAAGGTACACTACATACTAAGGCACATTTGACTAACTGACATTACACACAAACCATACCTATTATGTTACAACTTACACATAAAGCTGACTTCAAGACAGACATATGGACTCGTTCATAACCCTGGGAATGCCTCCACTACATTTGCATGCAATCTGAGCAGCTTCATAGAAAATCTTGCCATATACTACGACTGGAAACAGCCATTGGAAATGCTGTCACTTCCACATGGAAAACTCAACTGTGTAGAGAACAAAGTATGCCACTGGTCTCATTTAGCCACTCAGAGCTACCTCACCAAAACACAGTACTAACAGTTTGCACTGCTCTCAAAGAGAAGACTTTCTGCTCCCTCAAGGACCCTTGGGAGAATACTGTGCCTATAAACTCATCGGCTAAATGAACATCCAGATACCAGGGAGGGAAAAGACATTCAGGGAAGAATGGGATTCTTTCCACTGTCACTCATTGGGACCGTAGAAACTGGAGCAATTCTCTTTGGTGGCAGTTTTCTTACAGCAGAAAATTCTGGTATAGATGCATCTGGTGTTCAAATCACACAACAAAATGACTGTAATGCTGGAAGGAGAGAAGAAAGGGCAACTCACGTGCGGCATGGTTTTTAGAACTGTCAGAACTGATCAACTTTTCAGGTTCCTCTCTGGAAGATGGACAGAGTCCAGGGGAGCCAGAGCTGAGGAAGGAAAAAGAACTTATGATACTGGGCTTACCTGAAACCCACAAAATGAGAAACTCTGAACTACCTTAACTTACCCTCTTTGGCAGGTGTTTTTTTGTCCATCATTTTTCAAAACCATTGTGTTTTCCAGTGAATCCTGACCTAGTAAATATGTTCCCATTTAACAGTCTTTGCATAATTTGTTCAGTGACTTTAGTTACATTTTGCACAATGAGTCCACATTCTCTTTGCTAGGTTCTGTTTGTTCACTATCTGGCACCCCAGTTTTGCAGCCCCCAATTCATCTTTGCTCTAGATACATTGTTGACCTGTTGGTCTCACACAGTTGGGTTTTTGGGTTTTGTTGTTTGTTAACAGATCACCACACTCATGGGTAACAGCCTTTATTTGTGTGCCACTCTGCTACTATGAGTTTCAATGGCCTGGAAGGTAGTGGGTTTTCTGATTTTCTGTTATTTTGCTAAAAGGTGGCCACAGGGGACAGTTAAGGTTCAAGTTTTACACTTTATCTCAGATAGATAGTTTCAGGGAATCCTCTGGTCTCCATTGGTCCATCAAGCCTCGACATTTTGATGATTCAGATGAAAATGTACATAGCAAGTCATTTTCTCACTACATACTTATTGTACAGACTGTTTTGTGATACTGGTTGTCCATCTCACAATGTGTTCTCCTCAATCCCAGGTTCCTTGTTCCCATT
This sequence comes from Heterohyrax brucei, assembly GCA_028571685.1. Taxonomy (NCBI): domain Eukaryota; kingdom Metazoa; phylum Chordata; class Mammalia; order Hyracoidea; family Procaviidae; genus Heterohyrax; species Heterohyrax brucei. Next base: position 118,537,850 of record CM053152.1, on the reverse strand, counting down.
TGTCCAGGTTTCATGTTCCTTCCTGTCTTCCTGTCTTTGCGTTTGAGTTTCTTTGAGAGTTTTGACAAATTTCAGACATTCCCAAATTCTAACACGAGCCAGCTGTCATAGCTCAAAGGACTCAGGCTACACCTTTCCTCAGTCGCCACAGCTTATTAACATTTAATTATTATGAAGCTTCTATAACCACATTTCAACAGCTTAAGCAAGAAATCAGGGGCCTAAATTCAAAACTAGAAGTGGCATAGCTGAATTTTAAATTTTTCCAAGACTAGAAATTAGCTTGGACTGCTGGTTCCTCCCCCTAAAAACCAACCCTGGAGAAACCAGAGAAGGAAGCAATGAATATGGAATCCAAGCAGCAGAAACTGAAGAAACCCCGGGTGAGACAGAAGGCCATTCTGAACTGCTGTCATGGACGTGCGGGTGGGACACAACTGTGGCAGGAGAGTTAGGGAAAGGCAGGTAAGGTTCTGCTCTAGAGACTCTGACGGTTGGCTTAAACTGGGATATTACTGCTGAAGTCAGACAGCACTTGCCTAAAAGCAGAGAATACCAGAAAGATATTTGCTTATGTTCTGTTGACTATGCAAAGGCATTTGACTGTGTGGATCACAACAAATCACGAATAACACTGCAGAGAATGAGAACTCCAGAACACTTACGTGTGCTCATGAGGGATCTTTATGTGGATCAAGAGGCAGTTGTTGGAACAGGACAAGTGGAAAACACATGGTTTAAAGTCAGGAAAAGTGTGTCAGAGTTGTCTACTTTCACTATACCTTTTCAATTTGTGTGACTAGCAAATAATCTGAGAATCTGTACCACCTAAAGAACAATGAGGCATAAGGTTAGGAGGAAGATTCATAACAACTTACATTATGCAGATGACATAACCTTGCTTGCTTAAGGGGAAGACAATACAAAACACTGATAAAGATTAACAACAGCCTCCAGTGCACATTGCACCTCATCAAGAAGACAAAAATCCTCACAACTGAACTGGTAAGCAAAATCATGATTGTCATGGTTTGAATTGTGTCCCCCCAAAAATGTGTGCAGCCACGTGGCTGGGATATGGTTCCCAGTATCTTGGGACTGTCCTCCATTGTGTGGTTTTGCTAACCTGTGTGTTAAAGGATTAGGGTGGGGCTGTGAATTCCTGCTATTGGGGAAGTTTCCCTGGAGCATGGCTTGCCCCACCCTTAATGCTTTTAGCTTGCAAGGAATAAAAGGAAAAAGAACCAAGGACAATTTGAGAACCTCGCTACCATCAAGCAAGCAGCACCGGGAGCAGAACGTGTCATTCAGACCAGAGGTTCTTGCGTTAGGACGCTCCCTGGACAATGACTGATGCAATGCTGGACTTTCCTCCAGAGCCGTCAAGGGGAAAGTCTTTCCCTGGAGCGGACACCCTGAATATGGACTTGCAACCTACCGGACTGTGTAAGAATAAATCTTTCTTTGTTAAAGCCATCCACTCTGTGGTATTTCTGTTAGAGCAGCCCTAGCTGACTAAAACAATGATAAACTGAGAAAAGACTCAGGCGGTCAAGCATTTTGTTTCACTTGGTTCCACAATCAATGCCTATGGAAACAGCAGTGAACAAATCAAAAGACGCTTGCATTCAGAAACTCTGCTGCAAAAGACCTTTTGAAAGGGTTGAAAAGTAAAGATCTCAAGTTAAAGACTAAGGTGCCTCTGACCCAAGACATGGTATTTTAAATTGCATCATATGCATGTGAAAGCTGGACAGTGAGTAATGAAGACACACAAACTGATGCCTTTAAATTGTAGTGTTCGAGAATACTGAATGTACCACAGACTGCCAAAAGAAGAAAAAGATCTGTTCTGGAAGAAGTATCACCAGAGTGCTCCTTGGAAGCAAGGATGGAAAGACTATGTCTTACACACTTTGGACATGTCAGGAAGGATCAATTCCTGGAGAACATCATGTTTGGTTAAGTTGAGTGTCAGTGAAAATCTGTATTAGAACAAAATTTAAAATAAAGAAATATGTAAATATGTAAAATTAAGAAATATGTAAAATCTACAAATATGTAGAAACATACCACCTACCTTACCTAATACAAACTAAGATAGAAAAACTAAACCAACTCATCAGAAAAGAGACTGCAGAGAGAGGAGAGAGACAGAAAGAAGGAGAGGGAAGGGGAGGGCCAGGAAGGGGAAAGGAGGAGAGGAGAGAAAAACTCCCCCCATCTTGACAGCATCACTGGAGAATTTTCCCAAATTTTCTGAGAAGAGATCACATTAGTATTTCTCAAACTATTTCAAACATATATATAGAAAAAAGGAATACTTCATAATTCATTGTATGAAGCCTTGGGCATGTTGCCTGCATTTGAATATAAGTGGACGTTCTGGCTTTCACCTACTCTGGATCCTGCAGCTGGCCGCTTCCTATTTGTCAGAATCTCTTGTTCTTGGGACTTGAGCCAGCTGTTTATCCGCTGATCTTGGCATTCCTTGATCATCAAAGCCTGTGAACAGGAGCCCTGCTCTCCAACCTGCCAATCTTGGGTTCACCAGCCACTGTGGGTATACGTATCAGAAGCCTCCATCCTGATTCACTGACTTAGGACACTCTAGACTGTAACATAATATGACACTTTCCTTGATAGAAATCTCTCTGTGTAAATGTGTACATGCTTCACTGATTTTGCTTCTCTAGACAACCTAGCCTGTGACAACATGGCATAAACAGCATAGAAATCATAACAATACATAAATACCAGAAGAGAAATTAGGCAACTGGGAGCTCCTAAAACTTAAACACACTCATCAAAAGATTTCACCTAAAGAGTTAAAGCAGCCTGTAGGATGGGGAAAAACTGGCTATCATGCATCTGACAAGGGTCTAACCTCTAAAATCTACAAAATACTTCAGCATCTCAAAAACAAAAAACACAAGTAACCCAATCAAAAAACAGTCAAACAATATGAACAAGCAATTCACCAAAGAAGACATTCAGGTGGTTAACAGACACATGAGAAAATGCTCATGCTCCTTAGTCACTAGACAAATAAAAATCAAAACTACAATGAGGTACTACCTAACCCCAACAACAGTGACGCTAATCCAAATTACAATCCAAATGAACAAACGCTGGAGAGATTATGGGGAGACTGGAACTCTGATTCACTGCTGTTGGGAATTTAAAATGGTACAACCACTTTGGAAAATTGTATAGCACTTCTTTAATAAGCTAGAAACAGAAATATCCTACCATCTAGCAGTCCCATTCCTGTCTACCACAGAGAAATAAGAGCCATCATATGCATAGAATATGCACACTCATGTTCACTGCAGCACTACTGACAACAGAAAAAAGATAGAAACAACCTGAATGCCCATCAATAGATGAACAGGTAAGGAAATTATGGCACATACTTAAAATTGACTATACAACAGCAAAGAACAATGAAGAGCTCTGTAAACATCTCAAAACATAGATGAATCTGTAGGGCATTTTGCTGAGTGAAATAAGTCAGTTAAAAAAGGACTAATACTGTATGACGCTGCTATTATAAGAACTCCAAAGAAGGTTTACACACAGAAAAAATAATAATTTGGATGGTTTTAGAGGTGGGGAGGAAGAAGGAAGAGGGAAGGGATAGCAGGTAAGTGTCAAATGTGGTGAAGGGAAACACAACAGACACTAGGGGAAGTCAGCACACCTTAACCAAAGCAAAGGCACAGAAGTTTCCTACACACATGCAAACACTTTGAGGGACAAGTGAGCAGCATTTCCTGGATCTGCAACAAGCCAAAACCTTGGCAAGGTGAGCCAACAGAAAGTAGATGGTAGAAGAGAGAGATGTGAAGGCTGAGGCTGCAGAGAGCCACCACATGCCCCGCCCCTGCCAGTACCATAGTACATTCTGTCTGGGTGGCTGCCACAAAGTTATATAGCTGCCAAAACACTCAGAATCATGGCCCAGCCACGCTGACTTACAATCTTACCTATCACAGTCCACCCCTTGTGAACCTACCCCTGTATATGCATCTCATACTACATGTAATCTCTGAATAAAACAGTTACACAGTCATACTTAACGTCTAACACGATATACAAAACACATGCACAGCCACAGATGCAGTAGCACCATTTGCATCTTACAAGTAACCAAAATTTTCTGATGCACACATACAAAGCAGAAACACTCATAAAAATTACCATCTCCCTCTGCAACTGGTCACATAGCCTTTAACTGTTATTTAGAACTACCTTCTTCCACTACCCATTCCATATTCCCTTTGCCTTCAGCAAATACGTCAGCTGGTTGTGGTTCCTTGCCTGGTGGGGTGACACAAACCTTCATTCCTGATGGGTCTAGGCTATTAGTAGGCACGTGGGAATTGTGTTGCCATAGTTTCCACTGACTTTAATCACAGGACATGGTAGTACCAAGAGGTGTCTTAACAGATCTCCTGCATTCCACATATACTCTTCTTTACCTTCACTATGTATGATCAATCCAGTTTCCTCTTGATAGTTTAGGATCAATCATACCAGCCGGTATGGTAACTCCCTTCTTTGCCTGTTGATCCAGAGGCACAAAGAGTCCAAAGTGGCCTAGTGGCATTTTTAACTTCCAGTTCAATGGAACCAGTGACGTATCTCCAAGTGGGAGCCTTCCTCCTTTTGGAGCTAAGACTTTTAGACCTGCAAAGCATAAGGTCATGGGGACAGGAAGCAGAAATCTTGCTGGTGGGTCACTAGAGGTAACAGTGAGTGTTACCACTCCTGCTTCCACCTCTGGATTCCCGAACCCACAAATCTTGGCTATGGGAGAAACAGCACCATATGCTGTACACTGGTTTACAGCACATACAATCTCTTGGAGAACATCTCCACAAGCATGTAAGGTATTTCCATGGCTGGCAGCATAACTGTGTCACTAAGAGGGAGCCTTCAGCTGCACACACCCCCGGCGTGAGGCCAACACAAGGTATACAAAAACCATGATAACAATAACGAACACCACTCAGCAAGACAGTGCCACACATTGACACAAACACTGCTGTGAGAGTGATATACCACCAAGGTTATAAAACATTACCGAGTTATTTGTACAGTGCTGCCAATGTAAGTGCATGGTGGCAAGTTTACAAACTTAATTGTCAGACCTACCTTTGTCTACTGAGTACCCCTAAATCAACCCAGGCTGTGTTTGCTGTGTATCACTACCCCCCAAAGGAACCAGAGTTAAATGCCAGCAGAAAAAACAAAAAAGGAACCAGAACTCCTGAGAAAAATGGCTCATTTAGGTATGGTTCAGGAACTGGAAAGACCAAACTTGGGGCAACTTGTATCAGAAAGCAAGTAAGCTATAAACTAAGACTAAATCATATCCAGATGATATAGGGGCAGACTGGAAAGGTACCCTACTAGCCACAGGGGCAAGTTGATATAGAAAAGAACAATAACAACTGCGGTAGCTTGAAGCACGACAAATACATAAAAATGTAGGTGTTAGACAGTACTCAAACTCCCTCACTTTTGAGACTCCTCAGAACGTTATCGGGTACCAACTCATTTGTTTGAAAATTAATACATAAATATATAGAAGAAGAGAATCACATCAATCTCCTTGCCTTTTCATGTGAACTGTATTTTAAGATAATCAAATAACTTATAAAGGAAGATAAAGGCTTACCAACTTCCTGAAAGGTCTGGGGTTAGAACCCACCCCAGTGCGACTAGGAAGACAGGTCTGGTGACTGTTTCAAAAAGGTTACAGCCTGGAAAATTCCATTAAGTAGTTCTACTCTGAACACATGTGGTCACCATGAGTCAGAATCAACTTGATGGCAGCTAACAACAAACTAATATATCAAACTAATAAATCAAAAATCACCACATATAATTTCTATTGAAACACTGGATCCCAATGCCATCCACAGATGTCACAACTTTTAGGTTAGTGTTTCTCATTTTTTTTCATGATCACCAGCCTAAGGAGACTTTTTAGATGCCTCCCCACCATAGCCACAGCCTACTGATAAATTTTTAATACCATGAAATATACCGTATGTATACTTATGTATTTTTCCCTTTGGAAGGCCATAAACCATTGTAATAGCTAAGATTTATTTTGTTCCCTCCACACCAAGAACTAATTGTGATCCTGTTGGGGGCTGCTGCACCCCTCCCCCCATTCCAAACACAGGCTTTAGGTGAAAGAGTGAGGTGAAACTTTATAAAGAGACAATGAAGTGAACAGCACTTGAACCCACTGATCTATACAGCATCAGAAGTGGGACGAGCACCTCATGATGTTGTATATATGATGTTATATATAACAGGAAGCACACAGCATTACATATGAAATTATTTTTGCCTAAATTATAAACCACAATCTATTCAGCATCTAGGTTTAACTAACCAATTACAAAAATGTGAGTGATGAGGAAACAAATTCTATGATACAACAAGAAAAGTCATTAGGTACAGGGCAGAATATGGACTATTCTACAGGACAGATGATTACATTGTGCCACCCATCAGTGGCGCCAGCGAAAGCAAAACGCAAGAGAGAAATGGTTGGGGTTAAAAAAAACTGAAGAGGCCGGACAAACACATGTGAAATGTGGATTCTGTCTGGATCCTTATTTGAACAAATAAATCGTAAAAAAAAAATCAATCTTTGAAACAACTAGGGAACTGTGAATACGGAATGGATACACGGATAGTACTGTGAAATTACTGTTAATTTTCTATGTTGGGATAAGAGTACGGTGGTTATGTAAAAATGTAATATCTTCGTACACCATAGCCCTGGGGCTGCAGTGTTTAAGAGTCTGGTTGCTAACCAAAAGGTTGGCAGTTGGAATCCACCAGTTGCTCCTTGGAAACCTTACCGGGGACAGCTCTACTCTGCGCCAGCGGGTGGCTCTGAATCTGAATGGACTCGAGGACAACTTTTTGGTTTGTTCGTTTGTTTTAATACGTATGTGTATATATGGACAAAGTAATTTAATTTCGAAATGTTACAAGAAAAAAGGAGTTAAGAGGACAGACGTAAGCATAATTGCAATTGCCTTCCGGTCACTTTGGGTTCCTCTGAGTTGAAAATCGAACTGGATAGCCCCTAACAACTGATGCTTGTGACTTGAGGGCTCGCATTATCTACCCTACTTGAAGATTTTCATAATTGAAAACTAAGAAAAAAAAAAAAAGGAGAGGTCTTCAAATTTTCCTTCAGAAAGCACAGCTATTTCCCAACAAAAATCTTAGATCAAAAGGCACCAATCTGTCATTGGGGAGAAAGGAGTGGGGCTGCATGGTTGGGAAGTTGGGCTGAGCTCAGGAGTCCATCCCCGGAGCACAGTCACCGAATGATGCTTCCTCCTTAGGAACAAGTTGCAGAAGATTGAAGACATCTTAAAAGTGAGGCAACCTGAAGAAGACACAAACAGCAACTTACTTCAGGAAAGTCTTCGCGGTGTAGAGCGCTGTTTTCCTCTGTGGGCTTCTCTGGCTGAAAAGCAGAAGTGAGGAAACAAAAAACAATCAGAGGACAAAAGAGGCCTTTCTCAGAGCCTACAAAACAATTTACAGCCATCTCCTACAACCTCGGAACAGTGTCAGGTCTTGCCGCAGGGTTCTCAAGGTAGAACCGGAATCCCGTTACGGCGCTCTGCCCCCTTCCTAGGACACTTCCCGGGTGTGAATCCCTCTGATCGCGGAAACGGCACGAGCTGCAACTGCGCGGCTCTCAGCTGGTCGGACGCTGTCCCCGGCCCGACAGGAAGAGCACAGAGTCGCAGGGGAACCCTGCAGCTTCGAGGGGCCGAGGCCTCACTCAGGGGCACTCGCACGCCCGGCAGAAGGCACGCACCTTGTCACCTTGCGCCCCACCGCTCTGTCTCGTCGGAACCGCAGTGACGGAGCCCATGGGGCTGGCACAGCAGGAACGCCTCGAGGCTGTACTGGCAGAGCCCAGCTCCTCGAGACAACCAGCCTGGAGTGCTAGGGCCGTGGAGAGATGCCCTCCGCAGGCTGGGCTGACCAGCTCCGGAAGGCTTCAGAGCCCTCCGTCACTCCCGCGTCCCAAGCACAGAGCACTGAGCTTCTGTAGTGTGTTCCGGCCCCAGAGTGTTTACGACCTGGCGATGCGGTCGTAAGGACGACGTCAGGATGATGTAGGCCTAAGTGAACGACAAAGCGGGGCCGCGGTGGCTTACGGGGCATGTAGTCTCAACCAGGAAACCTGGTCGCTCTGTCAGAATCTTGGTCCAGCGACAGTGACCAACACCCAACCTGAAGTCCATAACCATACCACCCCTGCAGCTCCCCTGCTGGGAATGTTGATTTCACCCAGCTGTGGGTTTCAATCGACCTATCTCTCTGTACTTCGGCTCTCTGGCTTGTTCTAATTTTCTTCAGTTTTTTAATTAAAGAGGCAGTCATGCGAACAGAACAAGGGGGCACTGCATAGTTTAAAGTTGGGAAAGATGTGTGTCAGGGTTGTATTCTTTGCCCATAACGTTTCTATCTGTATGGCGAGCAAATAATCCGAGAAGCTGGACTATGTGAAGAAGACTGAGGTATCAGAACTGGTGGAAGACTGGTAAACATCCTGCATGATGCAGGTGCCACACCTGTGCTTGCTGGAAGTGAAGAGGGTTTGAAACACGGATGAAGATCAAAGACCACAGCCTTCAGTACGGATTGCACCACAACATCTAGAAAATAAAAATCCTCACAACTGGACCAAGCAGCATCTTGATAAATGGAGAAAGGATCGAGATCATCAAAGATTTGTTTTTACTTGGTTCCACAATCAACACCCATGAAAGCAGCAGTCAAGAAATCAAAAGACGCGCTGCATTGGGAAAACATGCCACAAAGGTCCTTTTTAGAAGTGTTAAAAAGTAAAGATGTCACCTTGAAGACTAAGATGGGCCTGATAGAAGCCATGGTATTTTCAGTCGCATGTGACAGGTGGCAGTGAACAAGGAAGACAGGAGAAGAACCGACAGTGAAACTGTGGTGCTGGAGAAGAACGCGGACTGTCTCACGGATCGCTGAAAGGACCAACAGATCTGTTCCGGAAGAAGTCCAACCAGAGCACTTCTTGGAAGCAGAGATGGTGAGGTTGCATCTTCATACTTTGGACACATTGTCTGGAGAGATCACTCCCTGGAGGAGGACATTATGCTTGGTCGAATGCAGAATCGGTGAAAGAGAGGAAAACCCTCAACAAGATGGACTGACACAGTGGCTGCAAAAATAGGCTTAAGCATAAAAACAATGGTGTTCAAGGTGCAAAACCTGGCAGTGTTTCATTCTGTTGTGCATAGGGTCTCTATGAGTTCAGGACCAACTTGACAGCAACCAACAACATCCCATTGTGCTTCACTATACAGTGAGGTAGATTGATTCTTGCCATACTTTTAGGGAAATGTAGTCTGTGGCCAGAAATGCTGTGGAAGGCCTCACGAGGTAGGGTCCCAGTTTCTCTTAGAGCTCTGCCCAGGACCTGATAACTGCAACAGCTGGGTTGCTGCTCAAGCATGTCCAAGTGTGTATGTATGTATCTATGTGTGCCCCTTGCGGGAGTAGGGTTGCAGAAGAAGGAACTGTGGTGTTTGTTAGGCTGTGCTTGAGTTTATGAGAGGAGATGAGTGAATAAGCCTGTGATTCCTGTAAGACTGTGTCTTGGGTGGTCTGGGAAAAGGTGTGAATCTTCAATGCACTGTAAGTCGGGTGAAAATGAGCACTACAGATTTGTAAATAAGCTCCAGTAAACTCATGCGCAATTTGCTTATTGGGTAATTCATCCTTGCATGTGACTAGGGGTCTGTAGGTGATTCCTGTTATTAATCAGAACACAACATCAGTCAGCTATTAAGTAGCTTGTTACTTGTAAGACAATGCCTACTTTTTTTATAATGGTTTTTAATTTAAAATAAGTCCTATAGAATTGTTCTTAAAATTACCACTCGCTAATTTTTTAAATTTATATCCTGAAGTGCAGTGCTGTCAGTGATGGATAGCTATGCACCTACAAGGAATAACAAGTTATACATCTCCTATTCAAATTTATACACCAACCACTAAGGCCAAAAGTGAAGAACCTGAATATTTTAATCAACCTGTGCAATCTGAAGTTGATCAAGCTTGCAATCAAGAAGCATTGATAATTACTGGTAATTAGAATGCAAAATTTGGAAACAAAGGAAGCGTGCTGGTTGGAAAATATGGCCTTGGTGACAGAAGGAACATTGGAGACCACATGATAGAATTTTGCAAGACTAATGATGTTTTCATTGCAAAAACCGTTTTTCAACAACATGCGTGGTGACTATGCAAGTGGACCTTGACAGATGGAATACACGGGAGCCAGATCAACTACATCTGTGGAGTGATGTGATAGAAGAGTTCAGAATCCTCAGTCTGAACAAAGCCAGACACTGGTATGCAAGTTTAAGTTGAAGCTGAAGAAAATTAGGACAAGTCTGTAAGAGCCAAAGTATGATTTTGTGTATATCCCACCTGACTTCAGAAACTATCTCAATAATATATTTGACTTATTATAGATGGGAGATGTCACAACAGACCCAACTGAAATCAAAAGTATCATAACAGAATACTATGAAAGATTGTACTCTAACAGATTTGAAAACCTAGAGGAAATGGACAAATTTCTAGATGCTTATCACCTACCAAAGTTATCACAAGGAGTAGCAGAACAACTTAGTAAACCCATCCCAAAGGAAGAGATTGAAAAAGCCATCAAAAAACTACCACCCCCAAAAAGTCCTGGCCCAGATGGCTTCACCAGAGAATTCTACCAAGCCTCCAGAAAGGAGCTAATTTCAAACTCCTGAGGCTATTTCACAACATAGAAAGGGATAGAATACTCTCAAATTCATTCTATGAAGCCAGCATAATCCTGATCTCACCAAAAAAATTACAGACCAATATCACTATGAGCCTAGATGCCGTACTGTTCAACAATGCAATGCTCTTCATTTCCTGTATGGAAAGAAATGTGGAGGACACCATCTGGCCAACTGCCTGGAAGAGATCCATGTTTGTGCCATTCCAAAGAAATGTGATCCAACCAAATGTGGAAATTATCAAATGTATCATTAATATCACACACAAGTAGAATTTTGCTAAAGATCATTGAACAATGACTGCAGCAGTACCTGTACAGGAACTGCCAGAAATTCAAGTTGGATTCAGAAGAGAACATAGTATTAGGGCTATCATTACTAACGTCAAATGGACCTTGTGTAAAAGCTAAGAATACTGGAAAAGTGTATACGTGTGTTTTGTTGACTACTCAAAGGCATTCGGCTATGTGGGTCATCACAAATTATCAATAACATTTTGAAGAATGGTAATTCCATGACACTTAATTGTGGTCGTGAGGAACTGGCATACAGACCAAGAGACAATCATTCAAGCAGAACAAGGGGACAGTACATGGTTTAAAGTCAGGAAAAGTGTGCATCAGCATTGTATTCTTTCACCATTCTTTGTATGCCAAGCAAAAAATCTGTAAGTTGGACTATATGAAAAAGAACACGGCATTAACAACCTGCGATATACAAATGACACAACTTTGCTTGCTGAAAGTGAAGAGGACTTGTAATGCTGGTGAAGATAAAAAACTACAGCCTTCAGTATGGATTACACTTCAACAGGTAGAAAATAAAAATCCTCACAACTGGACCAGTAAGCAACTTCAAGAAAATAGTGAAGTTCTCAATGAATTCCTTTCACTTGGATCCGTAATCAATGCCCATGGAAGCAGCAGTCAAGTAATCAAACGATGCATTGCATAGGGCAAATCTGCTGCAAAAGATTTCTTTAAAGTGTTATGAAGCAAAGATGTTATTTTAAGGACTAAGATGCATCTGACCTAGACTATTTTCAGTTGCCTCATGGGCATGCAAAAGTTGGAGACTCAGCAAAGAAAGCCAAAGAAGCATTAATGCCCTTAGATTATGGTGTTAGTGAAGAATTTTGATTATACCGTGGACTGCCAGAAGAGTGAAGAAATCGGTCTTGAAAAAAGTACAGAATGCTTCTTAGAAGCAACTTTGACAAGACATCACCTCGGGTACTGGTCTGGTTCCTAGAGAGTGACATCATTCTTGATAAAGTAGAGAGGCAGGGAAAAATAGGAAGACTCAACTAGATGGATTGACAGTGGCTTCAATATTGAACTGAAGCTTGACAACAATTATGAGAATGGCACAGGAATGGGGCATGTTTCATTTTGTAGTACACAGGGATGCTATGAGTTGGAACACACCTAAATGTGTCTAACAGAGCCAAGCCAAAACACCATCAAATTATGTTATTGTTACCTGTAGCAGCAGCTGTGGAAATAGGGGTATGTAAGCATCCTACTGTGAAAATAGATATAATTGTGTGAAATGCTATGGAATACTGATATTTCTAAGCTTTAGTTTCACCACTTCTATAATGAGCTTAACAGTGACGTATCACTGTCCAAAAGAACTTCCTGCAGTAATGGATTAATGTTCTATATGCTGTCCAATTCGGCATCCACTAGACACATATGACTAATGAGCACTAAAATGTGTGTCATTTAATTGATCTTTTGAAAAATTTTGATTGATTTACATGTAAACAGCCACTTGTATCCACTGGGCTCCTATTGTACAGTGCAGCCTGGAGTGTAGATCTACTGTTAAAATTTAGAGGGGGAAAACCTTAAGTAATTCAACTAGTAAATAGTGAGACAAATGAGTTTTGTAACAAAATAAGTACTTGAAAGAAATGCAAATTCAGGCAATCTTTGGTATTTTTTTGGTTGTAATTTACAGACAGCAATGTCCACAAAAATTACACATACAGATTTATGAAGTTTTGCACACACAAGCAATGACCACACACAAGCAACCATTCCACAGAATTAAAGACAGCATTTCTAAGACAAAATAATACTTCAATTCAGGCCTCACCCAGCAGTGAACATCATTTGGACTACTGTAGTGCGGAGTAGTTGTAGCTGTTCTTGAACTTTATGGGAATGCAGTGTATGTAATCATATGTGTCTGGCTTGTTTCCCTCAATGTTATGACTCTGAGATATATGCCTCTTACTATGTGGGATAATAATTCCTTTTTCATGGCTTTGTTGTGATGTAGTCTGTGACTATACCATAATTCACAACTAGGCACAACGTTTTTTATAAGAAGTCAGCTAACAGATATGAGTTCTGTCATACCTATTCAACTCTGCCATTGTGGTCTGAAAGAAGCCATAGAAAGTAGACTGTGAAACCAATTAAATCTGTGAGAATCAGAGTTAGACAGGACTGCCTTGTTCTTCTGGTCTCATAAGTTTTCTGCCTTTGACAAGGTTCAGTCTAAGCACTTTTCATGTTAAGAATCCTACCTCATAAACATTCAAAGAGTTTCTTTTTTATTCTATAGGACTGAAAAGGAACAAAACCATTTTTTTATGATTTTCATGTTTATTCAAAATATATACAAATAATTTATATATGCTATTCCAACAACTGCACCAAACCCCACGGCTGTCGAGTTGATTCCACTCATAATGATCCTATAGAACAGAGTATAACTGTTCCATAGAGTTTCCAAGGAGCACCTGGCAGATTCGAACAAAGATGGATAAAATTCAATTTTTGATAAAAACATCTAACGTCAACTGTTGACTTACTTTTTTAAATAAAATTATGGAAAACTATCAACACAGTTATATGATAAAGTGGTCACACCTCAAAATACTAAAGAAAAAATTGTGAGAAGGATGATTTTGTTTATGTACACACATTGACCCCCTACAAGTCTGTCACTTTGTTGTACTGTGGGGACTTGTATGTTGCTCTGGTGTTAGGAAAGTGTATTCCGATACCAGCAAAATCACCCATGACAGACAGGTTTCTCCTGAGCTTCCAGATTAAGAGTGACTAAGAAGAAGGACCCGGCAGTCTACTTCTGAAAAGCATTAGCCAGCAAAAACCATATGAACAGCAGCAATATGTTGTCTGATCTAGAGCTGGAAGATAAGCCCTCCAAGTTGGAAGCAGTCAAAGAAAATTGAGGAAGAACTGCCTCTTCACAGTACAGTCCACCTTAATGATGTGGATGGAATGAAGCATTTGAGACCTTCATTTGTTAATGTGGCACAACTCAAAAGTGGGAAGAAGCAACAAACATCCATTAATAACCAGAGTGGGGAAAATAAGTATGAATCTAAGGAAACTGGAAATCATCAAAAATGAAACAGAATGCATAAACATCAATATCCTAGGCATTAGTGAGCTGATATGACTGGCTTTTAAACAATCGTATGGTCTACTATGTCAGGATTGACAACTTGTAGAAGAATGGCATTGCATTGATTGTCAAAAAGAACATTTCAAGATCTATCCTCACAAAGCTATCAGTGATTGTATAATAATATCCACACACCTGCAAGAAAAACCAGGTAATACAACTATTATGCTAACTTATGCTCCAACCACCAAGACAAAAGATTAAGAAATCGAAGATTTTCACCAGCTCCTGCAGTATGAAACTGATCAAATATGCATTTGGGATGCATTGATTATTACTTGTGACTGGAATGTGAAAGGTGGAAACTAAGAAGAAGGATTAGTAGTTGGATAACATGGCTTTGATGATAGAAATGATGCCAGAGATCACATGATAGAACTTTACAAGATCAACGACTTATTCAGTTCAAATACCCAATGACTTTTTTCTTTACCCAAAAAAAAGGAAATATTGAAAGAAAGACATTTTGATGACTTTCAAGACATCAAAGGTCCTGAATGAGCATTCCAGAAAGAGTTCCAAAATTGCTTTGAAGGGTGGACTAGGAGCTGGCACCAGTGCATATATTCCCAAAGGGAATTCTTCGAAGGTGACCACAGTGATATTCAGCCACGAGATACGTAGTTCTTTTTCTAGGATGAGTTCATGGAATGTCATTGTCAGACCTTGTATTTTCAACGGCATCACAAGCATGCAAGTCTGAACTGAGTAAGGAAGACAAGAAGAATTGATGCCTTTGTATTGTGGTGCTGGTGAAGAATATCGAATATAACATGGACTGTGGAAAGAAAGAACAAATCTGTCTTGGAAGAAGTACAACGTGAGAGTTTCTTAGAAGCAAAGATGGTGAGATTAGATCTTACGTACTTTGGAAATCTTAGGAGGAATCAGTCCCTGGAGAAGAACTTCAAGCCTGGTAAAGTAAAGAGTCAGGGGAAAGAGGAAAACCCTCAATGAAATGGACTGACACAGTGGCTGCAACAATGGGCTCAAGCATGACAAGCTAACAAGGTTTGTGGGCATGGTGCAGGAGTGTACAGTGTTTTGTTCTGTGGTATATGAGGTTGCTATGAGTTAGAAGCAATTCGACACACCTGACAACAGTAAAACAACATACTCCAAATGTGTTAAACGTGGAAATGCTTCTCTACTTGGGGGCATAACAAGAAATTTTGAAGGAATGAATTTCAAGAAAATGAAGAGATGGGTTTTGAATTTAGTAGTAAGCTGTATTGAAATGACAAATAGCTAAAGCAGAAACTAAAACATAAAGAAAAGAGTAAAACCTCCAAAGATGAGGGAAAAAGTGTACTTTGTAGATTTTATTGAAAATAAAGGCATTTATTACTATCTCTTGCCTGATTCCAAACTTATGGGTGTTGTTCTTCACTTAAAAACATTTAACAGCCAAAAAAGGGTGGAACCATATAAAGAATCGATATAGTTGGAGAATAGTAGGTACTATGTGCTCACACACAGTACCAATGCAGAAGAGGAACACTGAGTCTTCATTTATGACTCTTGTACTTCTTGAACTGTTTGCAGCTTTCATTTCTACACTACTTCATATTGAGGTTGCAATGCTAATGATGTTATGATTCCATCAGCATTCCAAGGCTTCAGCTTTCAGAGAACCCTTATCAGGCTAAGATGACCATTTTAGTGGAAAGTATTTGTTTTCCCTCTCTGATAGGTTTCCACCTTACAGAGATTCCAGTATTTGTAGATTTTTCTGCATAAACGAAAGAGTGCAGCTGTGTTCCAATAAAATTTAATTATGAATACAAAAATTAGAATTTTCAAATAATTTTTGTGCATCACAAAGTGCTATTCTTCTGATTTGTTTTCAAACACCTATATATGTAGAACTATTCTTAGCTCATAGCCCTTGCCAATGTAATTTACTCATTCTATGTTGGGACACATTTGTGTGATTTTCAGTTGTTCTAATATTATCAAGAAAGCAATATGAACAATCCTGTAAGGATCTTTTGGTAGACATAACATTCATTTCTGTACAATAATCGAGTGCGGAATTGCTGGATCATAAAGTAGGCATATGTTTATGGTTATTCATTGCCATTAAGTTATCTGTCATTCATGGCAGCCGTACGGATAAGACAATGAACCATTGTGAGGTCCTGTGCCATTCCCACAATATTTGATCTGTTTAAGGCCATTGTTGCAGCCACTGTCAATTCATCTCATAGAGAGTTTCCCTCCTTTTTGCTAATCCTCTATTCTACCAACCCTGATGGATGTCTTAGGCTGGGTTCTCCATAGAAGCAAAATCAGTGAAGTGTACCAGTGTACACATACACACATACATACATACATACATACATATGTATATACATACAGAGAGAAGGGTTTATATTAAGTAGATGGCTCACACAGCTGTAGAGGCTGGGATGTCCCCAAGTCCATGGGTCAGGCTGGATGCTTCTCCTGACTAACACAGCAGCAAGAGCTGCTGAACCTAATATTGGCAGGTCAGACAGCAGGCCTCGGGCTCACAGGCTGAGGAGGCTGACTAATCCCAAGACTGGCAGACAGGCTGCTTCTTCACAAACTGTGGAGACTGATAGGTTCCAAGATCAACAGGTAAGCTGTTAGCTCAAATTCAAAGTGCAAAGCCAGCTGCAACATCCAGAGCAAGGTAAAGCCACATAGCTGACAACCTGTGTCATAACTGCCAAACCACTGAGAATCATGGCCCAGAGGAGATGACACATAACCTCTACCATCACTGTGTCCT
Source organism: Heterohyrax brucei (assembly GCA_028571685.1). Classification (NCBI taxonomy): domain Eukaryota; kingdom Metazoa; phylum Chordata; class Mammalia; order Hyracoidea; family Procaviidae; genus Heterohyrax; species Heterohyrax brucei. The sequence continues at coordinate 118,520,768 of CM053152.1, read as the reverse complement.
GTTTTGAAGTGACTGGTCTTTTCTGATGATGTGTCCAAAATAAACAAGATGAAATCTCACCATCTCTGATTTTAAGTAGCACTCTAACTGTGTTTCTTCCAAGACGGAGTTGTTCATCCTTCTGGCAGTTCACAGTATATTCTATATTCTTTGCCAACACAATAATTAAAATGTCTACGTTTCTGCCCCCATCTTTGTTTTTTAAATTGTTCAGGTTCCACAAGCTGTCTTGGGTATTTAGTGCTGCTGTAACTGAAATACCACAATGGACCTGAACAAAGGAAAATTTATTTTCTTACAGGTCAGAAGGCCAGAAGTGTGATAACAGAGCAGTGACTCTAGAGGAGGAACTCTGTATCTGTTGGCCCTGAGGTTGTCTCCTTAGCTTCTGTCACTTGGCTCCTTAGTGATCCTCATGAGGTGTGCCATCTATATCTCCCCCAGCTCTACTCTCTTGCTTGCTTGTTTAATCTTGTGTCTTAAATGAGATTGATTAAGACACACCTTATACTAATACTGTAACAAAGAAAATCAATTCCCAAATAAGATTATAACCACTGCAGGGGTTAGGATTGATCATGCATATTTTCTGGGAACATGATTCAGTCCATAACACATATATATGAGGTGATTAAAAAGACCAGGGCTTGGGTCAGGTGCACCTTAGTTATTAATGTGACGTCTTTGTTTTTTAACACTTAGAAAAGATCTTTTGTAGAAGTTTCCTACATGTAATATATCATTTGATTTCTTGACTTCTGGCTCCATGGGTGTTGATTGGTAGTCCTGGTAGAAAGAGATCATTGACAATTTCAATGTCTTTTACTGTTTATTGCAATGTACTTCACTGGTCCGTTTGTGGAGATTTTTGTTTTACGTTCAGTGTAGTACATTTTGAACTCTCTAGTCTTTGATCCTAATCAGTAAATGCTTCGAGTCGTCTTTGGTGGGGTATATAGTTAACATATAGATACTGACAAGCAGTCTGACAAAGAATTTGCACCAATTTACCATTCTATCAGCAATGGAAGAGGATTCTAGTTGGTTCATATCTTCAGTATCATCTAGTATTGTCAGTTTTTACACATTTTTCAGTACTGGAGGGTGAGAAGTGCTATCTCAGTGTGACTTTAGTTGACACTTCTCTGATGATTCATCATGTTTAGCATACTTTCCTGTTTGTTAGGTACTTGGATATCCTCTATGTTGAACTGGCTGCTCAAATATAGAGCAGATTATTAAAATCCATTTGTGTCTTCTGTTGATGTATAGGAATTTGTAGATCTTGGGATAGGACACCTTTATGGAATATATGTATTGCAGATATTTTTTGTCAAGTTGTGGCTAGCCTTTTCAGTCTAATAGTGATATGTTTTGATGAACAGATGCTCTTAATTTTAATAAAGTTCAATTTGTTAATCCTTTATTTGTTGTTGGTACCTTGTTTTGTATAAAAATCTTTACCTACTGTAAAGTTATAAAGATACTCATTTTTCTCTTGGAAGCACTACTTTTTTCTCTTTCAGTTTAGTGCTATGACCCATTTCCAGTTATTGTTTTTTGTTTATTTTGAAATACAGGTCTGGATACATTTTCCCATACTTACTACTGATTGTTCCAGCATGGTTAATTGAATTGAAATACTGCCTTTGTAATAAACAGTGAATTTATAAATGAGGGTCTATTTCTGTACTTTATTCTGCTCCACTGATGAATTTGCTGGGGTGTATATTCAGCTGTATAGATATTGCTAAGCCTATTCTTGAACTAATACCACGCTGTCTTTAGAGTAAGTACAAATTTTTCAATGTGTTTTATTATAGAAATTATATTGCCCACTGTAAGTCCATTGTATTTCTGTATATGTATCTGAAAAACAATCTAGTTCCTTTATACAAAGAAACTGTGAGGGATTTGACTGGATTTTCATTGATTCTATGAATACACACAGAGTTGAGATCTTAAGAATATTGACCCTTTCAAGGCATGAGCATGGTATATGTCTCCATTTCTTTAGGCCTTCATTAATTTTCTCAGCAATGTTTTGTAGTATTTAGGAGAATGCTTTTGCACCTTTAAAAAATTATATTGTGGTAAAATGTATGTAACATAACATTTTCTATTTTGATCATTTTAGGTGTTGTGCAACCATCACCACAATCTACTGCCCAATTTTTTTTTCATGGCCCAAACACACCCTCTGGGCCAATTAAGCAATAACTCACCATCTACCTTCCTCCTAACACTCCTCCCAGCTCCTGGTAACCACTAGTCTCCTTTCTGTCTCCAAGTATTTGCCTCTTCTAGATATTTCATGTAAGTGGAATTATGTACTATTTGTCTTTTTGTGTCTGGCTTGTTTCACTCAGCATAATGATTCCAACGACCATGCATCTGTCAGTTTCTTGTAGTGTGGTGGCTGTGGTAGTGTGGTAGTGTTGCTGTGGTAGTCAAAGACTGACCACTGAGTTTTTAAATACTAGCAGAGTCACCTTCAGTGGGGAATTTTGGAAGAGTTTCAGACTAAAATAGACTAGGAAGAATAACTCAGCAGACTACTTCTGAAAAACTTGGGGAGTTAAAACCTTATGAATAGCAGAGGAATAATGTCTGCTGTAGTGCCAGGAGATGAGCCCCTCAGCTTCAGAGGCACTCAGAAGACAATTAAGTGTTTCTTCTTCCAAGTAGAGTCAACATTCATAACACAGATGGAGTCAAGGTTTTGGGACCTTGTTTTGCTGAAGTGGCATGACTTAAAATGAGAAGAAACATACACTAATTATCAGAACATGGAATATGCATAGTAATGAATCTAGGAAAATTGGAAGTTACCAAGAAAGAAATAGAACGCACAAGAATTGATATCCTAGGTATTATTGAGCTGAAGTGGGCTGGTATTACCCATGTTGAATCAGACAATCATATCATTTACTATGCCAGCAATGACAGCTTGAAGAGAAATGACATCGTGTTCATAGTCAAAAAGAACTTTCTGAAATCTGTCCTGAAGTACAATGCTCTAACTGATAGGATAATACCTGTACAGCTACAAGGAATTCCAGTTAATATAATTATTATGGAAATTTACACACCAACCTCTAAGGCTGAAGATGAAGAAATTGTAGATTTCCACTAATTACTGTAGTTTGATATTGATCAAACTTACAGTCAAGATGTAGAGATAATAACTGGCAATTGCAATGCGAAACTTGGAAGCAAAGGACTAGCAGTTGGAAAACATGGTCTTGGTGATAAATGTCATGCTGTAGATCTAATGCTAGAATTTTGCAAGACCAATGACTTAGTTATTGTGAATATCTCTTTCAACAAAACATACAGTGACTACACACATGTAACTCACTAGATTAAAAACACAGGAATCAAACTGACTTCATCTATGGAAAGATGATGGAAAAGCTCATTATCATCAGTCAGAACAAATCCAGAGGCTGACTTTGGGATAGACCATAAGTTGCTCACATGCAATTTCAAGTTCAAACTGAAGAAAATTAGAACCAGTCCATGACAGCTGAATCACAACCTTGAGTATATCCCACCTGACCCTAAAGAACATCTCAAGAATAGAGTCAACTCATTGAACATTAATGACCAAAGGACAGATGAGTTATGGAATGATATATAGGGCATCGTACATAAAGAAATCAAAGGGTCACTAAAAAAGACAAGAAAGAAAGATAAGGCCAAAATAAATGTCGGAGGAAAGTCTGAAATTTGCTTTTGAAGGTAGAGCTGCTGAAGTGAATCGGAAAAATGCTGAAGTAAAAGAGCCAAGTGGGAAATTTCAAAAGGTGGTTTAAGAAGACAAAGTAAAATATTATAAAGGAATATGCAAAGAACTGGAGTTAGAAAACAAAAGGGAAGAACACACTCAGCACATCTCAAATTGAAAGAACTGAACAGAAAATTCAAGTCTTGAGTTGCAGTTTTGAAAGCTTTGTGGGCAAAGTATTGAATGACAGAAGAAGCATTAAAAATAAAATGAAAGAAATACAATTGCTTTACCAAAAAGAAATTGTCAATTTTCTGCAGTTTTACAAGGTAGCTTATGATCAAGAACATGTGATACTGCAAGACGAAGGCCAAGCTGCACTGAGGGCACTGGTGAAAAACAAGTCTCCAGGAAGTGATGGAATACTAATCGAGATGTTTCAATAAACAGATACAATGCTGGAAGTGCTCACTCATCTATGCTAAGAAATTGAGAAGACAGCTATCTAACCAATCAATGGGAAGAGGTCAATATTTGTGCCTATTTCGAAGAAAAGTGACCCAAATTAATGTAGAAATGATCAAACAGCATAATTAATGTCCTATGAAAGTACAATATTTCTAGAGGTCATTCAAAAGTGCTTGCAGCAGCACATCCACAAGCAAGTGTCAAAAATTCAAGCTGGATTCAGAAGAATACATGGAACAAGGAATATCATTGTCAACAGCAGATAGATTCTGGCTGAAGACAGAAAACACCAGAAAGATGTTTTTCTGTGTTTTATTGACAAAGCAAAGGCATTCAACTGTGTGGAACATAACAAACTATGGATAACCTTGTGAAGAACCTTCACTTGTCTGTCACTGCGTCACACTGTGGAAGCTTGCATGTTGCTGTGATACTGGAAGCTATGCCAACAGTATTCAGATACCTGTGCTAGACAGATTTCAGCGGAGATTCCAGACTAAGACAGATTAGGAGGAAGGACCCAGCAGTTTACTTATGAAAAGAATTAACCAGTGAAAACCTTACGAATGGCAACAGGGTATTATCAGATACAGCACCACAGAAAGGGCCTGCCAACTTGGAAGGCACTTAAAAGATGATTTGGAAAGAGCTGCCTCTTCAAAGTGGAGTCAACCTTAATGACGTGGATGGAGTAAAACCTTTGGGATCTTCATTTGCTGGTATGGCACAACCCAAAATGAGAAGAAACAGCTGCAAATCAAATACCCGTTAATAATCAGAACATGGAATATATGAAGTATGAATCTACAAAAAAATGGGAAATTGTAAAAAATGAAGTGGAACACATAAACATCAATATTCTAGGCATTAGTGAGCTGAAATGGATCAGTATTGGCCGTTTTGAATCTGAAAGTCATACAGTCTACTATGCTGGGAATGACAACTTGAAGAGGAATGGTGTTGCATTCGTCGTCAAAAAGAATATTTTAAGATCTGTGCTGAAGTACAATGCTGTCAGTGATAGGATAATATCCACATGATTGCAAGGAAAGGCAGTTAATACAACTATCATTCAAATTTGGGCATCAACCACTAAGGCCAAAGGTGAAGAAACTGAAGATTTTATCAGTCCATGTAGTCAAAAATTGATCAAACATGCAATCAGGATGTACTGATAATCACTGGTGATTGGAATGCAAAAGTTGAAAGCAAAGAAGAAACACCAGTGGTTAGATAATGTGATCTTGGTGACACAAATGGTGGTGGAGATTGCATGATAAAACTTCACAAGGTCTTCACCTTCTTCTTTGCAAATACCTTTTATTCACAAACATAAATGACAACTGTACACATCACCTCATTAGACAGAATACACAGGAATAGAATTGATTACATCCGTGGAAAAAGGTGATGGAGAAGCTCCATATCAGCAGTCAGAACAAGATCAAGTGTTGACTGTGGCACAGACCATCTCAGATGCAAGTTCGAATTGAAAATTAGAATTGAAAATTAGAACAAGACCCAAAGGAAGATGTTACATATGTCCCATCTAACTTTGGAGACCATCTCAAGAAGAGATTTGAAGCATTGAACACTAATGACCAAAAACGAGACAAGTTGTGGAATGACATCAAAGACATCATCCATGAAGAAAAGAAGTAATTAAAAAGACAGGGAAAAAGAAAAGACCACACTGGATGTCCGAAGATGCTGAAACTTGCTCTTTGACGTCCAGTAGCTAGAGCAAAAGGAAGGAGCGATGAAGTAAAATAACTGAACAGAAGATTTCGAAGGGTGGCTCAAGAAGACAACATGCAGTATAATGACATGTGCAAAGACCTGAAAATAGAAAATCAAAAGGGAAGAATGAGTTCTGCATTTTTCTAGCTGGAACAGCTGAAGAAAACAACAGAAGCACTGAGTTGAAATAATGAAGGATTCTACAGAGAATATATTAAATGACTCAGGAGACATCAAAAGAAGATGGAAAGAATATACAAAGCCATTATACAAGAAAGAATTGGTTGGCACTCAACCATTTCAAGAGGTAGTATATGATCAGGAACAAATGGTACTGAAGGAAGAAGTTGAAGCTGCTGTGAAGGCACTGGTGAAAACCAAGTCTCCATGAATTGATAGAATATCAACTGAGATGTTTCAACAAAAGGATGTAGCACTGGAAGTGCTCACTTTACTATGCCAAGAAATTTGGAGGCCAGCTACCTGGCCAACTAACTGGAAGAGATCTATATTTATGCCTATTTGCAAGAAAGGTGATACAACTGAATGTGGAAAACATTGAGCAATATAACTAATACCACATACAAGTAAAATTTGCTCGAGATCATTAAAAAGCAACTGCAACTGTATATTGACAGGGAACTTTCAGAAATTCAAGCCAGATTCAGAAGAGGACATGGAACCAGTGATATCGTTGCTGATAGCAGATGTATCTTTGAAGAAAGCAGGGAATACCAGAAATATGTGTACTTGTGTTTTATTGACTAGGCAAAGACATTTGACTGCGAGGATCATAACAAATTATGGATAATGTTTTGGAGAATGGGAATTCCATGAAAAAACTGTAGATGGATCAAGAGGCAGTCATTTGAATTGAATACAGGACTCCGGACAGGTGTGCCTGACTGTATCCTTTCACCATACCTTTTAATGTATATGCCAAGAATAATTAGAGAAGCTGGGCTATATGGAGAAGAATGAGACATCAAAATTGAAGAAAGATTCATTAGCAACCTGTGTTTTGCCAGTGACACTACCTTGTCTGCTAAAAGTGAAGAGGATTTGAAACACATGCTGGTGAAAATCAAAACCACAGCCTTCATTATGAATTCCAACTCAACATCAAGAAAATAAAAATCCTCACAACTGAAACAATAAACAACATCATAATAAATGGAGAACAGACTGATGTTTTCAAGGACTTCATTTTACTTGGATCCACAACCAACACTCATGGAAGCAGCAGTCAAGAAATCAAGACCTGTTATTGTGTTGGGAAATTTGCTACAAAAAACCTCTTTAAAGTGTTGAAAAGTGAAGATGTCACCTTGAGACTAAGGCATTCCTGACCTATGCCATGGTATTTTCAGCCACAGAATATGTGTGTAAAAGCTAGACTACAAATAGAAGAAGAATCGATGACTTTGAATTGTGGTATTGGAGAAAAGTACAGAGTGTAATACCATGGAGTATATCAATGGAACAAACAGACCTGTGTTAGAAGAAGTACAACCAGAGTGCCCTTAGAAGTGCGGATTGCAAGACTACATCTTACATCTTTTGGACATGTTGCCAGGAGCGATCAGTCCTTGGAGAAGGACATCATGCTTGGCAAAGTAGAGTTGACAAAAAAGAAGACGACTCTTAACAAGATGAATTGACACAGGGCTGAAGCATAACGACAATAGTCTGCATGATGTAGGATCAGGCAGTGTTTCATTCTATTTTACATAGAGTCCTATGAATTGGCACCAACTTGATGCAACCTAACAGAAACTTCTACCCACCTTTGTAACCATAAAAGAATATTCTCTTCTGTGTTTACACATTTTCTTGGGTTCTAACCATAGTGTTCTTAGGCAAAATTTGTCCTTTTGCGACTTACTAATTTCACTTAGTATAACACCTTCCAGACTACTCCCTCTTGTGAGATGTTTCCCAAACTCATGGTTGTTCTTTGTCATTGCATAGGGTTCAGCTGTGTGCCTATACAAGTGATGGGCACCTAGGTTGATTCCATCTTTTTCCTATGGTAGACAGAGCAGCCATGAACATTGATGTGCATGTATCTATTTCTATGACAGATTATTTATCTAGGAGACATTCCAAGAACTGAGAGCACTGTATCACACGGTATTTTGATTTCTAGCTTTTTAAGAAAGCACCAAATCAATTTCCAATGTGACTATATCATATTACATTCCTACCAGAAGAGTAGAAGAGCTCCAGTGTCTCCACAACCTTCCCAACATTTATTGTTTGCTGTGTTTTCCATTAATGACAGCCTTGTTGGGTTGAGATGGCATCTCACTGTAGTTTTGATGTGCTTTCCCTAAAGTTTAATGATCATGAGCATTTCCTCATGCATCTGTTAGTTGCCTGAATGTGTTCTTTGGTGAAACACCTATTCACATCATTTGCTAATTTTTCATTCGGGTTATTTGTCTTTTCATTAGTGAGATTTTGAAGTATCTTGTAGATTTTAGAGGCTAGATGTTGATCAGATTTTTCATAGCCAATCTTTTTTTTCCCCAATCTGTTGGTTGTCTGTTTACTGCTTTGGTGAAGACTGGATGAACTTAAGTGTTTGATTTTTAGGAGTTTCCAGTTATCTATTTCCTCTTCTGGTGCTTGTGAATTGTTTGTAATGCTTTGTATTTTGTTTATGCCATGTATGAAGGCTCCCATCATTGTCTCTATTTTTATTTCATGATCTTTATTGTTTTAGATTTTATATCTAGGTTTTTGATCAATTTTGAGTTAGTTTTTCTGATCAGTGTGAGATATGGATCTTGTTTCAGTTTTTTGGCAGATAAATATCCAGTTAGGCAAATATCATTTGTTAGACTGTCTTTTCCCCAATTTATGAACTTTGGGACTTTGTCAAGTAATACCAGCTTACAGATGGTTGGAAACCCTGGTAGTATAGTGGATTAAGTGCTACATCTGCTAACCAAAACGTTGGCCATTCAAATCTGCCAGGCACTCCTTGGAAGCTTTATGGGACAGTTCTAATCTGACCTCTAGGATTTCTATGAGTCAGTCCTGACTCTACAATGGTGTGTATAGGTGGATGATTTTCTGTGTGCATTCTTGATTCTGTTCGACTGGTCTATGTGTCCGTTGTACAAATCCCAGAATATTTTGACTACTGTGGCAGTGTATTAATTTCCAAAGTCAGGTAGTGTGAGGCCTCCTACGTTTTTCTCCTTCCACAGTAATGATTTACTTATCTGGGGCTTCTTCACATGGGGAAATATTTAAAGAAGACTTATAACAGTACCGCATGAATTTAGGAAAGGTCAATTGGTAAAATGATTAAACCTAAAAAACCCACTGACACTGAGTCGATTCCAAATCACAGGACAAAGTAGAAATCCCCCATGGGATTTCCAAGGAGCTCCTAGTGGATTCAAACTACTGACCTTTTGGTTACCAGCTGTAGCGCTTAACTACTACACCACCAGGGTCTCCCTACAGATGATGCACACATTTTAAATGTTGAATGGTAAGAAACATTTGCTAAATATCCAGATGAGCTGATTGTAGCCCAGACAAAGAAGATCCAACTTTGTCAAGCTTGTACCCCTGAGAAACGGCTTTTCAGTACTCCTATGAATGCTTTATTAGACTCCTTCACCAAACTAACATGTTGGTACATATGCATGACAAATGAGGTCCTGTCCCAAGTTCCACCTCCAAGACAATACCATTAGGCTCTATTTCACTGCATGAAACAGCTGTTTCTATGACCGCTGGAATCTTTGAAGCACAGTCATTTTAGGATGGTACTTGTGCATATACAGAAGTTTCTTGTTGTTAAAAGCTCCGTGCCACATTAGTCTCATGAACTGCACTGCATCTTCAGATTTCATTCCGCCTTCAGTGAGTGCTGGACAACAAGCACTGGAGCTCTCCCAAGACGTGGCATGCAACAAACAGCACGACAGCAACCAGGTTCCTCACAAAATGTCACTTTCCCTAGACTTAACCAGCCATCAACAGTCAGCAAAAGACCACGAGAACATGGATTCCTTCCTTTTCCACAAGAGTGGTGTCATCATTAGTTTCACATACTCTTACTATTGTGGCAACTCTGTGTCTCCTGAGTTGTCTATGAAGTTGTTTCAGGTCGCAGTGGCTGAATCGTGCAGAGTAAGAAATCTCATGCTTTTGTGTGTGACTTCCACGGGAGCTGGGCAGTTCATTGGAACCATGCTAATGGAGTTCAAAAAGTCTCAATAGGGTTAGGACAGGTTTTTAGAAAGTGAATATAGAAAGGCTATAAAGAAGCTGAAGTTACTTCAAAATACTCCAGTTGGAATTGTCAGTGCTTTGAGCATGACGTTGGGAGTAATAGAAAATGAAATGAACCTCCTAACATGAAACAGCAATTTTTCAATCCAGTAGTAGTGAGAAAAAAAGTACGGGACAGAACTATGAAGCTCGTGGTATAGTGGTTAAGTGCCAGCTGCTGACCAAAGTTGGTGGTTCGATTCCACCAGGTGCTTCTTGGAAATTCTATGGGTCAGTTGTACTCTGTACTATAAGGTTGCTATGAGTCTGAATGATCTCCACAGCAGTGTGTTTTGTTTTGTTTTATGATCTTTCAATCTTTTTCAGCAAGAATAGTTCAAAGGTATATCACAACTCTCCTTGTTTTGCTGCCAGGCAGGCACCTAGGGATAATACCAGACAGCAGTCACTTTAGACTAGCTTCTTAGCTGTGTGTTTTGAAAGCATATAAACAATGGGAGTTTGGGCCTACTTCCTGAGTGATTATGAGCATGAATTCTCAGAGAACAGCATTTTCCCTCTCCTTGAGGTGTGGCTGAGTCAGGAAAACTTACTCTCCACGTCCTGTAAGGCTTTACCTACTTGAGACACCAATGGCAGTATGCTGTCTTTCTAGAACCCAGAATCCTGGAATCTCTGAACTAACGTTCTATCATCCTTGAGCCTTGGGCTGTGTCGTGTGTTCCTCATGTGTGCCTCTCAAAACAGAAGCACTTACTGTAAGGGATGGCAGATGCCTTCAGACAGCAGGCCTTCCTAAGGGATTTATGACTTACTTCACTGATTTTTTTTTTTTTTTTTTTTTTTGCCAAATTTACTCTGAAGTTATACAGATAATTGTTTTTACCACTTTTATATTTTATATACTTGGGATCTTTTGTGGCATATGTAATCTGATGAAAATGTCTGAATTTTTCCCTGCAATTTTGGCACCCAATGTTTCTAAGCAGTTTAAGTATTTGTTTATTTCCAATTACCTGTTTTCATCATTTTATGCAATATTCATATCTGTGAGAAAATTAATAAACTTGTTTAAAATTCTGATCTATTTATTGTTTTCTAATCTATGTATCCTTTGGTTTAGAAGATGTACTTTCTTCAGTTTGGAGTCACTCCTGGTACTGACCTTCCCCAAATGCTAGACGATTATGGATTATATGCTTATATGTCATTTATAGGAGAGATTTCCTATTAAGTAGTTTACTTCTTCAGTTTGAGCCACAGGAGCCTCTGTCTAGCTTGTGCAATTTTTCAGGAGAATTGTGGAGGGACAGGATGTTGAGGCCTTCTGATGTACCTCAGACACTGGTCTTAGGGTGAGGCACTGGGTCACAATAGTTAACAGCACTTCCTCTACTCCAGGTCATTTCCGGGAATTTTAAGAACCTAGCTCTAAAATATTTCTGTGTCAAAACAGACATGCCCCTTACTGCCACTTACTTCCCCAGCATTTCTAAGAGTGAGGGAAGCACCAAGAATTTAGGGCTTATCATTGTTGCAGCACAGTCAACTATCATTTTGTTGTTCTAAATAACCTTTGGAAACCCTGGTGCCATAGTGGTCAAGTGCTATGGCTGCTAACCAAAAGGTTGGCAGTTCAGATCCACTAGGCACGCCTTGAAAACTATGGGGCACTTATACTGTATCCTATAAGCCGTCTGTGAGTTGGAATCCACTGGACCGCAGGAGGGGTTTGGAAACAAGCTTCTGCTCTCCTCTGATGGTAGAACTTCCCTGCTGCTTGTCTCCCATTAGGCAATACACTTCTGCTCCCTGGACTTTGCACTATGCCTTCCACTGTGGCTTCACCTAGCAGTGGGCATTTTGGGGGTCGTCTGTGCCTTTCAAATTTTCCCGTCTTCTCTTTTTCTGACCTTTTTTTTTGCTGTTGTTGCCTTTTAACATCCTTCTGCTATTGCCTCCACACCAGGGTGGTTAGGGAGATACTAGCCATTTGAAGCAAGAATTACATTAAATGTATTTTAAAAAATGTGTTACTTGAGTACCATATGTAATGTTTCTTTGTTCATACCACAATTATATAGTTAACTGTATAAAATTTACATCTCTGGAAGAAAATGTCATGGAGAATTTTGTTTCATCATAAGTGATTTGGTAACTCCACAGCTGTGTTTTCGGTGATGAAAAAAATAGTTTTACATTGAGTTTATGCTTACATACATATTTCTCTTTAAACCACTATTTCAGTGGTACATGAGACACAGTTCTTCATCAGACTGTAAATTTTTTACTGCCTTGTTTAATTTTTTGACTCAGTGTGTAACTGCATTTTACAGCTTCACCTTTTCTGTTCATATTTATAAAACTTGCAGATATTTAAACCTCATTTCTCATTTATTTTAGTTTTCTCTTGCATTTATTATCATTGTTTTTGTCATAAACTGTCTCACGGTGGCATCTTTAATATGATATTTTATGTACATATTTAATACATAGTAATATTCTTCACAAAAATTGCTCACTCTCACTTTTCTTGGTACATGTAGCTTTCTGAGTCTCTTTCATTTGCCTTCTTTCACAGAGATTTGAGACCCCAAAATATTTCACCTTCTTAATTCCATCGAAACAGTACATCACAAATAGGATTAACTACTTTGGCTGCAAGGTCGGTATGATAACAGGAAAGTCTGTAGCACGTGGCCAAAAAGAGAGTACATTGGCTAAACTGGCTAATCACCACTCACTTCTGGCTACTGACTGCCTTGTGAGGATCCAGGTAAATATGGATAGGGCTTTATTAAAAGCTAATCTGCATGTCTCTTGACTGTGGATGCCTAGTAATCTTTCTTTAGGCTTTTTGGCTTGAGCTGGTCAAATTCTTCTAAGAAGTTTTCCAAATACCTGTCATTCTACCTTTATCCAAAGCAGATATGCTCTGCTTTGTCTTCCACAAATGGTAACAGACAGTGGCATAAGGGATGGTATCTGAGCTTTCAGAAGGTTTTACCTCATTCTTAAATTATGTCCTAATTTCACACACAGTTCCAGAAATACCTGTGGCTTGCAATTCTAAGCCTTTTGTGGTTTATTCATTTTTTCCAGTCTTGGCTGAGGATTTAGATCATTTGGATATAAGTTCATATTAAAACATTTGGCCTTCGTCTTCCACTTCTTTCTTCAGCAATATTAAAGACAGTCCAGTGCTACGAGGACATAGTAAATGCCCTATAAATACCACATCTACTTGCTTTCTCAGTTTCCTTCATGATTTCTTTTCTGAGCTCAGTAGTATTTAGCATAAGAGCAATAAGAAACTAAAATAGACAAACCTGAACTAAAACTAGTACGAAAACTAGATAATGATCGATTTAGGCATCATTGTGCTACCTACCTGCCACGGAAACACACACACACACAGACCCACTGACTTTCTTTAATGAATGATTTCATGCAAGGCTCTATGGGTTTTCACTGACAATTTCCAGCATACAGTAAAAAAGTAAAGGGCATAAAAAGAAATATCAAGTGAATGGTCAAGGTCAAGAGATAAAAAGAACAGAAACAATGAAAACTGAATTGTATGTGATTCTCAAATATGAATTGTCAGAAATTTTTAATATCTGTGAATAGAAAAAGACTGGAAGCATTTCCACAGAATTAGGATCTATTTTTAAAATATCAATGGACATTATAGAACTGAAAAAACAAAATGTGAAATGAAGAACTCATTGGATGGGCTTTACTGTAGTCATCAACAAAAATATCTAAATTCAAACACAGAAAAAACTAGGAACACAATGATAGAAATGAAAGACACATGGGACATGGCTAAGATCTAACAGATGCATCATGGGATTTCAAAAGGAGGGGAAAGAAAGAATTACACAGAAACATTAAACGACAGCAACTATGCTCTGATTTTTTTATTTGAAGATATAGTAGCAAAAAATTTTGTAAGGCAGATGAAAGATATCAATTCACAGATTCAAGGAGCTCATCAGTTTCCAAGAAGGACGAATTAAATAATAATCTACACAGACAATAGTTAATCCACTGAAAAGTAAAGACAGAGAAATTTGTAAAAGCAGAGAAAGAAGATACATAACTGATAAAATCAAGAAAATAAGAGTAACAGAGTTTTTCATATATACTGTGGAATCTCAAGGAAATGGAATGCTATCTTTAAGGTGCTGAAAGAGAAGGGGGAAAAAAGCTGCTAGCCGTGGATCGAATTGTGTCCCCCTCCCCCCAAAATAGGTGTAGCGCTGTGGCTGGGCCATGATTCCCAGTATCTTGTGACTGTCCTCCATTTTGTGGTTTTCCTGTGCTGTATGTTAAAGGATTAGGGTGGGACTGTAAATCCCTTTATAAGATCACCACCCTACTCGACTGTAAAGGGAGTTTCCCTGGAGTGGCCTGCCCCACCCTTAATCCTTTCATCTTGCAAGAGATAAAAGGAAAGGGAAGCAGGCAGAGAATTGGGAACCTCCTTCTATCAAGAAAGCCGAAGAGCGCGTCCTTCAGACCTGAGAGATGAGTTCTTTTGTTCTGTCTTCTAATTATTGTTTTTTTTCTTTTCCCCTCTCCCTCACTCTATTTAGCTGTTGAACCTATTTAGCAACCTTTTATTTGACTGATTATATTTCCTAAGATTTACAGTTGGCTCTTGTTTATATTTTCTAGTAAGAAGGACATTGCGATCTACTTCTGAAAACAATTAGCCAGTGAAAACCATATGAAGAGCAGTGGAACATCATATGATATAGTACCAGAAGATATGCCCCTCAGATTAGAGGAGACAGAACGAAAGAACTCACTTGGAAGAACCAGACAGTGCCAGGCTGCCACCAGTGTCAGCTGCGACGGGGCTCACAATGTTGAGTCCCAGCGGCAACGCGAAAAAAAAGAACTCCACTGAAAGACTGCAATTGAGGATCTGAAGGCCTGGGAGTTCCCCTGGGAGTGTGGCCCCTAGACTTGATGCTGATCATAGATCATTAGTGAGGTCAACAACTCTTCGGACTGAAATGGATTGTACGGAGGACACAGAGTGATCATATAGTGTGTAGACTTCATGGTTCTATGTATCTGCAGGATGTCCTCTTACTGGCCTCTTACTAGAGGGGAGTGGGGAGGTTGGAGAGGATGAGACAGGATACTGTTAAGAGGCTATGACTTGTATGGAACAGAAAGGAGGAGTGTGCTGTCACTGGGCAGGGAAAGCCGAGGGAGCTGGAGATAGGCGGGCATGAAAATTTGAATCATATTGTAAACTTTCACTCAATCACAATTTAAAAAAAATGAAACCAGCTATCCTAAACAACAGAGACAATAAACTGAGGGGGCAAATATGACATATATAAAAGTCATAAACAGAAATGAAATCTGTTGCATGCCATAATATGTATGAATCTTGAAAACATGGTGAGTGAAATAAATTAGTTGCAAAAGAAAAAATATTGTGTGATCTCACTTTTATGAAAAATATAGTCCCAAAACTTGTCTGATCTTCAGTCAAGGCATTAAATCAGCTCTTGAGATGGCCTCTAAACTCAGGTGGGATATACTCAAGGTCGTGCTTTGGCTCTTGTGGATTTGTTCTGTCTTCAATTTCAACTTGAACTTGCATATGAACAATTGATGGTCTGTGCCACAGTCAGCACTTGGTCTTGCTCTGACTGCTGATATTGAGCTTTTCCACCACCTCTTTCCACAAATGTAGCCAATTTTATTCCTGAGTATTCCACCTGGCGAAGTCCGTGTGTATAGACACCATTAATGATGGTGGAAAAAGTATGTGCAGTGAAGAAGGTGTTGATCTTGCAAAATTCAATAACTTGATCATCGACATCATTTCTGTCACCAAGACCGTATTTTCCAACTACTGATCCTACTTCTTTGTTTCCAACCTTTGCATTTCAATCACCAGTAATTATCAGTTTATCCTGATTCAATAAATTTTGGACTAGAGAAACTGGAAAAAGTCTTCAATTTCTTCATCTTTGGCCTTAGTGATAGGTGCATAAATTTGACAACTGTCTTATTAACTGGCCTTCCTTGTAGGCTGTCGTGGATTGAATGTGTTTCCTACCAAAATCTGTAACAATTTGACTGTGCCATAATTTCTGATATTGTGTGATGTTCCTCTATGTTGGAATTCCTGCTTCTATAATGTTAACATGGGTAGATGGGCAGCAATTGTGTTGGCAGAGCGAGAGTTAATGTGTAAGTTTGTTTTGTGTCTTGAGGCGGTCTCTTGAGATACAAAGGAAATAATCTAGCAGAGAGAACTGGGAACCTCACACCATCAAGAAAGCAGCACCAGGAGTACGGCATGTCCTTCAGGCCTAAGGTTCCTGCACTAAGATGCTCCATAACAAAGACTGATGTGACACATGGACTTTCCTCCAGAGCCAACAATGGGGAAAGCCTTTCCCTGGAGCATACATCCTGAATTTGGACTTGTAGCCTACTGGGCTGCGTAAGAATAAATATTTCTCTTTTTAAAGCCATCCACTTTGTGGTATTTCTGTTAGAGCAGCACTAGCTGACTAAAACATAGGAGTATGGATATTATCCTACTACTGACAGCATTGTACACAAGGTCAGATTTCGAAATATTCTTTTTGATGATGAATGCAACACCATTCCTCTTCAAGTTTTCATTCCCAGCATGGTAGACTGCATGATTGTCAGATTCAAAATGCCCAATACTAGCCCATTTCAGCTCATTAATGTCTAGAATATCAACGTTTACACATTCCATTTCATTTTTTACAAACTGTAACTTTCCTAGATTCACACTTCATACATTCCATGTTCCAATTATTAATGGATGTTTGCAGCTGTTTCTTCTCAGTTTGAATCATGGCTACATCAGCAAATGAAGATCCTGAAGTCCTTACTCCACTGACATCATTAAAGTTAACTCTACTTTGAGGAGGCAGCACTTTTGCAGTTGTCTTTTCAGTGCCTTCCAAGTGGGGTGGGTGGGTGGGAGCTCATTTTCTGCCATTGGTCTGGTTTTCCATGGCTGATTCTTTTCAGAAGTAGACTTCTGGGTCCTTTTTCCTAGTCCATCCTAGTCGGGAAGCTCATCTGAAACATGTCCACCATAGGTGACCTGCTGGGATGTGACTACCAGTGGCATTCTTTTAGCATCACAGCAATGCACAATCTGTCACAGCACAACAAACTGACAGGCAAGAAACCAAAGAGAGCAAGAGGTCGTTAAAAAGACAGGAAAGAAAAGACCAAATTGGATCTCAGAAGAGACTCTCAAACTTGCTCTTGAATATCGAGTAGCAAAATTAAAAGGAAAGAATGAAGCAGAAAAGAACTGAACAGAAGATTTCAAAGGATGGCTTCAGAAGACAACCTGGAGTATTTGTAATGACATGTGCAAAGAACTGCAAGTAGAAACCCAAAAGGGAAAAACACACTGCATTTCTTAAGCTGAAATAACTGAAGGAAAAAAAAAAAAGCCTTTAGTTGCAATAGTAAAGGATTCTACGGGGGGGAAAAATTAAACAAATCAGGAAGCATCAAAAGAAGATGGAGGGAACTCACAGAATCATTATACCAGAAAGTACTGGTCAACACCCAACCATTCCAAGAGGTAGCATAGCGGTCAGCAACCAGTGGTACTGAAGAAAGACACTGAAGCTGTATTGAAGGCACTGGTGAAAAAGAAGGTTCCAAGAACTGATGGAATATGAATTGAGATATTTTAACAAAAGGATGTAGCACTGGAAGTGCTTGCTCTACTATGCCAAGAAATTTGGAGCACAGTTACCTGGCCAACTGACTGGAAGAGACCCATATTTATACACATCCGCAAGGAAGGTAATCCAACTGCATGTGGAAAATATCAAACTATATCGTTATAATCACGTGCAAGTAAAATTTGCTCAAGATCATTTAAAAGTACCTTCAAAAATGCATTGACAGAGAACTGCCAGAAAGTCAAGCCGGATTCAAAAGAGAACATGTAACTGGAGATATCATTGTTTGTGTCAGATGGATCTTGGCTGAAAGCAGAGAATACCAAAAAGATGTTTACCTATTTCATTGACTATGCAAAGGCATTTGACTGTGTGGATCATAACAAATTACGGAAAACGTTGTGGAGAATGGGAATTCTAGAACACTCGTGCTCATGAGGAATATGTACATGAATCGAGAGGCAGTCATGAAAACAGAACATGGTTTAAAGTCTGGAAAGGTGTGTGTTAGGGTTGTATTCTTTGACCGTATCTTTTCAATCTGTATGATGAGCAAATAATCCAAGATGCTGGACTATATGAAGAAGAAAGGGGTATCAGGATTGGAGGAAGACTCATTAACAACCTGCATTATGCAGATGACAAAACCCTGCTTACTGGAAGTAAAGAGGATTTGAAACACTTACTGATGAAGACTGAAGACCACAACCTTAGGTATAGATTTCACCTCCACATCAAGAAACCAAAATTCTCACAACTGGACCAGTAAGCAACATCACGATAAATGGAGAAAAGATTGAGGTTGTCAAAAATTTCATTTCACTTGATTCCACTATCAAAGCCTATTGGAAGCAGCAGTCAAGAAATCAAAGGATGCATTGCATTGGGAAAATCTGCTGCAAAGGACCTCTTTAAAGTACTGAAAAGTAAGGTGCGCCTGACATAAGCCATGATATTTTTAGTTGCGTCATATGCAAGCAAAAGCTGGACAATGAATAAGGAAGACAGAAGAGTTGATGCCTTTGAATTGTAGTGCTGGAGAGGAATACTGAATGCACTACTGACTGCCAAAAGAATAAAAATAATTCTTCTGGAAGAAGTACAACCAGAGTGCTCCTTGGAAGCAAACATAGAAAGACTGCATCTCACATACTTCGGACATGTCGTCAGGAGGGATCAGTCCCTGGAGAAAGACATCATGCTTGGTAGAGTGGAGGGTCAGAGAAAAAGAGGAAGACCCTCAACAAGATGGATTGACACAGTGGCAATAATGGGCTTGAGCAGAAAAACGTTTGTGGGCATGTCGCAGGACTGGGCTGTGTTTCATGTTGTTGTGCACAGCGTCTCTATGAGCTGGAAATGACTCAATGGCACCTAACAACACAACATATGAGAAAAGCAGATATATGAAAATCAAAAATTATTAGTGGCTGTCAGGGATGGGAAGGAGGGAGAAGTTTTTGCTTGGAGCCATTGAGTTTCTGTAAAGATGTTGGAATAATTTGGAAAAGGATAGTGATAATGGCTGCACAATATGAAGACCGTAACTGATCTCACTGAAATGCAGAAATCGTTGAATTAGCAAGTGTTTTGTTGTGTATATTTTCACCACAATTTTAAAAATTGTTCAAGCAATCTTCGAAGGCAGAACACAGGGGGCAGGGAGAACCAAACAAAGAGAAAGGGAAAAATAGTCTTAACACCTAACCTATGAATAATTATTTTAAATGAAAATGTTCTAAATACACCAATTAAATCAGAGATTGGCACAGTGAATTAGAAAAAATTGCTCCTATGCACTTTTTAAATGTTGTATGCTGGCATGCTGTCTAAATGAAATTCGTTAAAATATAATGACACATGCAGGTAGTAGATAAAAGTAAAGAAAAAGATATGTCATGGAAACAGTAATCAAAAGATAGCAGGTCCAAAGAAACCAAGACGGTCAAGTAAGAAAAGCCACACTTCCGTTTTCTGATTGAAATGTTGGGGGGGTGGGTGGAGAAGAAACCGATGTAACTGATCTTTTTGGAATGCTGGTAAACATTTGGGTGTTCATGGCAACCAAGTAAAAGCATAGCTAAAGGGTAGGAAGGCTCTGTGACTTTTTGATACGTGTTTACATGTCACTCCTGTCCCTGGCTCGATGGTACTTGGCTTGGCCTGTCCCTGGTCAGTAGACAGCTTAAAAAAGAAGCCAGAATTCCAGTATGGAGTCTTGGTTCCCAGATCTGGAGTGAGCACAGCATACCTTGTTTACAAAGTATGATGTTTGTCTATTAGAATCTATTGAGTGGCTTCCTAAGGGAATGAAGCAACATATTCCTTTCTGTTTTGTTCATCTTGTAGGTCACTCATGGTGGAAGAGCTGTTGGCATAACTAGACGCCCAGTAAGGTGAACGAACAAGCCTGGGACACCTGGGGCAAAAGGGAACAACTGAGATGCCAGAGTTAAAAGCCTGGGGAGTGAGTGTCGTTAGGAAATATGGACATTCAAATAAACTCAACATATACTATTTGGAGAGCTACATGCATGCTCAGAGCAAGATGCATACATCTCAGGAAATTCATAGTGTTCACCATGGGCTGGTCTCTAGGCTCAGTGCAAGCCTGGCTAAAGTCTACCTCAGCAAAGTCAAACTGCAAAGACTTGAAGAGGTATTTGTCTTCTTTTATAATTGTTTCTTTACTTTTTTCTAAACTCCTCACAGAGCCAATCTGCAAAGACTGAAAGAGATGAGATTTGGGTTTTGGGGGGGAGATGTTTTAGTTACTGTTTCTCTTCTTATTAACTTCTGACATTCAGATAAACTACTATGATAACACCACATGAGGACAAGCTAAAGGAATACTGCAGTGAACAAAGAAATTTTTAAAAATTCCATTTTTGCCAAAATAGTCCAGAAAACTCACTACTAACAGATTGTCACAGTCTTCAACAATAAAAAAGACAGGAAAAATTTTTTAAGAAAAAACTATCCAGAGGAAAGAGGAGAATATGAGTTCTAGAGGTATCACATCATATTATTCAAACAGCTTTTTGTTGTTGTTGTTGTTTAGCTGGTCTTTTTTTAAATGCACAGTTTACATCAGGGTTCACGCTCTGTTATACAGTCTCGTGGGTTTTGACAAATTTGTTGTGTCACGTATCCATCACGACAGTATTGTACAGAACCCTTTCTCTGTCCCCCAAACGCCCCATGCTCCACTGACTCATCCATCACCCCTTCCCTGAACCACTGGCAACCACTGAACTTTTTGGTGTTTCTCCAGTTGAGCCTCATCCACAAGGTCACATAGCTTTTTCAGACTGTCAAAAAGCCTATTATGTCACAAGACATACTGAAAAACAAGAAAGGATGATGCATCCAAAGGAACAAAATAAGGAAACATAAACTATAAATGAGGAAGACTCAACAATGGGCTTACTACGTGAAGACTTTTAAACAACTGTTCAAAATTTCCTCTACGTGCTAAGGGAAATAATGGATAAAAGAATAAAGGATATCAAGAAAAATGATGCATGAACAAAACAAGAATATCAACAAAGAGATAAAAGTTATTAAACACAAATTACAGAGCTAATGAGTACAATAACTGGAATTAACAATTTGCAATAGATGTTTAACAACAGATTTGATCTGTTAGAAGAATCAGTGATCTTTAAAATAAACTGCTGCTGTCGAATCACTTCCAATTCATAGAAACCCTATAGAACAGAGTAGAACTGCCCCGTATGAGTACTTGTGGATTTGAACTGCCAGTTGTTTGGTAGCAGCTGTAGCTCTTAACCACTACACCACCAGGGTTTCTTTAAGATAAACCACCAAAACAAACTCACTGCCACTAAGTTGATTCCAACTCACAGAAACCCTATAGAACACATTAGAGCTACTCCACAGAGCGCCTAAGGAGTTCCTGGCAAACTCCTGACCTTTTCGCTAGCAGAGGTAGCATTGAACTCTGCCACCAGGATTTTCTTCCTTAAAACTGGACAATTAAAATGATCTAGCCTGAAGAATAGAATGAAAAACATAAAGAAAAATGAACAGACCCTGAAGGACTTTAGGGACATCGTTTATTGAACCAGTATACTCTACTCCATTTATCAACTATCTCATTATCCAGTATTTCTCATTTATGACAATAGTAACAAATTTATTATCTATTTTGCACATTAGCAATGTATTGGCAGTAGCAAATGCTAAAGTGTGAGGAGAGACGGTTGGGAGATGGCTGTAATGGTTGAGGGTATGCATCATCTTGCCTGGGCCATGATTCTCAGTGGTTTGTCTGTTCTCTAATGATGTAATTTGGCAGTTATGCAATGATGCGGGCATCCTTCACTTTTTGATATAACGTGATCACCCTCCAGTGTCACATAATGCTATTTTCATCTCTCAACCTGATCGTTGGTATAGAAGCATGTTGATAAGTGAGGAGAGGGTGTGTATATGCCTTACAGACGTTTCAAAATGAAAGAAGAAAAAGGTGCTGAAAGAAGACCCAGAGTTGATGAAAGATATAAATTTACACATTCAAGGAACTCGGTGAACTACAAGTGGGCGAAACCCAAAGACATTCACAGTGGGACACAGGATAATCAAATTGTTGAAAAACAAAGAATAAGAAGGAATCTTAAAAGCAGCAGGAAAGACGTGAGTCATCTCACACAAGGGATCCCCTGTAGGAAAAGTTGTCAGCTTCTCAGAAGCCATGGAAGCCCGAAAGCAGCGGGCTGTTACATTTTAAGTGCTGACAGAAAACCTGTCAACTAAGAATCCTCTACCAGACAAAACTGTCTTTCTAAATTTGGGTGCAATCAAGAAATCCCTAGACAAACAAAAATTGAGTGAGTTTGTTACCATTAGACTTGCCCTACGGTAAAGGCTAATGAATGTGCTCCATTTTGTAATGAAAGTACACTAAATAGTAACTGAAAGCTGTGTGAAGAAATAAAGCTCTCTCATATTGGTAATGTCATGGGCAAATATACAAGCCAGTTTTACTGCATTTCTGGTTTGTAACTCTACTTGTTATGTCTTGTGTGCTATAAAATGCAAATGAATAGCAGTAT
This sequence comes from Heterohyrax brucei, assembly GCA_028571685.1. Classification (NCBI taxonomy): domain Eukaryota; kingdom Metazoa; phylum Chordata; class Mammalia; order Hyracoidea; family Procaviidae; genus Heterohyrax; species Heterohyrax brucei. Next base: position 118,497,771 of record CM053152.1, on the reverse strand, counting down.
TTATAAATAGATAATACTGGGTAAACAATATACACAGATAGAATTTGTGACAGCAAGAACATAAAGGGAAGAGCAATAAACTGGTTGTAGACGAATGTTCATAGAAGTATTATTCACAACAGCTGAAATGTGAAAACAACCCAAGTGTCTATCAACAGATGAATGTATAGAAGAAATGTGCTACACACATACAATGGGATGCTATTCAGCCATAAAGAGAAAGGAAGTTCTGAGGCATGGGTGGACCTTGAAAGCATTGTTGAGATGTTCAGTGCTGTTGAGTTCGTTCCAACTAATGGTGATCCAAGGTGTTGTTGTTATGTGCCATAGAGTCAGTTCTGACTCATAGCGACCCTATGAACAACACAGTGAAACACTCTATGGTCTTGCACCATGTTTACAGTCATTTTTATGCTTAAGCTCACTGTTGCAGTCACTGTGTCAATCCATCTCTTCAAGGGTCTTCGTCTTTTTCGCTGACCTTCCATTCTATCAAGCATGACGTCCTTCTTCAGGGGCTGATCCTTCCTGACAACATGTCCAAAGTATGTAGGATGCAGTCTTACCATCTTTGCTTCCAAGGAGCACTCTGGTGGGACTTCCTCTAGAATGGATATGTTTCCTGTTTTGGCGGTCTGTGGTTGTTTCAGTCAGCTAGGGCTGCTCTAACAGGAATACCACAGAGTGGATGGCTTTAACGAAGGAAGATTTATTCTTACATAGTCCGGTAGGCTGCAAGTCCATATTCAGGGTGTCCACTCCAGAGGAAGGCTTTCCCCTTGTCGGCTCAGGAGGCGAGTCCAGCACTGCATCAGTCGTTGTCCAGGGAGCATCTTGGCACAGGAACCTCAGGTCTGAAGGACGTGCTCTTCTCCCGTTGCTACTTTCTTGATGGTACAAGGTTCCCAATTCTCTGCTTGCTTCTCTGTCCTTTTATCTCTCATAGGATAAAAGGATTAAGGGTGGGTTAAGCCATACTCCAGGGAAACTCCCTTTACAGTGGAGCAGGGAGGTAATCCTATGAAGGGACTTACAGCCCACCCTAATCCTTTAACATACAGTTTAGGGAAACCACAAAATGGAGGATAGTTACAAGATACTGGGAATCGTGGCCCAGCCACATGGCTACACATATTTTTAGGGGGACACAAGTCAATTAATGACAATGGTACATTCAACATTCTTCTCTAGCACCACAATTCAAAGGCATCAGTGCTTCTTCTGTCTTCTTTATTCACAGTCCAGCTTTCACATGCATAGGATGTGATTGAAAATACCATGGCTTGGATCAGGCACATTTTAGTTTTCAAGGTGACATCTTTACTTTTGAATACTTTGAAGAGGTCCTTTACAGCAGATTTTCCCAATATAATGCATCTTCTGATTTCTTGACTGCTGCTACAAAGGTGTTAGTTGTGGACCCAAGTAAGATGAAATCCTTCACAATGTTGCTTACTGGTCCAGTTGGGAGGATTTTTTTGTTTTCCTGATGTTGTGGTGCAACCCATACTGAAGGCTGTGGTCCTTGATCTTCATCAGTAAGTGTCTCTAATCTTCTTCCTTTCCAGCAGGGAAGGTGGCATCGTCTGCGTCAAGCAGGTTGTTCATGAGTCGTCTTCTAATCCTGAAGCCTTGTTCTTCTTTGTACAATCCAACTTCTTGATTATTTGCTTGGCATACAGATTAAAAAGTTCTGATGAAAGGATACAACCCTGATACATGCCTTTCCTGACTTTAAACCATGCAGTGTCCCCTTGTTCTGTTCAAACGACTGCCTCTTGATTCATGTACAGATTCCTCAAGGGCACAGTTAGGTGTTCTGGAATTCCCATTTTCTGCAACGTTAGCCATAATTGAGTAGGATCCACACAGTTGAATGGTTGTGCACAGTCAATGAAACACTTGTAAACATCTTGCTGGTATTCTTTGCTTTCAGCCAAGATCCATCTGACATTAGCGATGATACCCCTGCTTCCATGTCCTTTTCTGAACTCAGCTTGAATTTCTGGTAGTTCCTTGTCAATATATTGTTGTTGTCACTTTTAAATGATCTTGAGCAGAATTTTACTTGTAACTGATACCAATAATATTGTTTGGTAATTTCCACATTCGGTTGGATCACCTTTCTTTGGAATGGGCATAAATATGAATCTCTTCCAGTCATTTGGCCAGGTAGCTGTCCTTCAAATTTCTTGGCACAATGAGTGAGCACTTCCAGTGCTGCATCTGTTAGTAGAAATATCTCAATTGATATTCCATCAATTCCTGGAGCCTTGTTTTTGAATGCCTTCAGTGCAGCTTAGACTTCTTCCTTCAGTACCATTAGTTCCTGATCTTATGCTACCTCTTCAAATGCTGAACATCGACCAGTTCTTTCTGGTGTAATGACTCTGTGGATTCCTTCCATCTTGTTTTCATGCTCCCTGAGCCATTTAGTAGTTTCCCTGTAAAACCCTTCACTACTGTGACTCGAGGCTTGAATTTTTTCTTCAGTTCTTTCAGCTTGAGAAATGCAGAATGCGTTCTTCCCTTCTGGTTTTCCATTTCCAGCTTTTTGCACATGTCGTTATAAACTTTCTTTTGTCTTCTTGAGCTGCTCTCTGAAATCTTCTGTTGAGGTCTTTTACTTCATCATTCCTTCCTTTTTGTTTAGCTTCTCAATGTTCAAGAGCATGTTTCAGAGTCTCTTCTGACATCCAGTTTGGTTCTTTCTTTCCTTTTTGTTTTTTAATGACCTCTTGATCTCTTCATGGATGATGTCTCTGATGTCATTCCACAATTCATCTGGTCTTTGGTCATTAGTGATCAGCACATCAAATCTGTTCTTGAGATGGTCTTTAAACTCAGGAGGGATATACTCAAGTTCATACTTGGGCACTCATGGACTTGTTCTAACTTTCTTCAGTTTCAATTTGAATTTGCTTACGAACAATTGAAGATCTGTGCCACAGTCAGCACCTGGTCTTGTTTTGACTGCTGATAGGGAGCTTTTCCATTATCTTTCTCCACAGATGTAGTCAATTTGTGTCCTGTGTATTCCATCTGGTGAGGTCCATGTGTACAGTCACCGTTGGTGTTGGTTAAAAAAAGGTAATTGAAATGAAAATGTAGATAGTCTTGCAAAATTCTACCATGCAATCTCCAGCATTATTTCTGTCACCAAGGCCATATTTTCCAACTGATCCTTCCAAGGTACAATAGAACAAAACACTGCTCAGTTCTGCAGCGTCCTCACAATTGTTGTGCTTGACCGCACTGTCACAGCCACCAAGTCAATGTATCTGAGGGTCTTCCGTTTTTTCACTTATGCTGTACTTTACCAGACATGATGCCCTTCTCCTAGAACTGGTCCTTCCTGATAACACAGCCAAAGAATGTGAGGCAAAGTCTTGCTATCCGCACTTCCAAGTAGCACTCTGGCTATATTTCTTCCAAGACTGTTTCTTTCTTCTGGTAGTCCACGCATATTCTATATTCCTTATCAACACCAAATTAAAATACATCAATTCTTTTTTGATTTTACTTATTTCGTTGTCCAGCTTTCACATGCATGAGGCGCCTGAAAATATCCTGGCTTCAGCCAGGCTTACCTTAATCCTTAAAATGACATCTTTGCTTTTTAACTCTTCAAAGAATTTTTTTTTTTTTTTTTGGCAGCAGATCTGCCAAATGAAATAAATACATCATGTGATTTCCTGACTGCTACTTCCACGGGCGTTGACTACGAAACCAAGTAAAATGAAATCCTTGACAGTGGCAATTTTTTTCTGCTTATCGTGAGGTTGCTTATTGGCCCAGTTGTGAGGATTTTTTTCTTTACCGAAGGCTGTGGTCTTTGATCTTCATCAGTAGCTACTTCAAGTCTTCTTCACTTTCAACAAGAAAGGTTGTATCATCTGCATATCGTGAATGAGCCTTCCTGCAACCCTGATGCTCCATTCTTCTTCATGTAGTACACTTCCTTGGATTATTTGCTCAGCATACAGACTAAATAAGTACGATGAAAGGATGCAACGCTGACACACGTCTTCCTTGCTTCAAAACCACAATATATCCCCTTGTTCTGTTTGAATGACTGTACCAAGAGGAAAATGTAAAGACCTGGAGTTAGAAAACAACATGTTTCACATTAGCACATCAAGTGTACTGGAATGCCCATTCTTCACAGTTGTTGTTAGGTGCCATCGAGTCAGTTCTGACTCCTAGTAACCCTATCCACAACAAGATGAAACACTGCCCAGTCCTACAGCATGCCTACAAATGTTTTAATGCTTAAGTCCATCGTTCCAGCCACTGTGTCAACACATCTTGTTGAGAGTATTTCACTTCTTTGCCAATCTTCTATTCTACTAAGCATGATGTTCTTTCTGCCCAGACTGATCCCTCCTGAAAACGTGTCCAAAGTATGTGACATGCTGTCTCACAGTCGTTGCTTCCAAGAAAGTCTCTGGTTGTATTTCTTCCAGAAGAGATCTGGCTACTATTATTCAAAATAGGCATTGGCTGAGTGGCCGGAATATTAGGCTTCATTGTTTTGATGTGTATGTTCTCTTGGCAGCCCATGATACATTCAATATTCTTCTCCCACACCACAATTCAAAGCCATCAATTCTTCTGTCTTCCTTATTCACTGTCCAGCTCTCACATGCATACGATTGAAAATACCATGGCTTGAGTCAGACAACCTTAGTCTTCAAGGTGACTACCTCAATCCTTTCTCCATCTCATTTTGAGTCATGCCACATCAGCAAATGTAGGTCCCAAAGGCTTTACTCCATCTACATCATTAAGGTCAACTCTACTTTGGAGAGGCAACTCTTCCCCAGTTGTCTTTTGAGTGTTTTCCAACCCGGAGGGTGCATTTTCTGGCATTGTATTTAGCAATGTTCTGTGGCTATTCATAAGATTTACACTGGCTAATTTCTTTTCAGAAGTAGACTGCCTGCTCCTTCTTCCTAGTCCGTCTTAGTCTAGAAGCTCAGCTGAAATCTGTCTGGCATGGGTGACTCTGCTAGTATCTGAATACCACTGATAAAGCTTCCAGCATCACAGCAAGATGCTAGCTCCCCTCCCACAGTAAGACAAACTGATGGACAAGCATTCCCATGGGACAGAGTATGACAGCTCCACAGAGATTCCAAGGAGTACCTGGTGGATTTGAACCACCAAACAGTTTAGCAGCCGGGCACTTAAACACTATACTAAAGCTCCATTAAAAAAACAAACAAACAAAAACAGCAGGTACTCTTCAGAGTATCTCACTGTGTGGCAGAGACCAGTGCCCATGCTGCCCCTTGCCCTGAGCCCCTACCACTGCCGCTGTCTGTGTCACTGCCACTTTGAGATCAGCTGAACGATTAGGCCACTGTCTTCAATAAGAAAACAAACCTATTACTTCTCAACATCACACAACTGAGGAGTAATAGGTTTGTTTCCTTACTGAATGTTGTGGGTCACAGATTTATGGAATTTCTGAAGAGCAGTGGAAATTACTGCTAAGCATAGCATGACCTCTATGCAGACCAGCGAACTTTAGAACTTGAAGACTCCTCCACCAGAAAGCCCCCGCAAGAACAATTAACCTGCACACTCTAACGTTGACTTGAACTCCACAGAGCAACTTCGAGAGTTTTGTCCCATATAGTGTAAATCTCAGTGCATTTTTTTCTCACTATTACTGGACTGAAAAATTGCTGTTTTATGTTAGGAGGTTCATTTCATTTTCCAAGTGGGTATTCTGAAGTAACTTCAGCTTCTTTATAGCCTTTCTATATTCACTTTCTAAAAACCTGTCCTAACCCTATTGAGACTTTTTGAACTCTATCGGCATGGTTCCAATGAACTGCCCAGCTCCCGTGGAAGTCACACACAAAAGCATGAGATTTCTTACTCTGCACGATTCAGTCACTGCGACCTGAAACAAATTCACAGACAACTCAGGAGACACAGAGTTGCCACAATAGTAAGAGTATGTGAAACTAATGATGACACCACTCTTGTGGAAAAGGAAGGAATCCATGTTCTCGTGGTCTTTTGCTGACTGTTGATGGCTGGTTAAGTCTAGGGAAAGTGACATTTTGTGAGGAACCTGGTTGCTGTCGTGCTGTTTGTTGCATGCCATGTCTTGGGAGAGCTCCAGTGCTTGTTGTCCAGCTCTCACTGAAGGCGGAATGAAATCTGAAGATGCAGTGCAGTTCATGAGACTAATGTGGCACGGAGCTTTTAACAACAAGAAACTTCTGTATATGCACAAGTACCATCCTAAAATGACTGTGCTTCAAAGATTCCAGCGGTCATAGAAACAGCTGTTTCATGCAGTGAAATAGAGCCTAATGGTATTGTCTTGGAGGTGGAACTTGGGACAGGACCTCATTTGTCATGCATATGTACCAACATGTTAGTTTGGTGAAGGAGTCTAATAAAGCATTCATAGGAGTACTGAAAAGCCGTTTCTCAGGGGTACAAGCTTGACAAAATTGCTTCTTCTTTGTCTGGGCTACAATCAGCTCATCTGGATATTTAGTAAATGTTTCTTACTATTCAGCATTTAAAATGTGTGCATCATTTGTAAGGAGACCCTGGTGGTGTAGTAGTTAAGCGCTACAGCTGGTAACCGAAAGATCAGTAGTTTGAATCCACTAGGAGCTCCTTGGAAATCCCATGGGGGATTTCTACTTTGTCCTGTGATTTGGAATCGACTCAGTGTCAGTGGGTTTTTTAGGTTTAATCATTTTACCAATTGACTTTTCTTAAATTCATGCAGTATTGTTATAAGTCTTTAAATATTTTCTCATGTGAAGAAGCCCCAGATAAGTAACCCATTACTGAGGAAGAAGAAAAAAGTAAGAGCCCTCACACTACCTAGCTTTAGAAATCATTACACTGCCATGATAGTTAAAATAATCTGGCACTCATACAACAATTGATACGTAGACAAATTGAACAGAATTGAAAATATACACAGAAAATCATCCATCTATGAGCAGATATTATTTGACAAAGGCCCAAAGTTCATAAATTTGGGAACAGATAGTCTCTTAAACAAATGGTGTTTGCCTAACTGGATACTGATCTGCAAAAAACACAAACAAGACACGTATCTCACACCACGCACAAAAACTCACAATGGATCAAAGACCTAAATATAAAATCTAAAACAGTAAAGATCATGGATGAAAAAATAGGGACAATGCTGGGAGCCATAATACACAGCATAAAAAAAACAAAAACAAAGCAACAACCTAGTGCCGTTGGATCAGATCCGACGCATGGCGACTCTAGATGCCAGAGTAGAACTGCCCCCTAGAGTATTCAAGGAGTGCCTGGTGGATTTGAACTACCTACCTTTTGATTAGCAGTGGTAGCACTTAACCCACTACACCACCAGGGTGTCCTACATAGCATAAATGGAACAGAAAACTTTATTAACAATGCACAGACAATATAGATAACGGGGAACTCCTAAAAATAAAACAGTTACGCTCATCCAAAGACTTCATCAAAAAAGAACAGACAATTTACAGATTAGGAATAAATGATTAGCTAAAACGAATGTGTTCAGCATCTAATCTCTAAGATCTAAAAGATATTCCAAAATCTCATCAACAAAAAAAGACAAGCAGCACAATTAAAAAATGAGCAAAGTTTGCTAATAGGTACTTCAGCAAAGAAGACATTTAGGCAGCTAGCAGATACATGAGGAAATGCTCACGATCATTAGCCATTAGAGAAACCCAAATCGAAACTAAAATGAGATACTATCTCACCCCAATAAGGACAGCATTAATCAAAAAAGCACAAAACAATAGATGTTGGGGAAGTTGTGCAGAGATTGGAACTCTTTTATACTGATGATGGGAATGTAAAATGGTACAATCGCTTTGGAAGTTGATTTGGCGCTTTCTTAAAAAGCTAGAATTGAAACACTACATGATCCAGCCCTCCCACTTCTCAGAATATATCCTAGAAAAACAAGAGCTGTCACACAAATAGGTACATGCACACCTATGTTCATTGCAGCACTTTCCACAGTAGAAAAATGGCAGAATCAACCTGGATGCCTGTCAACAGATGAGTGGATATACAAACTATACTATAGGCACACAGTGGAATCCTAAGTAATGATAAAGAACAACCATGAATTTGGGAAACTTGGAGGAGTCTGGAATCCATTAGGCTGTGTGAAATTAGTGAATTACAAAAGGACAAATTTTGTATAGGATCACTATCATAGGGACCCAAGCAAAGATTTAAACACAAAAGAAAAAAGGTTCTTTGATGCTTACAAAGGTGGTAAAAGAGGGTGAGGGGTATTCATCAATTAGGTTGCTATTGTTGTTAGGTCCCATCAAGTTGGTTTCAACACATAGGACCTTGTGTACAATAGAATGAAATACTGCCTGTTCCAGTGCTATGCCCACAATCATGGTTATGCCTCTGCCCATTGTAGTGGCCATTGTGTCTGTCCATTCCGTCAAGGATCTTCCTCTTTTTTGCTGACCCTCTACTTTACCAAGAGTGATGTCCTCCAGGGTCTGATCCCTTTTGGCAACACATCCAAAGGATGTCATACGTAATCTTGCCATCTTTGCGTCTAAGGAGCACTCTGGTTATACTTCCTCCAACACAAGTCTGTTGGTTCCATCGATATACTCCATGGTATGTTGTTGTTAGGTGCCATCGAGTCGGTTCCTATTCATAGTGACCTAATGAACAACACAACAAAACTGCCCGGTCTTGCATCACATCAAAAATAATTTTTATGCTTAAGCTCATTGTTCCAGCCACTGTGTCAATCCAACTTGTCAAGGGTTTTCCTCTTTTTCGCTGACTGTCCACTCAACCAAACATGATGCCCTTCTCCAGGGACTGATCTTTCCTCACCACATGTCCAAGGTATGTAAGACACAGTCCTGCCATCTTGGCTTCTAAGGAGCACCCTGGTTGGACTTTTTCCAGAACAGATCTGTTAGTTCTTCTGGTGGCCCATAGTACATTCAACATTCTTCTCCAACAACTTCATGCTATACTCAGTATTTTTCTCCAGTACCACAATTCAAAGGCATCAATTATACTTTTGTTTATAGTCCAGCTTTGACAAGCATATGCTACAATCAAGAATATCATGGCATGGGTCAGGAATGCCTTAGTCTTGAAGGTGACATCTTTGCTTTTCAACACTTCAGAGAGGTCTTTTGCAGCAGATTTTCCCAGTGCAGTAAAATGTCTTCTGATTTCTTGACTACTGCTTCCATGAGTGTTGATAGTGGGTCCAAATAAAATGAAATCCTTGACAACCTCGATCTTTTCTCCATTTATCTTGATGCTGCTTATTGTTCCAGTTGGGTGGATTTTTCATCTTCTTGATGTTGAGGTGCAATCCATTCTGGAAACTGTAGTCTTTGACCTTCAACAGTAAATGTTTCAAGTCCTCTTCTATTTCAGCAAGCAGTGTTGTGTTACCTGCATATTGTAGTTTGTCAGTGAGCCTTTCTCCAATCCTGACACCATGTTCTTCATTTAGTCCAGTTTGCTGGATTGTTTACCACACAGATTGAATAGGTATGGTGAAAGGACACAACCATGACACACACCTTTCCTGATTTTAAAACATGCAGTGTCCCCTTGTTCTGTCCAAACAACTGCCTCTTGATGCATGTACAGTTTCCTCATGAGCACAGCTAAGTGTTCTGGAATTCCCACTTTCTGCAATGTCATCCATAATTTAAGATCCGCACAGTCAAATGCCTTTGCATAGTCAGTAAAACACAAGTAAACATCTTTCTGGTATTCTCTGCTTTCAGTCAAGATTCATCTGACATCAGCAATGATATCCCTGGTTCCATGTCCTCTTGTCAGTTGGCCTGAATTTCAGGAATTTCCCTGACAATATACTGCTGCAGCTACTTTTGAATAACCTTTAGCAAAATTTTACTTGCACGTGATATGAATGATACTCTTCAATAATTTTCACATTCAATTGGATCACCTTCCTTGGAAATACACATAAATATGAATCTCTTCCAGTCCACTGGCCAGTATTAGCTGTCTTTGAAATTTCTAGGCATAGTAAAGTGAGCAATTCCAGTGCTGCATCCATTTATTGAAACATCTCAACTGATACTCCACCAGTTCAGAAGCCTTGTTTTTCACCAGTACAATCAATGAAGCTTCAACTTCTTCCTTCAATACCAGCAGTTCCTGATCATATGCTACCTCTTGAAATGGTTGAACACTGACCAATTCTGTTTAGTATAATGACCCTGTATTTCTTTCATCATATTTTAATGCCTCCTGAGTCATTTCGTATTTTCCCTGTAGAATCCTTCACTATCAAAATTCAAGGATTCTTTTTTTTTTTTTTTTCGGTTCTTTCAGCTTGAGAAATGTAGAGCATGTTCTTATCTTGTTTTTCTGTATCCAGCTTTTTACACATGTCGTTATAATACTTTGTCTTCTCAAGCTGCCCTTTGAAATTTTCTATTCAGTTATTTTACTTCATCATTTCTTCCTTTTGCTTTAGGTACTTAACATTTAAGAGAAAATTTCAGGGTCTCCTCTGACACCCAATGTGGTATTTTGTTTCTTTCTTTCTCATCTTTTTGACGACCTCTTGTTTTCTTCATTCATGATGTCCTTCCACAGCACAGCTGTGGAAGTCATTAGTGTTCAACACATCAGATCTATTCTTACAGGTCTTTAAATGCATGTGGAATATGCTCAAGGTCATACTTTGGCTCTTGGGGACTTGATCTAACTGATGATATTGAGGTTTTCTATCACCTCTTTCCACAGACAACTTGATTCCATAGTCAACTTGATTCCTGTGTATTCCATCTGGTGAGATCCATGTGAATAGTGCTGTTTCTGTTGGTGAAAAAGAGATATTTGCAAAGACAAAGTCGTTGGTCTTGCAAAATTCTGCCGTGAGATCTCTGACATTGTTTCTGTTACCAAAGCCATATTTTCCAACAACCGATTTTCTTCTTTGTTTCCAACTCCAAGTAATTATCAATGCATCCTCCAGCAGCTGGTAAAAATCTTACAGTTTCTTCTTCTTTGGTCTTAGTGTTTGGTGTGAAAAATTTTAATAACAGGTCTATTAACTGGTCTTCCTTGTAGGCCTATGTGTATTACCCCATCACAGACAGCACTGTACTTCAGGACAGGTCATAAAATGCTCTTTTAGGATGAATGCAGCATCATTCCGCTTCAAGTTTTCATTCCCGGCGTAGTAGGCCATGTAATTATCCTATTCAAAATGGCCCATACCAGTCCATTTTAGCTCACTAACACCTAAGAAATCAAAGTTTATGCATTTCATTTCATTTTTTACAATTTCTAGTTTTTCTAAATTCATACTTCATATAGTCCATTTTCCAGTCATTAATGGATACTTACAGTTGTTTCTTGTCATTGTGAGGTATGCCACATCAGCAGATGAAGACCCCGAAAGCTTACTCCATTCGTGTCACTAAGGTCAACTCTACTTTGAGGAGGCAGCTCTTTCCCAGTGGCCTTTTGAGTGCCTTCCAATCTGGAGTCTCATCTTTTGGCATTGTTATGTACTAGACAAGAATTATTATAGGTGAAGGGAGACACGACACACAGAAACAAAGTCAGCAGGACTGGACTAAACCAAAAGCTAGGAAGTTTCCAAAATATAACCAAACACTTCAAGGGACAGAGTAGCAGGGGCAGGAGACTGGGGACTACGCTTTCAGGGGACATCTAGGTCAACTGACTTAATAAGTTTATTAAGAAAATGTTCTAGATCTTACTTTGGTGTGTAGCACCACGGTCTTAAACGATAGGAAGCAGCCATCTAAGAAGCATCAATTGGTCTGAACTCCCCTGGAGTGGAGGAGAATGAAGCACATCAAAGAAATAAGGAAAATATGAGCCCTTGAGACAGAAAGGTCCACATAATCCAGAAATTATATCAGCATGACACCAAAGGAACTAGATAGTGCTGGGCCACCACCAATGACTTCCTGACAGGGAACACTACAGAGAGTCCCTGACATAGCAGGAGGATAATGGAGTGCAGAACTTGAACTCTGTTAGAAAGACTGGACTTGATGGTCTGACACACTGTAGAGTCCCCAGAAAACATGGCCCCTGTTAGCCCAGAATTGAACCATTCCTGAAGCCAACTCTTCATGCACAGATTGGATGGGAGTATAAGACAAAAATGATGCTGGTTAAGAATGTGCTTTTTGGCTTAAGTAGGTACTCGACGGCTGAGTAGTACTGGGTAGGTAGATACAAGAGACTAACTGGGCAGCTCCTGTTTGGGGGCAAGAGGAGAAGGCACAGGGAGACTGGAGCTGGTTGAATGGATATATTTTCCTATGTCAGAATCTTATCTGTATATAAGAAATTTAAAGAGATTAGATGACAAAATACCCAGTACAATAAACTTGTGTATTTTTAATACGATATATAACTGTAAAATTCCAGGTACTACAAACACCGTGGAAATCCTGGTGGCTAGTGGTTAAGTGCTATGGCTGCTAACCAGTAAGTCAGCAGTTTTAAACCAGCAGATGCTCCCAGAAATTTTATTGGCCTGTTCCAACCTGACCCAAAGGGTCACTGTGAGTTAGAATTGTCTTGACAGCAGTTATGTTTGTTTTTGGGGGGTTTATGAACAATCTAGACTTTCTGTGGTTTATTCCTTTAGTTATTTCAAACATTGAAAGTAGGGCCTGTACGGTTTTGTCTGCTTACTTTTTGCTCATGTCTCCCGCATTCACACCAGTATACATCACATTTGCCCAGCAGGTGATTTTTGTCGGTTTTTGTTTTTTGTTTTTTTTTAACCACGTTTTACAGCGACTGTTTAATGTCTTTCTACAAATCTCGTTTTTGTGCTTTTATGGAAAACCATTTCAAAAACTCGTTTGTTGTTGTTATAAGGAAGCATGTCTTTAACGTCTCTAGACCTCCCCCTAACTCCTCCCTCCTGCCAAAAAGCCATGCAGTTAATTTACTGTTTGTGCTTTGGGGTGCAGCTTACCAGGGGAGGTCTGAAAAAAGAATACAGGGCTCTTAAGGTATCTTTAATAAAATGTTCCCTTTGTCTTGTGAAGGACATGTGGAATATGCTTTTTAGTAAATGTTTTTGAAAGGTAGAGATGCTTTGTTATTGAAGCTAAAATAAATTTTTAGTTATAACATTTCCATCTTCTTTTGCATATCAATTGAAGGTTGCTTATCAACTCATTTTTTGTTGGAAGTGTGATTTATTTTTTTCCTTCTCTTTTCAACCACTCTTGTAAAAAAAAATAAGAAGTAGGTTTCTGCTCATGAATTGAGTAGGCTCTAATTTTTACACAGTTTTTTGAGATATGTAACTTAGTATTCGGACACGTGATAATTTCTTTGTCATATAATTGATAAAATGCTCATATAGAATAAAGTTAGCTCTAAGATACATTTATGCTGTCTAGGAGGACCCGACTTGATGGCAGTGGGTAGGAATGTGTAGTTACAGTTCTGTGGAAGAAATAATGTCAGCATTCATCAGCTTATGAAAACCTAGTTGTGAGAGCTTAAACATCATCTAGTGCTGCTATAACAGAAAATACCACCAGTGGATGGCTTTAACAAACAGAAGTTATTTCCTCACAATAAAGTAGGCAAAAAGTTAAATTCTAGTCCATCAGCTCCAGGGTAAGGCATTCTCTCTATGTCAGCTCTGAAGAAAGGCTCTTGTCATCACTCTTCATCTGGTTGAGGAGCTTCTCAAGCACAGGCACCTTGGGTCCAAAGGACTGAATAAGTATGGTGAAAGGATACAACCCTGATTCACACTTTCCTTGACTTTAAACCACAAAATATTCGTTTGTTCTGTTGGAATGACTGTCATGGTCCGTGTACGGGTTCTTCATGATCACCAATAAGTGTTCTGAAATTTGCATTCTTTGCAATGTTATCCATAGTTTCTTATGACCTATACAGTGAAATGCCTTTGCAATGTCAATAATACATAGATAAACATCTTTACAATATTCTGTGCTTTCAAGCAGGATCATCTGACATCAGCAATGGTATACTTTATTCCATGTCTTCTGACTTCAGCTTGAATTTATGCAAGTTTCTGTCCATGTACTGCTATGACTGCTTTTCAACGATCTTCAACAAAATTTTACTGGTGTGTGATATTCATAATACTGTTTTGTAATTTCCAAATTCTCTTGGATCCCTTTTCTTTGGAATGAACACAAACATGGATCTTTTCCAGTTGGTTGGCCAGGTAACTGCCTTCCAGATTTTTTGGCATGGATGAATGAGACTAGGCAGTGCTGCACTGGTTTGGTGAAACATCTGAACTGGTATTCTGTCAGTTCGAGGAGTCTTGTTTTTCTCCAATGTCTACAGTGCAACTTGGATGGCTTTCTCCAGTACCATCAGTTCCTGATCACATGCTACTTCTCGAAATGGTTGAACATCGACGAAATCTTTTGGTACAATGACTCTATGTATTCCTTTCATCTTCTTTCCATGCTTCCTGTGTCATTCAATACTTTGCCCATAAAATCCTTCAATATTTCAACTCAAGGCTTGACTTTTTTTCTTCAGTTCTTTCAGCTTGAGGACTGTTGGGTGTATTTTACCTTTTTGGTTTTCTAACTCCAGATCATCCCACATGTCACTATAATATTCAATTTGTCTTCTCAAACCTCCCTTTGAAACCTGTCATTCAGTTCTTTCACCATTTCTTCCTTTTGCTGTATCTACTCTATGTTCCAGAGCAAGTTTCAGTGTCTCTTCTGAAATCCTTTTTTGTCTTTTTCTTTCTTTCCTGACTTTAAACGATCCTTTCCTCTCTTTATTTGTGACATCCTTGATGTCACGTCACAATTCGTTTGATGTTAGGTCACTGATGTTCAGTGCTTCAAGTCTGTTCTTGAGGTGCTCTCCAAATTCAGTGGTAATCTACCCAACATTGTATTCAGCTCTTATGGACTTAATCTGGTTTTCTTCAGCTTCATCTTGAACGTGCATGTGAGTAATTGATGGTCTGTTCCACAGTCAGCCTGTGGCCTTGTTCTGACTGATGACAGTGAGCTTTCCCACAGTCTCTTCGCACAGATGTACTCGATTTGATTGTTGTATTTTCCATGCCGTGTAGTTCATTTTAATGCAGTTGAAAAGAAAGATATTTGGAGCAAATAAGTCATTGGTCTTGCAAAATTCTGTCATGCAATCTCTCACATTATTTCTGTCACCAAAGTCATATTTTCCAACTACCAATCCTTCTTCTATGTGTCTAACTTTTACACTCCAATAACGAGTAATTATCAATACATCTTGGTTGCCTGTTAGATCAATTTCAGACTGCAGAAGTCAGCAAAAGTCTTCAATTTTCTCATCTTCTCATTAGTAGTTGGTGTGTAAATTTGAATAACAGTCTTACTAACTAGTCTTCAGTGTAGGAGTATAGATATTATCCTGTCACTGACAGCAAAGAACTAAACAACAACCCTAGGAGATAGGTAATAATATTAACCCACTGCTCCATTTTACAGGATGAGGAAATTAGGCATTCAGAAGATCTGTGACAGGCTGATGAGAACTCCAGCAGGCAGGCAAGCGTTGTGAGTTTGTAGTAAATACATTAGACTCAATTGCATTAGAACTAGGTGAACGGTGGCCTTCAGGACTCAATGCTGGGTGTTTCCTGCACACCTCCAGAGAAGCCGTTCACTCCCTGTCTTGTCTACACAGTGTCTCTTGGTGCTTGTCAGAGGACAGCCTGCACAGAAAGAGGAAAGAAGGGGTTTTTCTGGATGGGTAACTTGTCTACAGATGTCAAAGATTAAATGGTGCTAGAGGAGGGGGAGGCAGAATCATGTTAGTGGCTAAGGGATTTAGAAACAGCCCCTTGGCCATGGATTAAGATAGCAGGAAGGCAGTCAGAGTGACTAGTGGCCAAACAGGGGCTCATTCAACCCACTTAAAACACTGTTGACTACCTATACAGGTCTGTTGTTGCCAGAGCCACAGAAAAAGTGAAAATGCACAAAATCTAACAGTGACCCACCCAGGGCTTGACACGGCACAGAACAGTTCTGAGAACTCCACAGTTTGGGAAGATGGTCAAATACCAACAAGACACAACCAGTCTTTAAGCTCCAGGACATTCAAAATATTACTTCTATGGTTTCTGTTTCATGATTTTAGTTAAAATGAAAGCTTTTAGTAAGAGAATTCAGGGCAGTATGACTCCTCTGTTGGTCTGAATTCCGCATTTGTCAATGGGCCCATTACATACCTCTCCGGTCCTGAGTTCTCCCCAGGGCTGTTAAAAGGGTCAGGCTGGAGGGCATTCCTAGAGCCAACTATGAGTTGCAAATTGTGCATTTGTGCACTTCCCTTCCCCTGTGGAAGGCTGGGCCATGTCTTGTTCATCTTTGTGCTCCTTCCCTCATCCTTTTTTTGGTTCCCCAGAGATTTTTCACTGAATATCAGTTGCATCTCATCACCCAGCTTTCCACTGCTTTAGCTTCCATTGTGTGCACTGAAAAGGAGTACCCTATTCCGTTTCTCGAGAAGCAGCCAGAACTCAGTGATACCTGTAGAGAAGGCCAAGTCCTGGGAAGAAGGCAATAGGTTAGTAGGGGGTTGGCTGGCCCATGGGCTAGAATAGCAGTAACACCCCCTGGTAATGCAATGGGATGATGCTGGGGCTGGTGTTCTCTTCAAGCTGCCCATAGGGAGAGATACTGAAGTTGAATCACTAACTCACCTGCAGCGAGATTGCACATACTCCACTCCCTGCCATGCTCCCACGACATACAGCCTCTCCCAGCTGCTGCAGCTAAGCATAAGACGATGATCTCTCTCTCTCTCTCTCTCTCTCTCTCCTTCTCTGAGCTAGTGTCCTCATTTCCAAGCCCCCGCTACTCCACCTTGTGATGAACTGGCTGGGCACAGTGTTAGCCACAATTTCTTTACAATCACTGACATCTATCATTCAGAATGGGGCCCACCCTGACTCATTTGGGCTGTTTCCACCTCTGCACATTCATATCCCCCAGCAGTCCCAGCGTCACCCATAATACTCATTAGCCCTTCACAGACAGGCACTTGAGACTTGGAGTTGCAAGGGCCCTTCCTTAAAGGCTACAAAGCTTCACTCCCTGCACATTGGGAGGAAAACGCTGAGGCCCAGAAGTTAGCTGTGGAGCTAGACCAGTGCTTTCAGTTGAAGGTTTTCCACTCTTTTCTGTGGCCTCTGCGAGTCCAACACTGGCTCACCTTCCCAGACCCATAGTCATTGCTCTGCTTAGACAGATACCACTTCAGCAGCCCACTGCCTACATGGCAATAATGAGAGTAAATGAAGCAGTGGTGTTGCCAGTGTAGAGTCTGCACACCTAACAGTTTGACCCAGGTTCTGAAACTGTGAATGTATGTTTCAACCTCTCCCAAATCCACCTCTCTACACTTTTAATGGTCTGCTTGGTGGTGGATTTTAACTTGTGTCTGTGAGTTTGTGCCCAGCTAGAAAGTCCTATTGAGGCCAGGGTCCCTGAAAAATGAGGGGGTGCCTTTGACCAGAAGACTGAGGTGCTGGGCTTTGAGAAGACATTCCCTAGCACGGTTTAGCGCTCAAATTTGCTAGAGCTACAGGTCCTGATTTTGAGTAGCTTAGTGCCTTAGTCACCTAGTGCTGCTATAACAGAAATACCACAATTACATGGCTTGAACAAACAGAAATTTATTCTATCAGAGTCTAGGAGGCTAGAGGTCCAAATTCAGTATGCCAGATCCATTGAAAGGTTTTCTCTCTCTTTTGGCTCTGGAAGAAAGTCCTTGCTGTCCATCTTTCTGTGATCTAGAAACAAAGCACCAAAGAATGTGTTCAACTCCTGGCTCTAATTTCTTGGTGGTAGGAGATGCCCCTGTCACTCTGATGACTTCTCTCTTTTATGTCTCAAAAGACAGTGACTCCAGATACAACGTACTATGGTAGATTGAGTCCTGCCTCATTAACATAACTCCCTCTAATGCTGCTTCATGGCCTAGCCAGGCACACACACATTTTCGGGGATACAATTTAATCCATAGCATTTCACCCTTTGGCCTCCCAAAGTTCCTTTCTTTGTCATATACAAAACACATTTACCCCATATATCACCCCAAAAGTCTTAAATCAATTCCAAGTTCACATTCCATCTCGAGGCAAAATTCCTCTCCATCTGTAAAATCCAGAATTAAAGTTATCTTCTTCTGAAGTACAAAGGTGGAATAGGCACAAAGTAGACATTTCCATTATACACGTGAGAAACTGGAGGGAAAGAAAGGACAACAGACACCAAGAAAGTCAGTAGAACACACTGCATTAGCCCTCAGATCTTGAAAATAATCCTCTGTTCTCTGAGAAGAACATTTAGGTAGTGGCCCTGCCCTTGAGACTCTGAGTGTGGGCCACACTCTGCAGACCCTGGGGGGAAGTTCTGCCCTCTGGGCTCTGACTTTCAGTGACTCTGAATCAGCAACTCTTTTGCCCAGGATTCGGGCAGCCCCATTCTCCTAGTCTATCTGATTGGCTGTCATACCCCTAAGACATGGTAGGCACCTTTCTTCAGCACCTTGGGTATGGCAGGCCTGTCCCCTCAGGTTTGGGCAATGGATCTGGCACCATTTCTCTAGCACTTGGGAATGGCAGCTTTATACTGGGAATCAAGTTGGTGACAATCTGAATCATTGAAGCCTGGAGAACTCGATTTCCTCATCTGCCATGTCAATTTGAAAGGCTTGACTCCTTTGAAGGATTGGTGCCAAGGGCCAAGGAAATAGAGTAGTAAGTAGGTCTTTTGTGACAGATTTGCCAATTCCAACACATCATTTGATTTCCAGACTATTGTTCCCACATCCTTGGCAATTCTTGATTTTATCTAACTTATTAGTTATAGCCAGCCTAGTGAAGTAGTATTCTCCTTGTGGTTTTGACTTGGATTCCCCTGATGGTTAATGGGAAATCCTGGCAGTGTAGTGGTTAAGCACTACATCTGCTAATCAAAAGGTCAGAAGTTCAAATCTGCTAGGTGCTTCTTGGAAATTCTATGGGGCAGTTCTACTTTGACCTATAGAGTTGCTAATAGTCAGAATTGATTTGAAGGCAGTAGGTTTTCATTTTTGATGGATAGTGATGTCCAGTGTCTCACTTGGGCTCACTGGTCATTTGTATGTTTTCTTTGGAGAAATGCTTAGTCATAGCCTTTGCCCACTCCCAAGCTTTTAGTCTATCCTGGGTGTGCCAAACCAAAGGTGAAAAATATTATGTTTTAACTTTAGAGAGGAAGATTCTAAAACAAAGTGAACTGGGAGTACATTTAGACCTGCCAAGATATTGAAGTATAATGAGAATAATTTAAAGATTTTGATACTGCAGTGGGGCAGAGCCAAAATAGTAGACTAGACACACGTCTCTTTGATTCCCTCTGAAACTAAGGCCTACTGTAATAAGTGAACAGAGCAGTGTGGACATTCTAGGAGCCCTAGGATCTGGTAGAGGGTTGTAAGTAATAGGAAAAGGGAAACTACCTCTGTCGGAGGTGAGGCAGAGGCATATTGAGTCCTGCTTCTGCTGATGCATCATTGGAGGGGATGGCAGTTACAGATGCCTTCTTTATTATTCAGGATGTGGGGGCTGAGTCTGCTGAGCTTGTGTGCCTGGCATGCTAATGTGAGAAACTACAGTGCTTAAGTGAACAGTGTATATTGCAGCAGAGAGACTGTGCTTGGGACAGCCACATCTTGAGAGTCCAACTGCTGACCAAGGGTGCCAGTACCCCTCCCGCCTCTTCCCTGTGATGCGTCATAGATTCTGCTGACTCGCTTCAGGAAGGGTGGCACAGGTAGCATGCCATCTTGGTCAGCTGAGAGGTGGAGTCAGCCATGCTTGAGGTTTCAGCATGGGCTGTTTCTCAGGCTGAGCAACAATGCCTATCTAGAAAGTGCTTTTCCAGTAGAATAGCTGTTTTTGAGATGATCCTATCTAGGGATTGTGGTGTTGCCTGGTGGTCAAGGGTGACAGTGCCCTAATCCTTTCCTTCTTTGAGCCATTTCACAGCATCTGGGGATGGCCTATGAGGCACCATTGTTGTAAGCCAGGAGGCAGTGCCTGCTGTCCCTGAGGATCTGGCTGCTTTAGGTGGATGCTGGACAATGCCTCTCTGAGCTGTAAGGCAGCTTTTAAAGTTCAGCTGGAGAACACTTAGGTGACAGGTGGCTGAGTGGGTTGGTAGCATTTCCACCACCCTTCACTGAACCACACCACAGTGTTGGCTGATGGCCCCCAGAACTCCATAGGTAGAGCATACCAATCCAGAGGGCATGGCTGTTCTTGGCACCCGCTGGACTGTGCCCCTCTGAGCAAAAAGGCAGTTTTTAAGTTAAATGCCTCTAGAGAGCACAGCAGTCCTGGAAAGCTGAATGTGGTGGCATCCTTCTGTCCTCCCCTCCCTTAGCTACACAACAGGTTCAAATCAAGTAACAAAGGAGAGTCACTGCAAGTAACTCACCACTGTAAACAGCCAGAAGGTGGAGCCTGCCACCCCTGGGAGCCCAGGTGGGGCCAGTCACAAGAGAATGCAGAGGCAAATGGCAACCAAACCTAGTGGTGCCCATATTCCCTTTTTAGAACTATGCCATAGCTCCTGCTGGTGTAACACTGAAGTAACTAAACTGCTTCTTGGTGGTGCAAAGACAACAATCAGTATCTAACAATTTAAAGAAGGAGAACACCATGGCTCAGCAAAACTGCCAAAATAAAGAATCAAAAAATTTCCCAGATAAAGAAGCCTTTCTGAAATTGTCAGAGATAAAATACAAAATAATTATGTACACGCCCTCCTAGATTAAACAAAAGGAACAGAAAAAAATGAAGAACTAAATAAGCTATATGGACTGCTGTAACATCAATGATCAGAAATCCAGCAGATTAATAATAAAATTACAGATTTGCACAATTCACTGCAAAGCCAAAGAGTAGGATTGAAAAGTTAGAAGCCAAAGTTAGTGAGCTTGAAGATAAAACAACTGACATAAGCATTTATAAGGAGAATTCAGAGAAAAGAAATAAGAAAAATGAAGAGGCATTAAGAAACATGTGGGACTCTATCAATAGAAATAATCTATAAATAATTGGAGTTCTTGAACATGGAGAGATAGCCAAAACTATAGACAGAATTGTTGAAATACTGCTGATAGAAAAGCTCCCTGAAATTATGAAAGAAGAGAACTTAGATATCCAAGATGTTTATCAAACGCCACCAAACCTAGACCCCCAAAGAAAGACACCAAGACATATTATAGTCAAGCTTAATAAAACGAAACATAAAGAGAAGCTCTTAAAGGCAGAGATACTTAAAATAAAACTAATGTACAAGGGGAAGACCTATAGGCTTTCATCTGACTTCTCAGCAGAAAGGACATTGGTAACACATTCAAAGTCTGGAAGGAGAAAAACTTCCAAACAAGAATTATATGTCCTGCAGAAGTGTCTCTCAAATATGAAAGTGAAATCAAGACATTTGCAGATAAACAGAAGCTTAGAGATTTTGTAAAAAAACAAATCAAAACTACAAGAAATAGTGAAAGAAGTGCTTTGTTTATAAAAGCAAAACCAACAAATGTGTTTTAGTCAGCTAGAGCTGCTCTAACAGAAATACCACAGAGTGGATGGCTTTAACAAAGGAAGGTATATTCTTACACAGTCCGGTAGGCTACAAGTCCATATTCAGAGTGTTCGCTCCAGGGGAAGGCTTTTCCCCTCGTCGGCTCTGGAGGAAAGTCCAGTGTTGATTGAATCAGTCTTTGTCCAAGGAGCATCTTGGCACTGGAACCTCAGGTCTGAAGGATGCGCTCTTCTCCCAGTGCTGTTTTCTTGATGGCGCGAGGTTCCCAATTCTCTGTCTGCTTCTCTGTCCTTTTATCTCTTATAGGATGAAAGGATTAAGGGTAGGGCAAGCCATACTCCAAGGAAACTCCCTTTACAGTGGAGTAGGGAGGTGATCCTATGAAGGGATTTACAGCCCCACCCTAATCGTTTAACATACAGTTTAGGAAAACCACAAAATGGAGGACAGTCACAAGACACTGGGAATCACGGCCCAGCCACATGGCTACACCTAGTTTTGGGGGGACACAATTCAATCCATGACATCCCACCCTTTGGCAACCCAAAAATCACAGCATAGAAACGTAACACATTCATTTCATCATAGCAAAACCACCACAGAGGTCTTAAATCAGTTCCAAGTCCAAAATACAAAAGCTCTTCTACGTCTGTGAAACCTAGAAGTCAAGCTATCTGCTTCTAAAGGTACAATGGCAAAATAGGCACAAGTCAGACATTCCATTACAAATGGGAGAAATTGCAGAGAAAGAAAGCATTAACAGGCAACAGGCAAGTTAACAGAACACATTACATTAGCCCTCAAAGCTTTGGAAATACTCTTACATTTTCTGAGACATTTTACACAATGACTCTGCTCTCCAGACTCTGGGTATTGGCCACACTTTCTGGATATTGAGTGGGGACCTCCAGCTCCGTGCTACAACTCTGCCTCCAAGGCCTACTTGGGCAGAAACTCTGCCCCATTGGCTTTAGGAGCACCCTAAGCCCAAATGAGTGGCAATTCCACCCTTACAAACACAGGATGCCCTGGTTCCACCCTTTCGAGCCCCTGAGGTCATGGCCATACCTTTTGAGACTGAGACAGCTCAGCTTCTCACGCTGTTTGTCTCTTTATCTTCAGCTTTCTACAGCCGTATGGCCCAGGCCTCACGCCCACATCAGCCCTACCAGGCAGTGTTTCAAAGCTCTATAGCAACACTGATTTAACTGTCCAGAGGCTGGAAAGCGTCCTGCCCAAAGACATTCAGCTCTCTCACTGTGTGGGTCAGCAAGGCCACCGATTTAAGTGTCTAGAGGCACCCCATTCTGCAAGGAAAACTCTGCACAGGCACTCAGCTCTCTCGCTCCACAGATTGGCTCCAGCACTGTCCCTGGTTCTGCTCCTGCCGCTGCTGCTGCCACCGGTCCTCTGTTGTTTCTCACCATCTGTGCCTTCTTTGTTCCTTCTGAATCTTCTATCCATTCGCAGTTTTGAAATGGCTCCCACATTTTAGGTATTTGCTAGAGCAGCACCCCACTCCCACAGTACCAAATTGTCTTAGCCTGTGTTTTCCAGGGAAGCAAAACCAGTAATGTGTGTAGGTACAAGGAAAGATTTATAATACAGATAGATATAGGAAACAGCTCATGCAATCGCAGAAGCTGAATGTCCCAAGTTCTGGCACAAGCCTGAAGTGGCCACGGAAGCTGAGGAACCCAAAGTCAGCAGGTCAGAGACCAGAGTTCTAGATCACCAGTTGTGTAGGTCGGCAGATACCAAACTGGTGGCAAGACGGAGTGGCAGAGGCTGGCAAACCCAGGATTGGCAGGTCAGGGAGCAGGACTCTCAAGTGCCGACTGTAAGGACTGGTGAATCCAACAGCTGCTAGTTCAAGTACAGGAACCAGACACCGGAAGAAGAGAGCAGGAGCTCCTGGCTATGTCAGCAGATGAGCAGCAGTAGTGGAAGGTCAAGAGATGAAAGCTGAGGGGCGGGAAGCCACCACAAACCGCGCCCTGCCACTTAATACAGCAGCCACATATGGAGTTGACATAATCCTGACCACTACATGTTGTCTTAGTCATCTGGTATTGCTGTAACAGAAAATACCACAAGGTGTGTCGCTGCCTAACTGTCCGCCCGCAGAAAGAAGACAGGGCACACGGATACGAGTCGCTTTGCAAGTTACTTGCTTTATTCTTCTTCTGTTCTTCTTCTTCCTTCTTCTTCTTCTCCCCACACCCGGTCCCCACACGCTTTTATCTCCCAGGTTCCTCCAATCATCCAAAGCCACGTCCTCCAAAAGCGAGGCTCTCAATAGGCTGACCAGCAGCCACTGCTCATAAGCATGCGCTATGAAAGCCCTAAGTCTGGTAAACAAGGGTGTGGAATAAGGAGGGGCTCCGGCCTTGGGCGCCATCTTGGGCCGGACGCTCCGCTCCCCGCAAAGGTGGATGGTTTTACAAAGAAAAATTTATTTTTACACAGTCCAGTAGGCTATATACAAGTCAGAATTCAGGGTGTCTGCTCCAATGAAAGCCTTTTCCTCTGTTGACACTTGAGGAAAGTCCTTGTGTTGCATCAGTCTTTGTTCAGGGAGCATCTTGGTGCATTAACCTCAGGTCTATAGGATGTGCTGTACTCCTGGTACTGCTTTCTGGATGGTATGAGGTCTCCAATTTTCTGCTTGCTTCTCTTTCCTTTTATCTCTTTTAACAAAGAAAGACAAAGGGTGGTGCAAGCCACACTCCAGGGAAACTCTCTTAGCAAGGGTGTTGCAGTCCCACTCTAATCCTCTTTTATCGTATCTATTAGCCATAGGCAGAGATTAGGATGTATAATGGAGGAAAATCACAAAATATTGGGAATGATGGCCCAGCCAAATGACTACACACATTTTGGGGAGACACAATTTAATCCAAGACAATTACCCATACTCCAGAGGTACACAGAATAAACATTACATTCTTTTCATCTTGTATAGAACACTCATACTGATCACTAACTAAATTCATATATAATTTTCAGAGACAGCCAAGTTTACAAATAGAAAGGAAGCATGATTTCAATTATTACAAATTTGAAACCAGTGGTAACTATGACATTGACACAGTAGACCAATAAAATGAAACAGAATGGCACCTTTTTCAATCACCTACAAAAGCTGTATCAACGCCATACAGTGAACCACAAAAATATAACATTGTTTCAACAGATAATAATAACATAACATAGTATACATACAGACTCACAAATTTTTCAATATTCAGAAACTTTTACCTCCACATATGTAATTCTTAACAAAATCGTATGCTACTACACCAAAATCACTCTACATACATGCACACCACGATAGAGCATTATATAACACTGGAATAAGTCTTTAATTACATGTCCCATTGGTGAGCACCTGCAGATTTAAACTGGTGACAAAAAATTCTGCCACTAATACAGATCCACAAGCACATACTGCATCAGTACTCACACACAAACACCTAGAGATGCAAGAGGCAAATAGGTTTATTTGGCAGATGCTGAACATATGTGTAGGGATAGAGTATATTTGTATAGTGACAGGTCAAATTATTGTACAGAAGAGTGTCTGGAAAAAGGAAAGCCATGGCAAATAGACCTATCAAAAGCAGAAAAGAGTTTTCACCCATGGTTCATCTACCACCGTGCAAGTTAAAATGATAATGTCCAAAATAATTATAGAACACTCCAAGGTTACAATGTAACTGCAGAGGCAGTGTCAGCCTGCCTGCATAGCAGTTAATGGTAGAAGGATACAAGGATACACAGGTAATTCTATGAAAATGACATGGCAAGAAACAAATTATGAAAAAACATTTAAGGCAAATGGATAGACATATAACACTTCAACTCACCAACGAACAGGTGATGTATGCAACACACGGACTATGGAAAAAATTACAATCACCTGGTCTTGTCATTGTTGTTAGGTGCTGTCGAGTTGGTTCTGACTCACAGTGACCCCATGCACAACAGAACAAAACACTGCCTGGTCCTGCACCATGCCCACAATTGTTTTTATGCTTAAGCCCATCGTAGCAGCCATGGTGTCAATCCACCTTGTTGAGAGTCTTCCTCTTTCTCTCTGACCCTTCACTCTACCAAGCATGATGTCCTTCTCTAGGGACTGATCTTTCCTGACAACATGTCCAAAGTATGTAGGATGCAGTCTTGCCATCTTTGCTTCCAAGGAACATACCGGTTGGACTTCATCCGGAACAGATCTGTTTGTTCTTTTGGCTATCCATGGTACATTCAATATTTTTCTCCAACATCACAATTCAAAGGCATCAATTCTTCTTCTGTCTTCCTTATTCATTGTCCAGCTGTTGCACACATATAATGGTACTGAAGATATCATGGCTTAGGTCAGGTGCACTTTGGTCTTCAAGGTGACATCTTTACTTTTCAATATTTTAAAGAGATCCTTTGCAGAAGATTTTCCTGAAGCAATGTGTCTTTTGATTTCTTGACTGCTGCTTCCAAGGGTGTTGACTTTGGAACCAAGAAAAATGAAATCCTTGACAACCTCAGTCCTTTCTCCATTTACTAAGATGTTGGTTACTGACCCAGTTATGAGTATTTTTGTTTTCTTGATGTTGAGTTGTAATCAATACTGAAGGCTGTGATCTTTGATCTTCATCAGTGTTTCAGATCCTCTTCACTTCCGGCAAGCAGGTTTGTGTCATCTACATAACACAGGTTGTCAATGAGCCTTCCTCCAATCCTGATGCCTCATTCTTCATATAGTCCAGCTTCTCAACAATTTCTCTGAATATGGATTGAAAAGCCCTGGTGAAAGGATACAACACCTATGCACACCTTTCCTGACTTTAAACCACACAGTGTCTTCTTGTTCTGTTCACATGACTGCCTCTTGATCCATTCCTTAAGAGACAATTCAGCATTCTGGAATTCACCTAGTCTTAGCTATAGATAAAACTATAAAACCAGATAATAAGATTAGAATCATTAATATAACAGAAATAAATTTCATAAATAATAGAGAGATATATCACTGACATAAAAAGTATGTAATCCTAGGAGAATAATCTTTATATTGGAATATAACTTTACCTTTAAAATCCAATACTCTGTAAAGTAATAAGAGAAAGATGTAAATTTGAGTGTTCATAAAACAGGGTATGCTGTGGCCCACGAAGACTGCCAACATAAAGGTGCAGGCAAGTGCATACAAGAAGGATTTACAAAACACAAGATCACGCTATTCCAAAGATCAGGGCCAAAGTGCTCCATACCTCATTGCTGTCAGGTCTCATATGCAAACATTTAACATTATCAATTATTTTACACAAACAACATATAAATTACCAAAAAGGTGGCATGAAACATGCATTAGCCACCAACAAAAGACCCTAAATCAAGCAGATAAAACAACCATATCAGTGTGGTGTGGATGTAAATATCCTAGAAAAAGCTTTTATAAACTAATTTCAAACTTGCCATTAGTACAAAGACCATATATACCAGATGCCATTTCCCACATATCACACAGTGTGTCATATACAAATATGACCAAAATGGACTTTACTATTACCTTATAATTATACAGAACCAGTATATTATATGATGCATGCTCCTACATTTTCAGTGTGTTTTCTTGAAAACCACATAAATTTTGGTGCCTACCATTCTCTTGTCTAAAAACAGGTTTCCAAAATGTGGTAAATCCCATATATTCTAATGTACAATGTACTGCTACCTTTACTATAACATTAATCTTATGTTTTATATGCCTTAAAATGTTATCACACCGCATGTGCTAGAATATGTAAGATTCAAAGTATTTAAGAGTAGAATAATTATACCAGTAAGTAATGTATTAAGTACAACCACTTAGGAACAAGCTCAGTATAACTACACAAATTTAATACCTATAACATCACTGTATATACCAAAAAACATTAACTCACGTAACTTCTTATTAAACTCTACAGATTTCAGTCTACAATCACTGTTAAGTGCACCAACATATACTACAAAACAAATATGCTGTCTACTAGTTATTAAATTACATCCACACAATCTTGCTAATACATAACTTGTTTATAACCTACTCTCATAATATACCCCTAGAGAATTATAGCCAGTCATAAATGCTAAAACTATGCAATGCTTAACATAAATTACAGAAATTGTACTGTAGAAAAATACATATGATAAAACCAATATAAAAAGTAATTTCTAAAAATGTACAATATACTACACAACATCACTTAATGGAATGCACCTATAACAGAAACTGAAAATTATGTATTAAGTCAACAAATATATTAATAATGATATAGGATTAAGTGTGTCTGCTACCCCCTCCAAAAAAAAAATACAAGTATCTATACTCGGGTAATTTTATTACTAAGAAATATTTTATGCCTACTAACGATGTAAGTTTATATCTTTTTCTTGACATATCATATCACATGCCTAATAGATGTATTACCAAGTATAATGTTGAGAAAATATATGTATATAATCATTATATACAGCAAGATACATGTATTAAGATATATATACTTGGTATAAGGGAACCTATTTGTTGGTGTGCAACATTTTTAAATAATACATATCACTATTACCTGTGTAAATGAATATTGAGTAACATAGTTACTATTTAGTTAAGAAGAATATCATAAAACCATTGTAAAAGTATAAATTGCTGTATTTGTGAAAATAAGTATAAATCACTGAACCATAAGGATATAGTAATAGGTTGTGTATGGCTTATAAAACACTTAAGGAAATGTCATATAATCTTAGTAAAAAATAAGCTAGTATGAAGCAACATATGGACATAGAATAAATTAGAAACAATAGGAGAATTTTATGGCAGTTGCTATAGGCCACCCAGTACAGTCTTAAATTTACAAGAAATTGCCATAATTACAGCAATACAAATAATGAAAGATAAATTAAAATGTGACAGGATACAAGCTTATACATACAAGGACATGAAAAATCAAGAGACAACCCATTAACTACCTCAAATATAACTGAGGGACATAGATTTTTTTTTTTTTACATACTCTGCGCTTACAATACTGGGTTAAGAGAGGAGGAGTACACAAGTTGTGTTGAAGTCCCGTTACTATTGATCTTCTTACTAATGTGTATTGTCACCAATTTCACCCTACCAAATTTCTAACGACTATCTAATCTAAACCCTCGCCCCTTGCCTTCCCAGCCTCCCACCTTCCCCACCCTTGTAGCCGTCAAGGAGTCTTTTGTATTATGTATGGATATGCTTTTAAGTTTTTATCGTAGGGGTATCATATAATAATTGTCCTTCTGTCGCTGACTAGTTTCACTCAACATAATATCCTCCAGTTGAGACCAAATTGAGAGATGTTTCCTGCTATCATCGTTGTTCTTTATCAGTGTATAGTACTCCATGGAGTATATATACCAAAGTTTACCCATCAATTCTTCCGTTGTTGGGCATCTGGGTTGATTCCAAGTTTTCGCTATCGTGGACTGAGCTGCAATGAACATTCGTGTGCATGTAGCAGTTGGTGTGAATGGCCTTGATTTTGTAGGACATATTCCGAGAGGAGGAATTACTGGGTCAAATGGTATATCTATATCTATTATTTTAAGGTAACACCAAATTGCTTTCCAAAGAGGTTGCAGCATTCTACAATCCCACCAACAGTGAAGGAGAGTTCCAATCTTTTCACAGCCTTTCCAACATTTATTGTTTTGAGTTTTTTGGATCATGACCAATCTTGTTGGGGTGAGATGGTATCTCATTGTGGTTTTGATTCGAATTTCTTTAATAATTAGTGATCGTGAACATGTCTGCACGTGTTTTTTGGCTGCCTGGATTTCATCTTTAGAGAAGTGTCTGTCCATCTCCTTTGCCCATCACTTAACTGGATGATTTGTCTTTTTCTTAGTGATATTTTGCAGAACCTTACAGATAATGGAGATCAGGCGTTGGTCTGATATAGAGTTGCCAAATATTTTTTCCCATTCTGTAGGTGGCCTTTTAATTCTTTTAATGAAGTCTTTGGATGAGCAGGAGTGTTTAATTCTTATTAATTCCCATTTATCTATTTTCTCTTCTGATGAATATGTTTTGTTTGTCAGATTTTGAAGTCTGTCTATATTGTGTATTAAAATGTCCATTGTTGACCCTATCTTATCTGGGATGAGCTTTATCATTTTAGCTTTCATATTCAGGTCTTTTATCCAATTGGAGTTGATTTTTGTATAAGGTGTCAGATATGGGTCTTGTTTCAATTTTTTGCAGATAGATATCCAATTATGCCAGCACCATTTGTTAAAAAGACTGTTCTTACCCCTGTTCAAAATCTTAGGACCTTTGTCAAATATCAGCTGTTCATAAGAGGATGGTGGCATCTCTGGGGTCTCTACTTTGTTCCATTGGTCTGTATGTCTCTTTTTGTACCAATACCAGGCTGTTTTGATTACTGTGGCAGTGTAATAGGTTTTAAAGTCAGGTAGTGAGAGGCCTCCCAGCATGTTCTTCATTTTCGGTAGTGCTTTACTTATTCGGGGTTTCTTCCCTTTCCAAATAAAGCTGATAATTTGTTTCTCCATCTCATTAAAAAATGACGCTGGAATTTGTATTGGGATTGCATTATATAAGTAGAGTGCTTTGGGCAAAATAGACATTTTCACAATATTGAGTCTTCCTGTCCATGAGCAGGGCAGATTACTCATGTAAGTCCTTCCTAGTTTCTTGTAGCAGTGTCTTGTAGTTTTCTCTGTAAAGATCTCTTATTTCTCTAGTTAGATTTATTCCTAGGTATTTTATCTTCTTGGGGGCTATAGTAAATGGAATTGATTTGGTAATTTCTTCATTAATAATTTCATTGTTGGTATAAAGGAATCCTACTGATTTCATTATGTTTATCTTGTATCCTGATACTTTGCCGAATTCTTCTATTAGCTCTAATAGTTTACTTATGGATTGCTTTGGATTCTCTGTATAGACAATCATATCATCTGCAAAGAGGGAAATCTTTACTTCTTCAGTGCCAATACGGATGCCTTTTATTTCTTTGTCTTGTCTAGTTGCTCTGGCTAGAACTTCTAGCACAATGTTGAATAGAAGTGGTGAAAGCGGGCATCTTTGTCTAGTTCCCATTCTCAAAAGGAATTCTTTCAGTCTTTCACCACTCAGGATGATGAAAGCAGTTGGCTTTGCATAGATGCTATTGATTATTTTGACAAATTTCCTTTTTATTCCTATTTTTCTGAGAGTTTAAGCATGAATGGATGTTGAACTTTATCAAATGCCTTTTCTGCATCAATTGACAAAATCAGGTGATTCTTATCTTTTGTGTTATTAATATGGTTGATTACATTAATTGTTTTTCTGATGTTGAACCAGTCTGGAATGAAACCAACTTGATCATGATGAACGATTATTTTTATATGCTGTTGAATTCTATTGGCTAGAATTTTGTTGAAGACTTTCGCATCTAGATTCATGAGTGATATTCGTCTGTAATTTTAGTGATATTGGTCTGTAATTTTCTTTTTTTGTGGGATCTTTTCCTAGTTTTGGTATCAGGGTTATGCTGGCTTCATAGAAGGAATCTGGAAGTATTTCATCTCTTTTTATGGTATGAAATAGGCTCATTAGTATTGGAGTTAATTCTTCTCTAAAAGTTTGGTAGAATTCTCCAGTGAAGCTGTCTGGGCCAGGACTTTTTTGGTTGGTAGATTTTTGATAACTTACTCAATCTCTTCCTTTGTGATAGATTTATTATCTATTTCTCCTTGTGATAGTCTTGGTGAGTCATATGAATCTAGAAATTTGTCCATTTCCCCCAGGTTTTCAAACCTGCCAGAGTATAGCTTTTCATAGTATTCTGTTACAATATATTTTATTTCAGATGGGTCTGTTGTAACATCTCCCAACTCATTTCTTAATCAGGTTATTTGTATCTTCTGTTGTTTTTCTTTTGTAAGTTTAGCCAGTGGTTTATCAATTTTGTTGATCTTTTCAAAGAACCAGCTTTTGGTTTTGTTAATTTTTCAATTGTTTTTCTATTCTCTAATTCATTTAGTTCTGCTCTAATTTTTATAATCTGTTTTCTTCTGGTGCCTGAGGGGTTCTTTGTTGCTCTCTTTCTACTTGTTCAATCTGTGAGGTTAATTTTTTAATTTGTCCTCTTTCTTCTTTCTGGAAGTGTGCATTTATAGAGACAAACTGACCTCTGAGCACTGCTTTTGCTGTATGCCATAAATTCTGGTAGGATGTGTTTTTGTTCTCATTTGAATCCTTAAATTTCTTTAATGTGTCTTTAATTTCTTTTATAACCCAAGACTTTATGAGTAAAGTGTTGTTCAGTTTCCACAAGTTGGAATTTTTACCTATGAATTTTCTGTTATTGATTTCAACTTTTATAGCTCTGTGGTCCAAGAAGGTACTTTGCAATAAATCAATGTTTGGGATTTTATGGAGAATGGTTTTAGGACCTAACATATGGTCTATTCTGGAGAATGTTCCATGCGCTTTGGAGAAGAAGGTATATTTATCTGTTGATGGATGAAAAGATCCGTATATGTCAATAAGGTCAAGTTGGTTGATCGTTGTAATAAGATCTGTATCTTTGCTGAGCTTTTTTCTGGATGATCTATCCTTAACTGAAAGGGGAGTGTTAAAGTCCCCAACTATTATTGTGGAATGATCAATCTCATTTTTCAATGCTGTATTTGTTCAATGTATTTAGGTGCTTTGGTATTGGGTGCACAAATATTTAATATTGTTAAGTCTTGCTTGAGTATTGAACCTTTCAGCAATAAACAGTGACCATCCTTGTCCATAATAGTGGATTTCACATTAAAATCTATTTTATCTGAGATTAATATTGCCACACCTGCTCTTTTTTGTGTATTATTAGCTTGATATATATTATTCCAACCTTTAATTCTCAACTTGTTCTTATCTTTAAGTCTAAGATGTGTTTCTTGTAAGCAACATATAGACGGGTCATGTCTTTTGATCCATGCTATCACTCACTGTCTCTTTACTGGAGCATTCAGCCCATTTACATTCAGTGTGATCATTGATAGGTATACGTTTAGTGGTGTCATTGCAACATGGGTATTTTCATGTTGGTGTTTTCTCTGTTGTTCTTATGAAGCTGTCTTGGGACATTCTTCTTTATGGATGGTATGAGTTTTGATTTTATATTTATTGAGACTCCTGTATTGTGATTTTTCATTTCAAATGGTATATTGTTAATCGGTTCTATGGCTACATACCTAATCCCCCTTAACCTATAATTATTGAAATAAATTTTAACTATTTTAGAAGTTAGAAACTGTCGCTGCATCAAAAACAACTGTAACTATTGTAGTGTCTCCCTTTTTTAATGCGATGATATTATAGTTGTCATGATATGATCATGGATTCCCTTATTATAATATTGTAGCTTTTGGCTTGGTTTGGTGAAGTTTTGTGCCTTCTGTAGTTGATTAAAAATTCAGATGAAGTGCCTTAAATTATCACCTAAAACATATATTTAGGGAAAAGCTTCTTTCGATATTTCATGTAATTTTGGTTTAGTTTTTATGAAGTCTTTAAATTTCTCTTTATTTTCAAAAGTCTTCATTTCACCACTATATTTGACAGACAATTTAGCAGGATAAATTATTCTGGGATGGAAGTTTTTCTCATTGAGGACTTTGAATGTGTCTGCCCATTGTTTTCTGGCCAGCATTGTTTCGGCAGAAAAGTCAGATGAAAGTCTGCAGGGTTTCCCTCGGAATGTTAGTTTTGATTTGAGCCTTGCTGTCTTCAGAAGCATCTCTTTGTGTTTTAGCTTATTAAGCTTAATTATAATATGCCTTGGCATTCTTTTTGGATCTAACTTTTGCGGTGTTTGATAAACATCTTGGATATCTATGTTCTCTTTGTTCATAATCTCAGGAAAGTTTTCTGTCAGCATCTCTACAGCAATACTCTCTATGTTGGCATTAATCCTCCCTTGTTCGGGAACTCCAATTAAACGTAAATTATTCCTCTTTATGGAGTCCCATATGTTTCTTAATGTTTCTTCATTTTTCTTATTTCTTTTCTCTGATTTTACCTCATAAATGTTGACGTTAGTTACTTTGTCTTCTAGGTCACCGATTCTAACTTCCATGTGTTCAGTCCTACTCTTTTGGCCTTGGATAGAATTATCCAATTCTGTAATTTTGTTATTAATCTGATGTATTTCAGATCGTTGATGTCCTAGCATATCAAATAGTTTACCAAATTTTTCATTTTGTTCTATTGTATGTTGTTTAATCTCTATGAGGGTTTTATATATAATTTTTTTGTATTCAATCTCTGTTATATTCAGAAAGGCTTCTTCATCTGGAAAAATTTTTGAATCTTTATTCAGCGAATTTTCTGGAGCATTTGAAGACTGTTTCTTTAAATGATTAATTATGGTCTGTTGCCTGTGTGCTATCTAGATATTACTTGATTTCTCTGATAATGGATCTAAGAGACTTGTTGGTCACCAGCTGATTCTAATACTGTAGCGATTTGCCCCTGGTGGACTCTCAAGGGTGGAAGACTTTGCTTATTGAGTAGCAAAGAGGCTGCTCTGTTTATGGAGAAACTGAAGTCTGTCAGCCAATCTTAAAATGTGAGTGAGAGGAGAGAAGTTTTTCAATAGAGAGATTTCCAGAGAAAAAATAGAAGCCTCTCAGCCTTAAACAAGTAAACCTTAAAAGTAAAAGTAAACTGCACTTCTATGCAGGGAGCTGTCCAGGTGCTTAATTGGGAGCTGGAAGCTGTCCAACAGGCTGGCCTGAACAGGCAGTGGGGAACAGCCGACTTCACCTGCCAGCTTATAATGAAAGTATGTTACCGTTACTGGCTGTTTGCAGAAGCTGCAGTTCTCTGTTACAATGTAGCAGCAGAAGCAGAGGTCAAACGGTCACTGGATTTTTTTTGAGAGGAGATTAGTCCAATACTGTTGCCCAGTCAAATACGTTAGGTCCCAAGGCTTCTCAGGTATTCAATGCTCCATAAAAAATATCATCCAGGCCTTAGTTCTTAGAGGGAGATGAGGAGACGTCTGTTTACTCCGCCATCTTGTAACGGAATCAGGGACATAGAATTTACAAATAGTTCCTTTCAACAAAGAGTTTCAGGGAATCAAGGGGTGGACTCATGTGAGGAATACTTGTAAAAGACTTGACATAAGTATAAGCCATGTTGTTACCTCAGACAATAAGACTCAAAGGCTTGACAGGTTGAAAACCAGGCTCGCCCAATTAGCATACGAGGAAAACACCACGTACAAGGAGCACTAAGATGGCAGAATGATGTGGCTTGTAAGCTGATTAGCTGAATGGCACTATATGAGGACCAGCTCAAAATAAGTACATCACTCAGAGCATAAGCCAGAGCCACTCACGCTGTTGAATGTACCTGGGTCCAGAAGCTAGACAGCATACTGGGACCGACAAGAGTTCCAGCAAGCTAGTTGCTCTCACAGCCAATCTGTCTGGGGGATCGCCTCAACTTTGTGGCTCAGATTCCACCGCTGGTGATGACTGACCCATTTAGATTGTGCCCTGCCACTCTCAGTCTCTGCCTTGGTTGCATCGTGGCTGGTCCATGGACAGTGACCTCCTCAGCCTTTGATCATCCTCCTCCACAGGCTGAGACTCCAGTCCGCCCTCACCTCCTGGAAGTCATCGCATCCAGCCCATCAGATGAACCATGCCAGAACACCTGAAGACACACCTCATGCCTAGCAGTCCCATACCAATCCCTCTCTAGGGACTCAAGCGTGTTAGTTCAATGGTCCCTTGAGTGTTCCCTACTTGCACATGCCTTTTGGTGGTATGTGTGATCATATTCTATAACTTGCAGCAAGCCTGTAGTACCCATGGTACCAGTGAGGCAAGGTCTGTGTGCCTGCTTAGATCAAATCATAATTACAATAAGGCTTGACCATGCTGGTCTAGAGGAAACACATACTTTGTCCTTTGAGTCTCATCGTTCCATGCTCAAGGCACCATCCTTACCTCTCCCAAGACCCTGACAGGCCTAGGTCAGCAAAGAGCATCTTGGCTGGAGGGAGCACAGCCTGCTACAGATGCTTTTTGAATGATGTATGGTGATCATCAGAGAAGGCAATTATACACATTTGGGGGCATGAGAAGGGACAGTGTCATCAGGTGGCCAAACAAACCACTAGAATAAAACCCCCGCCACTTGCCTTGTTTTAATTCCTAATCTTCAGCTACCAGAAAACCTTCAGTGCACTGAATGTGATATAAACAAGAGTTTGTGAGTGGAGATTTGACCTTACTAGCAGAGCAAAAGACAGGTGGTTGTACAATTCCACATGACAGGTGCTCATACCAGAACACACAATGTACTGGATAATAAGGGAATCGTACATATTACACTTGGGATGCCATGTTTCACTGGCTAGCCAAATTCACTAAATTTCTAATCTACAAAAGACATAACAAAGTGTCACCTGTGCAAAGAACAATCCCAAAATAGGCCCATCACCTCCTATGACTGGCGTACTAGCCCATAGGACTGAGCCCATATAAGATTAGCAAGTGGACTTATCAGTTATGCCCATGGCTACAGGGGGTTTCAAGTATCTTTTAGTATTTGTAGATTCCTTCACTAGAGGGGTAAACACCTTCTCTTTCCAAACAGAAATGGCATCCAAGGAAATCAAGGCTCTTCTCAGTGAAATTATTCCTATATTTGGTCCACCTTACTCAGTGAGCAACAGAGGAAGCTTTACATTCAAAGTCAGGGCATTTAGGAATTTAGAGACTACAGTAGCTATTGCACTGACTGTGTGCGTAAAAGATCTCATTAGAAACCTAAGTCAGTGTGGGCAATGTGGGCAAATACTTGTATTCTAAGAAACCAACCTGCCCAGGATCAAGCTGCTGCATTGCCCTGTTAAGAGTCCAGGTGGCACTTAGAAGCAGGCTGCAACTGAGCCCCTGTGAAATGTCGCATGTGAGACTTCTCCTTAAGGGAGACTGGGGATGCAGAGCTTCAGACGACCCTTAAGTAGCTCAGAAACTTCCTGTTTAAAGGTATCTTGGGTCACTATATGTAACTCTTGAACCTGTTAACCATTATGCCTCTAGTCATATGTTCCAAATTTATCTGCTATTGGAATACTGGTGCTCCCTGTTTCTCAGTCCATTTAGAGTTTCTATGGGGGAGATGTTAATTGGATTGAAGGGAAAACCTTTAAGTTGATAAAAGAACCTGCCAGCAGGAGAAAGGGAATAATGCTTCTGGTGTCAGTATAGCAGAAGGGTCCTGCAGATCATTTACTTGGGTTGAAATCTTGGCTCTGCTACCTTTTGATTTTTGGGTCAAGGGGCTTCACTCCCAGGTAGCTAAATTTCCTTATCTGCAAAAGCAGCAAACAACAGTGGCTGATTAAGATTACATAAGATATGCTGAAAACCACTTAGCTTATTGCTTGGCATGTATTTGTTGTCGTTAGATGCTGTTGCGTTGGTTCCAACTCACAGTGACCAGATGCAGAACACAGTGAAACACTGCTGAGTCCCGCGCCATGCCTACAATCATTTATATGCCTAAGCCCGTTGTTGCAACCACTCTGCCAATCCATTTTGTTGCCTCTTTTTCACTGACCCTCTACTTTACCAAGCATGAGGTCCTTCTCCAGGAATTGATCCTTCCTGACGATATGTCCAAAGTATGTAAGACACAGTCTCACCATCTTTGCTTCCAAGGAGCATTCTAGCTGTACTTCTTCCAGGACAGATCTGTTTGTTCTTTTGGAAATCCATGTGACAGTCAATAATCTGCTCTCCAACGCCAAAATTCTAAGTCATCAACTCATCTTCTGACTTCCTTATTCATAATTTAGCTTTCACATGCATGTGATGCAATTGAAAATGCCATGTCTTGGGTCAGGTGTACCTTAGTCTTCAAGGTGACATCTTCACCTTTCAACACCTTTAAGAAGCCTTTTGCAGCAAATTTCCCTAATGCAATGTATCTTTTGATTTCTTGACTGCTGCTTCCACGGGCATTGATTGTGGAACCAAGAAAAATGAAATCCTCAACAACTTCAAACTTTTCTCCATTTATCATGATGTTGCTTACTGATCCAGTTGTGAGGATTTTTGTTCTCTTGAGGCTGAGATGCAGTCCATACTGGAAGTTGTGATCTTTGATCTTCATCAGTGTTTCAAATCCTCTACACTGTCAGCAACAAGATTGTATTATCCACATGACACAGGTTGTTAATGAGTGTTTCTCCAATCCTGATGTCTTGTTCTTCTTCATGTAGTCCAGCTTCTCAGATTATTTATTTGGCATAAAGATTGAAAAGGTATAGTGAAGGGATGCAAACCTGACCCACCTCATTTTTTATTTTAAAACACGTACTATCCTCTTGTTCTGTTCAAATGACTACCTCTTGATCCACGTGCTTATATTTTTATAACACATGCTTATTTATATATACATTTACATCATGCCAACTGGGTGAGATGTTCCTCAAGATCTTAGTCCCCAAAGACCTCAGCCCAGTAATTTAGTCCCTCAGAGATTTTCCATGTGTCTTCTATGACCTTGCCCTGGATAAGTTGTGATGACTTTCCCATTATTGTACACTGTCTTATCCAATCACCAAAGTTAACAATTATCTATTGTCTCTTGCATTGTTTTATGGGCCTACCTAATCCTCGGGTAAATCTCAAGAGTGACTGCATTTTTCTTGAGCTCTGTCTGTGAACCTGTATCGTGACCTCTGTCAGTGGCAGTAGGTGGGTACCAACTAGTTGTGCTAGACTTGGTCTCATGGAGGCTGTGGTAGTTGTAGTCCATTAGTCCTTTGGACTAATCTTTTCCTTGTGTCTTTGGTTTTAAGTCTTCTTTGACAGCTACCCCAAGGTGATAATCATTTCTTGCCTGTTTGTAGGAAAACATGGCCTTAGTGATAAAAAATGCCAGAGATTGCATGATAGAATTTTGCAAGACTGACAACTTCTTCATTGCAAATACCTTTTTTAACTAACACAAATGGTGACTGCACACACGGACCTCACCAGATGGAATACACAGGAAACAAATCAACCACATCTGTGGAAAAAGATGATGGAAAAACTCCATATCAGCAGTCAGAACAAGAGCACATGATGACTGCAGCACAGATCATCAACTGCTCATATGCAAATTCAAACTGTAACTGAAGAGAACTAGAACAAGTAGAAGAGAGTCAAAGCATGACCTTAAGTATACCCATCTTGAGTTGAAAGACCATCTCAAGAACAGATTTGATGTGTTGACCACTAATGACCAAAGACCAGACAAACTGTGACCTAACAGCAAAGACATCATCAATGAAGAGAGCAAGAGGTCATTAAAAAGACAGGAAAGAAAGAAAATACCAAATTGGATGTCAGAAGAGACTCTGAAACTTACTCTCAACAGTCAAGCAGCTAAAGCAAAAGGAAGGAATGGCGAAGTAATAGACCTCAACAGAAGATTTCAAAGGGAGTTCAAGAAGACAAAATAAAGTGTTATAATGACTTGTGCAAAGAGCTGGAAATGAAAAACCAAAAGAGAAGAACACATTCTGCATTTCTCAAGCTGAAAGAGGTGAAGAAAAATTTCAAGCCTCGAATTGCAATAGTGAAGGATTCTACGGGGAAATCAGAGAGCATCTAAACAAGATTGAAGGAATCCACAGAGTCATTATACCAGAAAGAACTGGTCGATGTTTAGTCATTTGAAGAGGTAGCATATGATCAGTAACCAATGGTACTGAAGGAAGAAGTCAAAGCTGCATCGAAGGCACTGGCAAAAAACAAGGCTCCAGGAATTGATGGAATATCAACTCAGACATTTCAACAAACAGAAGCAGAGCTGGAAGTGCTCACTTGTCTGTGCCAAGAAATTTGAAAGGCAGCTACCTGGCCAACGGACTGGAAGAGATCCATATTTATCCGATTCCAAAGAAGGGTGATCCCAGCAAGTATGGAAATTACTGAACAATATCCTTAATATCACACGAGAGTAAAACTTTGCTCCAAAGCAACTACAACAGTATACTGACAAGGAACTTCCAGAAATACAAGCTGGATTCAGAAGAGGTCATGGAACCAGGGATATCATTGCTGATGTCAGACATATCTTGGCTGAAAGCAGAGAATACCAAAAATATTTTTACTTATGCTTCACTGACTATGCAAAGTTATTCTACTGTGTGGATCATAACAAATTATGAATAACATGGGGGACAAGGAGAATTCTAGAATATTTAATTGTGCTCATGATGAATCTGTATATGGATCAAGAGGCAGTCATGCAAACAGAAGGCAGGACACCACACAGTTTAAAGTGAGGAAAGGTGGGTGTTACACTTGTGTACTGTCACCATTCCTTTTCAGTCTGTATGCTGATCCGATCATCAGAGAAGCTAGACTATATGAAGAAGAATGAGGCATCAGGGTTGGATGAAGAATCATTAACAACCTGCATTATGAGGATGACATAACCTTGATTGCCAGAAGTGAAGAGGATTTGACATACTTACTCATGAAGATCTAAGACCACAGCCTTCAGTATGGATTACAACTTGACATCAAGCAAACAGAAGTCCTCATGACTGGACCAGTAAGCAACATCTTGATAAATCAGGAAAGGATTCAGGTTGTCCAGGATTTCGTTTTATTTTTTTCCACAAGTAACACCCATGGAAACATCAGTCAAGAAATCAAAAGATGCATAGCATTGGAAAAACCTGCTGCCAAGGACCTTTTTAAAGTATTGCAAAGTAAAGATGTCATCTTGAAGACTAAAGTGCACCTGACTCTAGCCATGGTATTTTCAATTGCATCATATGCATGCAAAGACTGGACAATAAATAATGAAGACAGAAGAAGGATCGAAGTCTTTGAAGCACGGTGCTGGAGAAGACTATTGAATGTACCGTGGACTGCCAAAAGAACAAACAGATCTGTCCTGGAAGTACAACCAAAGTGCCCCTTGGAAGCAAAGATGGTGAGGCTGTGTCTTCACACACTTTGGACACATTTTCAGGAGGGATCAGTCCCTGGAGAAGGACATTATGCCATTACCTTCATGTTTTGAAGAGTTGCTGTTGATAGTTGCAACACAATCAGTGCTGACTCAGTGATGCTATGTACAACAGACAAAAGACTGCCTGCTCCAGTGCCATCCTTGCAACCACTGTTGTGCTTCAGCACATTGTGGTTGCCACTGTCAGTTCAGTTTTTTTGCCGAACTTGTACTTTACCGAGCATGATGTTCTTCTCCAAGACCTGGTCACTTCTGATAACATGTCCGAAGTATGCGAAAGGAAGTCTCATCATTCCTACTTCTAAGGAACATTCTGGCTGTACGTCTCCAAAGACAGATTTGTTCTTTCTTTGGGAATCCACAGTATATTCAATATTCTATGCCAACACTATAAATCAAATACATCAATTCTTCTTCATCCTTCTTTATTCATTCTCTGGCTTTCCCATGCATATGAGGCTACTGAAAACCCATGGCTGGAATCAGTTACACCTTCGTTCTAAGAGTGACCTTTACTTTTCAACAGTTTAAAGAACTCTTCTGCGGCAGATTTAGCAACATGCCCCGTTGTTTGATTTCTTGACTGATGCTTCTGGCAGCATTGATTGTGGATCCAAGTAAACAAAAGTCCTTGACAATGTAGATTTTCTCTCCATTTATTACAATGTTGCTTACCGGTCCAGTTGTGAGAATTTTTTCTTTATGATGAGATGTAATCCACGCTACAGGCTGTTGTCTTTGATCTTTATCAATAAGTGCTTCAGGTCTTCCTCCTTTCCAGCACATAAGGTTCTGTCATCTGCACACTGCAGATTGATCATGATGACTCTTCCTTCAGTCTTAATGGCCCACTCTTCTCCCCATAGTCCAGTTTCTAAGATTATCCACTCAGCATACAGATAGAATAAGTATGATGAAAATATAAACCTCCCATACACACCTTTCCTGATATTAAAACACACAATATCCTCTTGTTCTGTTTCAAAAATTGCCTCTTGATTATGTACCAGTTCTCCATGAAAACAATAATATGATCTGGAATTCCCATACTTGGTAATGTTATTCATAATTTGTTATGGTCCACACATTGGTATGCCTTTGCATAGTCAATAAAACATAGACATCTTTACGGTATTCTCTGCTATCAGCCTAAACCCACCTGACGTCAGTAACAATATCCTTTATTCTACAACCTCTTCCGAATCTAGCTTGCATTTCTGGCAGTTCTCTGTCCATGTACTGCTGCAAATGCTGTTCAATAATGTTCAGTGGAATTTCACTTGCATGCAATATTGATGATATTGTTTGATGATTTACAAATTCTGCTGGATGGTATTTCTTTGTCATGAACACAGATATGGAGGTCTTCTAGTCAACTGGCCAGATGGCATCCTCCAACTGTCTCGGCATAGATAAGTAAGCAACATCAGCACTGCATCCATTTGCTGAAACTTCTGAATTGCTATTCTGTCAATTCCTGGAGCCTCGTTTTTCATCAATGCCTTCAGTGTAACTTGTCCGCCTTCCTTCAGTATCCTTGGTTCTTCAGCACACACTACTTCCTGAAATGAATGAACGCCAACCAATTGTTTTTGTTACAATGACTTTGAATACCTTCTATCTTCTTTTGATGATTCCTGCA
Source organism: Heterohyrax brucei (assembly GCA_028571685.1). Taxonomy (NCBI): domain Eukaryota; kingdom Metazoa; phylum Chordata; class Mammalia; order Hyracoidea; family Procaviidae; genus Heterohyrax; species Heterohyrax brucei. The sequence continues at coordinate 118,455,389 of CM053152.1, read as the reverse complement.
TTGTTTAACATTTTTTCCCCACAGAATCTCTCAATATTTAAACTCAAGGTTTGTATTTCTTCTTCATTTCTTTCAGTTTGAGAACCGTTGAGCATGTTCCTCCCTTTGGGTTTTCTAATTTGAGTTCTCTGCATATGCTAACTTTAATACTTTACTTTGTCTTTTTAGCTGCTTTTTCCAGTCTTCAGATTAGCTATCTCACATCATTTCTGCCTCTGCTTTAGCTACTGCACATTCAGCAACAAATTTCAGAGTTTCTTTTTGCCGGGAGCAGGCCCCCCTCTCCCGACATGAGGACCAAGGAGGTGCCTCCTAAGAGGGGCTTCTACCCCTCGGTTTATGAGACTATATTGGGACAATCTGACCAAGAACTTCTGAGAAATAGAGATCAGAGAAATGGATTTCAATGCAGCATGCCTGACAGCACTTAGGCCTGCCCAGCTTCACTGGCTCCCCACTGATTACATTCCCCCTCCCTTTTCTTCACATACACAAGTTTGCAAGCTAACCCTTAGGAAGCTCTCAAGGACAGTTCTCCACATAGCCATCAAAACTACAAAGCATCCTTTCTCCTTGCAGCTGGAAGAATAGATAAACTTTTAGGTTTATTATAGCTGGTATAGAGAACTGATAAACACTAAAGAAACATCTTTCTTAGTGCAGCTGGCTTAATTGGGGGATGGCAGACACTTACTATCTACACAGAAAGATATAAATAAAACTTGGAAAAACAAACTGAGACAGCCAAATGGTGAAACCTTGAGGAGTCTGCCCTTTGGTACCTCCCACTTTGAGATACGAATAAAGCCATTAATTGTGTTCCTGACATTTTATCACCACTGAACACCTGGCTTAGACAATTATTCAAAAAGGCCTTGACAATTAATCAGAAGTAGAAGACCACGAGGGGTCACTTTCTTGTTAGCCAATAATGATGGGTCAGTTTCTTGTTAACCAATAGTTTGTATAATAAAGAAAATAGGGTGACCAACTACGTCACCTCACCTATAAAAAATAAAGACGACAGCTCTCGACACAGAAGAAGATCTCTTGCTCTCTGGGTCGGGCTGCCTTAAACCAGAAAATTCTTTCCTGTCTTCTTTGTTCATTTCCTGCCGACCTCTTCCCTCCCTCCGTGCGGGACCCTACAAAGTGTTGGGACCGGATCCCAGCATCTTTTGACATCTGTTTTGGTCTTTCTTGCTCGTTTTGTGCTTCAGGTACAGTTTACAGCTCAAATTAATTTCTCATTCAAAAATTTATACACATATTCTTTTGTGACATTGGTTACCACCGCTACTGCATGACAGCACAGTCCCCTCTCTATCCCAAGTTCTCTGTGTCTGCTCTACCACTTCCTTTCCACTACTTCCTTCCTGGCTTCTCATCCTGCTTTTGGACAAGAGTTTCTCACTTGGTCTCATACATGTGACTGAACTAAGAATTATGTTTGTCATGTGTATTATTTGTCATGTATCATTATAACACTTTATTTTGTCTTCTTGAACTCCCTTTGAAATCTTCTGTTGAGGTCTATTACTTTGCCATTCCTTCCTTTTGCTTTAGCTGCTTGACTGTTGAGAGTAATTTTCAGAGTCTCTGTGTATTATTTTTGTAGTCCTGTCTAATCTTTGTCTGAAGAGTGGGCTTTGGGCGTGGCTTCAGTTCTCGGTTAACAGTGCATCCAGGAGCTACAATTTTGGGGTTTCCTCTAATCTTTGTCAAACCACTAAGTCTAACGTTTTTATGTGAGTTTGAATTCTATTCTACATTTTCCTCCTGCTTTTCCTGGGACTCTGTGTTGTACTCCCTGTCAGACTGGTCATTGTTGGTAGTTGGGCACCATCTAGTACCGGCTGGTGGTTTCTTTGGTTTATTTGGTCCTTTAGTCCTTGGGCTAGTATTATCCTTGTGTCTTTGGCTTCCAGTATCACAACAACACACAAGCCACCACAGTACGACAGCCTGACAGACATGTGGGGAACTAGCCAGTACTTGTCTATTGTAGGGTACTGATCAGCTCAGCTGTTTTCTTAAATATCCATCAATTCAGGTTTTTCTAGTTTGTTTTTCACCCATAATTATACTGGGATTCTGTTTCCATTAACTAATTTTGGAAGTATATTGCCAAGCCTTTTGTCCTAGTCTGTCATACACTGGAAGTTTCACTAAAATCCGTTCTCCACAAATAAGCACACTATATGTGAACAAAGAAGAAACACACAAACCACTAAATTATTCAAAAGTGGCAAGGCATTAGTTAGCTTACTTTGGTCAGGTCATGAGGGAAAACCTGTTGTAGAGATAAACTTGAGCAGTGTTTCTAGTCAAAACGGAGAGGTTTATTATGGATTTAAAACAATTGCAATTGGGGTACTACGTAACCCATTGAAAACAAAGCCAGATAATTCCTGAGCAGTCTTATTACACAAGTATTCTTATGAGGTGTTGTTGTTGTTGTTGTTAGGTGCTGTTGAGTGGGTTCCAATTCATAGCAACCCTCTAGGTCAGAGTATAACTGCCCCATCGAGTTTCCAAGGAGCACCTGGTGGATTTGAACTGCTAACCTCTTGTTTAGCAGCCATAGCACTTCACTACTGCACCACCGGGGTTTCCTATGGAGTAATAAGAGGAAACAAACCACTGGGAGGGCAATAACAAAGATCAATGACTACTGTAATAATAGCCCTCTGATAGGTCACTGACTACTAACTGTATGATTAGAGATTACAGGTTGTTTCACAGGACGCTTACATCATGGCCCCAAGATGCTTACATGGATTTTCTTTGTCAATATGGAAAAATATCTTGTTTGGCAACAGCACCCAGGCACCATTCTCCCTGACACATATATTCTGAGGGGTTTGGAAGTCACTTGGTTAAGATACCAAAGGTATATATATAGCTTCACTCCCTGGTTTTGAGCATGAAGGAAAAGAATGTTTTTCTTAAATAAGATAGCTTTTGATCTAAAAACTTGGGTTCAAATTAGGCAACATGGGCAGCATATTGTGACTCTGTCTCACTGATGGCACTGTAAGTTGTCTTTTGCTGAGACAAACCAATGACCAGGAAAGGACATCACGTGTGGTGAAGTAGAGGATCAGCCAAGATGAGGGAGATCCTCAGTGAAATTAACTGACACAAGAGTGGACTCAGACACACCCAAGGTCATGCAGATGGCCCAGGTTGGGTGAGCATGTGTTCTGTTACACGTCAGCTTCCCATGAGCTGGTGACAGCTCAAAGGCAGCTAACAACAATAACAGGTATTTACAAAAATACCACAGAGGCAATTTAACCTTGTTGCTACATTGTATCAAAGTACAAACTATCACTAATAACTTATGACTGGTAATGTTGACCTTGATCTCCTGAAATTAAAGTTGTTGTTAGGTGCCGTGGAGCCGGTTCTAACTCAAAGGGACCCTGTGCACAACAGAATGAAACACTGTCTGGTCTTATGCCATGTCCACAGTTATTGTTATGCTTAAGCCCCTTGTTGTAGCCACTATGTCAATCCATCTCGTTGAGTGGCTTGCTCTTTTTCACTGACCCTACACTCTACCAAGCATGATGTCCTTCTCCAGGAACTGATCTTTCCTGACAGCATGTCCAAAGTATGTAAGACATATTCTTGCCAACTTGGCTTCCAAGGAGTACTCTGGTTGTACTGCTTCCAGAATAGATCTGTTGGTTCTTTTGGCAAGCCATAGTACATTCAACGTTCTTCTCCAACACCACAATTCAAAGGCATCAATCCTTCTGTCTTCTTTGTTCATTGTCCAGCGTTCACAAGGGTACAATGGAATTGAAAATACGATGGCTTGGGTCAGATGCACTTTAGTCTTAAAGGTGACATCTTTACTTTTCAATGCTTTAAAGAGATCCTTTGCAGCAGAGTTTTCAAACGCAATGTGTTTTTTGCTGTCTTGACTGCTGCTTCAATGGATATTGATTGTGGACCCAAGTAAAATGAAATCCTTGACAACCTCAATCCTTTTTCCATGTATCATGATGTTGCTTACTGGTCCGTTGTGAGGATTTTTGTTTCCTTGATGTTGAGGTATGTCATGGGTTAAATTATGTCCCGCAAAAAAATATGTGCAGTAGTTTGACTGGGCCAGGATTCCATGTATTCTGTGATTGACCTCCTTTTTGTGGTTTTCCTATGATGTGTATTAAAAGATTAGGGTGCAACTATAAATCCCTTCATAAGGTCATCTCTCTGCTTCACTGTAAAGGGAGTTTCCCTGGAGTATGGCTTGCCCCACCCTTAATCCTTTCATCATACAAGAGATAAAAGGAAAGGGAAGCAAGCAGAGAATTGGGAACCTCACACCATCAAGAAAGCAGCACCAGGAGAATAGTGCGTCTTTCAGACCTGCGGTTCCTGCACCAAGAAGCTCCTTGGACAAAGACTGATGCAATACTGGAATTTTCTCCAGAGCTGACAAGGGAGAAAGGCTTCCCCTTGAGCGGACATCCTGAATTTGGACTTGTAGCCTACTGGACTGAGTAAGAATAAAGTTTCCTTTGTTAAAGCCATTCACTCATAGCATTTCTGTTAGAGCTGCACTAGCTGACTAAAACAGAATTTGGTACCCAGAGTGGTAACTGCTCTAACAGATACCTAAAATGTGTAAGCTTTTTTCGAAACTGTGAGATGGATGGAAGACGGAATCCCAAAGAACTGCTAACACCTGAGAAGGCAGCGGGTGATGAAAAGAAACAGCAGCAGCTGGCTTCTTTTAATCAAAACTGGTTTTGAGATTCATTCAGATACAAAACGTACCTTGCGCCCTCTCTCCAGTACAGCTAGCCACTTAGTATAAGATCTGAATATTCCACCTTTCAGTTAGCTATTGTATTTATGGCAATATTTGCTGAACTGGGTTCCTGTCACATGCACACTCAAAGGCATTAGGATGAAAGAGATAGCCAAAGTAACCAAGAAGAGCTCATCTTCTCTCCTGTCCATCAGCAAATAGAACTTTTAGGTGATGACAAGGAAGATCATGTGGCTCAGGCAACAGCTGCTCAGATGAAGGGGAACCTGGTCCTCCTCTCCATTGTCCTCAAGCACCGCATGTACCTCAAGCCACTGAAACCCGGTTTACTAGCCTACAAGCCAAGGAGAAAACAATGCAACTTGTCTCACTGTGATAATGTTTGCATGTAGTTCCTTGTGAGAAATGGCAAGAAAGGTTCTGTCTCCCTTTGAGGACACTGATTTGAGGCATACTTCTCCTTGCTCCATGACTACATGCCTGCAAGAAATGCTCTTCCTCCCTCCTCACCTCGGTAGGTTATTTATTGATCAGAAGCCACACTGAGCAGAACCGGTTTTGGGTAACAAAAGTTCTATGGTAAAGTGTGCTTGAGATAATCTTAGGATACATAAAGTCAAATTCTCATTACTAAATTCTTTTAGTGGGCTGAGAATTTTATTTTGCAAAAAGTCAATTTTAATAGACACTGATTAAAATGCTCATATGCCTACAGAAACTCTTTTTAAAGTACCATCAAGAATGAATGTTTCAGTTGGTGGGAGGCAGAGGGAAAGGAAGACACAATGCTTAGGGGACACTGAGCTTCTGTTAAGGATAATGGAAAACTGGGAACAGTTAATGTAGATAGTTGTACAATGATCAATGTTACTGATATCACAGAATTGCACATGTGAAAATTGTAGGCATTGCAAATATTCTGTTAGCTAGTGAACTTATATACCAGTTACATTAAAAAGAACACACACAGATATACTAGTGTTACTGGCCACCGTGCATCTCTAAGTTTTCTGTGGTGGATTTCATGTTGTTTTAATGTTAGAAACTTTCCTAACTGTATTGCAAATACCAGCAGAGTCACCCTTAGAGCACAGGTTCAACAAAGATTCCAGACTAAGAGAGACTAGGGAGAATGACTCAACAGTCTACTTCTGAAAAAATTAGCCAGTAATAACCTTATGAATAGCAGCAGAACATTGTCTGGGATGTGCTGGAAGATGAAGACTTCCTGTTGGAAGACATTCAAAATACAACTGGGAAAGAGCTACCTTTTCAATGTAGAGTTCACCTTGATAAGGTGGATGGAGTTAAGCTTCTGGGACTTTCATTTACTGATGCTGCATGACTCAATACAATGAAGAAATAGCTGTACACATTCATTAATAGTAAGAACACAGAAAGTACAAAGTAAGAATCTAAGAAAATTGGAAGTCATCAAAAATGAAATGGAATGCATGAACACTGACATTCTTGGCATTAGTGAGCTGCAACAGACTAGTATTTGAATCTGACAATCATATGATTTACTATGTTGGGAACGACAACTTGAAGAGGAATGGCAATGAAGTTATCTCCAAAAAGAACACTTTGAGATCTACACTGAAGTATGACACTGTCAGTGATAGGATAATAGCTGCATGCCTACAAGGAAAACCAGTTAATATGACTATTATTCAAATTTAAGCACCACTTGCTAAGGCCAAAGGTGAAGAAATTGAAGATTTTTACCAACTCTTGCAGTCTGAAATGAATCAGACATGCAATCAGGGTGCATTGATAATTACTGGTGATTGGAATCTGAAAGATGAAAGAAAGAAGAAAGATTGGCATTTGAAGAAAAAAGATATGGCCTTGGCAATGAAAAATAGTGTTAGACATCATACGATAGCATTTTGCAAGACCAGCAACGTCTTCATTGCAAATACCTTTCTTCAACATAAACGGTGACTGTACACGTGAATGTCACAAGAAGGAATGCACAAAAGTCAAATCCATTACATTCATGGAAAGAGACAATGGAAAAATTCAATACCATCAGTTAGAAGAGGGTCAGGAGTTGAGATCAGCTGCTGGTCTTCAGAAGAGACCAGCAACTACTCATATGCAAGCTGAATTTGAAACTAAAGAAACTTAGAACAAGTCCATGAAATCCAAAGTACGACCTTGGGTATATCCCACCTCACTTTATGGACCATCTCAAGAAGATATCCAATGTATTAATCACTAATGAACAAAGACCAGAGGAATTGTGGAAGGACATAATGTACAAAGCAAGAGGTCATTAAAAAGACATTAAAGAACAAAAAAGACCAAAATGGATGTCAGAAGACACCCTGAACCTTGTTCTTGAACATTAGGTGGCTAAAGAGAAAAGAAGAAATGATGACGTAAGAGAAGTGAATAGAAGATTTCAAAGGGCAGCTCAGGACGACAAAGTTAAGTGTTACAAGGACATGTGCAAAGACCTGGAGTTGTAAGACCAAAAGGAAAGAACATGCTAGGCATGTCACAAGCAGAAAGAAGATGAGAAAACACTCAAGCCCATGGATAACAGTAGTCTGATCTACCCAGTCATGAGGATGGAAGGACCAGGCTATGTTTCATTCTGTTGTGCATGGGGTTGCCAGGGATTGGGGCCCACCTGATGCCAGCTAACAACGACAACAACGAAAGTAAGGGTGACTGACACTCACCACTTGATGCACCCTCACATGCTAAGTATTCCACTAAGGTGTCTGCACACATTGTTTCATTTAATCCTCCATAGAGCCCCGCCAGTTAGTTCCTATTATTATACCCATTTTCACAGAGGATGAAACCGAGGTTCTGAGAGGTTACATAACTCTGACAAGATCAGACAGTGCTAAATCTAAGATCCCAACCCAAAGGTGTATCTCCAGAAAATAGCACCTACAGCAAGCACTAAAATTGGAACAAGGGTGTGGGCAGTGCAGTTAAATTGATACACGGTCCCAGGTGCATCTGTGGACCCCAGGAACCCTGATGGGAAGGCTCAGACAGCTTTTGCTACTGGCCACCAAACACTGTCCACACAGGATGGAAGAAGTAGGACTTAGTCACAGCTTCTGGAGAAGAGCTCTGAGATCATAGCAACAAGAAGTGCACTAAGGGTCTCCCCTCATGCCTGCTCTCCGACCATAAGAAAAGAATCAGCACTGAAATCAAGGACATTGGCTCTGCTGAACTCAGTGTTCCTCCCAAACTTGGCTCTTCCTCCAGGCTGTCCTAAGTGCTAGAATGTTCTCCACATTCTTCTCTACCCGTTCCTTGTCCTTCACCTAGCTAACACCTAGACATTCTTTGGGTCTCGGCTTCAGTGTTACTTCTGCAGAGAGCCATCTCTGATTATCCAGGTTGGAACAAGATTATAGACTCTCACTAGACTATAACCCCTCCTTCAGAGCTGTGTCAAAAAAGAAATAAATTAACAATGTACACAATTTTAAACAATAATAATAATAACTGTTGAATGAGTGAAGTTTTGGTGTTTCCAATCTCAGGTTAGGCACGAGGTAGCAGTATGTGTGCCAACTCAGGTCTCAAGGATCACCTGGAGGGTCATTTGGATTGAACAGAAGTTGAGTATTATGTGACACAACCCTTCCTCATCAGGCCTTTCCTGGAGTCTGGGGTCTGCACCTCCAGCAATTTGACCTTGGCTCTGGCACTCTGAGTATGTGTTTTAACCTCTCCACATTCCATCCCTCTACAGTTCCAGTGGTCTGCTGAAGCTGGATTCTCACTTGTCCCTGTGAGTTTGTACCCAGGGAGAAAGCCTTGCCCAAAGCCAGGCTTCCCGACTAATGCAGTAGTTCCTTTGACCAGGAGACTCTGAGGTGCTGGGCTTTGAAAGAGGCTCCCTAGCAAGTCTTTAGCTCTGAAATTTCATTTTCAAGAGCTAGAGGCCCTGGTTTCCAGTAGACCACCACCTCAGTCATCTAGTGCAACTGTGTCATGGATTGAATTGTGTCCCCCCAAAAATATATGTAGCCATGTGGTTGGGCCATGATTCCAATTATTTTGTGATGGGTCTCCATTGTGTGATTTTCCAATACTGTATGTTAAAAGATTAAGGTAGGAGTGTAAATCTCTCTATAACATCACCTCCCTGCTCCACTGTAAAGGGAGTTTCCCTGGACTATGTCTTGCCCCACTCTTAATCCTTTCACACTACAAGAGATACAAGGAAAGGGAAGTAAGCAGAGAATTGGGAAGCTCACACCACCAAGAAAGCAGCACTGGGAGAAAAGCGCGTCCTTCAGACCTGAGGTTCCTGCGCCAAGACGCTCCCTGGAAGAAGACTGATGTAATACAAGGTTTTCTCAGAGCTAACAAGGGGGAAAGCCTTCCCCTGGAGTGGACACCCTGAATTTGGACTTGTAGCCTACCGGACTGTGTAAGAATAAACCATCCTTTGTTAAAGCCATCCACTCTGTAGTATTTCCGTTAGAGCAGCACTAGCTGACTAAAGCAGACTGTAACAGAAATGCCAAAATTCAATGACTCTAACAAAAAGAAATTTATCCTCTCACAGTCTAGAAGTCTGAAGTCTGAATTTAGGGCGTCCATTCCCGGTGAAGGCTTTCTCAGTAGGATCTGGGGAAAGATCCTTTTCTTCAATCTTTCCCTGTACTAGGAAGAAAGGATCAAAGAATGTACTCTTTTCTTGGTAGTAGGAGGTCCTTCTGTCTCTCTGCTCAGTTCTCTCTTTTATATCTCAAAAGAGATGAATTCAAGAGTGAATGAGATACTGTTGATTGAATTCCTGCCTTGTTGATATACTGCCTCTGACCTACCTCATTAACATCCAGGGGGTAGGATTTACAACACATAGAATAACTGCTTCAGACCATAAAACGGTGGACAACCACATAGTGCAGGAAATCATGGCCTAGCCAAGTTAACACATTTTTTGGGACATAGGTCAACCCTTAGCATTCCACACTTTGGGTTCCCCAAATTCATGCCCTTGCCATTTGTAAAACACCTTCACCCCATTATATTCTCCCAAAAGTTTTAAGTCAACTCCAAGTCCAAATTCTACCCTGGGGCTAACTTCCTTGTTGCCTGCTAAATCCACAATTCAAATTATCGTCTTCTGAAGTACAATTGTCAAACCAGCACAATGTAGACATTTCTATCACAAATGTGAGAAGTTAGAAGGGCCGCAGGCACAAAGTCAGCAGAACACACTGTATTAACAAACAAGAATAGAAAACAATTCTCTGTTCTTAAGAATAGTGCAGTAGCCCTGCACTCTAGACACCGTGTATTGGCCGCACTCTCTAGATTATGGGTGGAGGTCCCTTGGCCCTGAGTTTCAGCTCCATCTTTCAAGACCACAGTAACAGCTGCTCTGCTCTCTCAGAGTTAGGAGGCCCCATTTGCCTAGTCTGTGTGAGTGGTGAGCCTCCCCCCTCATCCCTGGCAGTTCCCCTTCTTCAGCCCCCTTATTACAGCAGCCCTGCTTCTTCATCTTTTGGTAGTGTATCTGGTCCCACTTCCCTGGCACTTGTGAGTGGCAGTGCCACACTTTGGAATCAAGATGGGGAAAGTCTGATTTTATGAAACCTAAGGACACCCAGTTTCCTTGTCTGTCAAACGGGAATACTGCGGACAAATGCCTTCTCAACTGGAGGGGTTGGGGTCCAGGGCCAATGAGACACAGAGTAGAGGGTCTTTCACAATAGCTGTGCGCAGGGCACTCTGTCATTTAATTTCCTCACTATTGTTTCCACATTTTTAGCTACACTCATTATTACCTTACATTTAACTTCTGGCATCCTAGTGTAGTGGGACCTCACACTTTTGATTTGCATTTCTTTAGTGGCTAATGATGTCAAGAATGTTTTCATGTGATCCTTGATCATTCATATATCTTCTGTGCAGAAAAGTCTATTCAGACCTTTTGCTAATTCCCAAGCTTTTAGCATACCCTGGGACTGGAAACCAAAGTCAAAAAAACTACTGCTTTGTAAATTTATTCAGGACTATTCTAAAACAACATAATATTAGATCACAATTAGACCTGTTAAGATGATAAAGTATAATGAGAATGATTCAAGGAATTTGAAGTACAAGAAGAGAAAGGCAAATGAATCCAATTATATGAAGGATCTTCCTGTAAGGGTGTCCTATTTTTTAACTTGAATAAAACAAGCAGTGTAAATGACTGGAAAACCTGGTAGCATAGTGGGTTAAGTACTACGTCTGCTAAGAAAAAGATAGGCAGTTCAAATCTGGCAGGCACTCCTTAGAAACTCTATGGGGCAGTCAATCCTACTCTGACCTCTGGGGTCACAGTGAGTCAGACCCGACTCGACAGCAGTGGGTTGGGTATAAATGATACAGTTTTAATTGTTTTGTTATTGTGAAGTACATTTGATGGCATTATGTGTGGAAAAGAACTGCGGGTAATTGGGCCACCATGACACCTTCTAAATGGGGTCAAATGTAATCAGTTATCATAACCCTGTATCTTTCACCATTGACAATCATGTCCTCTTCTCATTCATCTTGGAAAAAATAAGGGCCAATGATTCTGCTGGACCAAAATCCATACCAAATGGTAACTTTTGGGGGGGGGAGTGGACGTTCTTGAATCTCCACTGGGTTCTCGTTGATCCAAATGTGACAATTTTGTTTGTTAACAAAACCATTCATCTCAAAATGGGCCTTGGAGCAGAAGAGGTTTTTTAGGCCAAAAGCAGGGTCAACTTCCCATTGCTCCACATACCAATGAGCAAATGTACTACACAATCTCTGGCTGTCAGACTTCAATTCTTGAGTTACAAGATCTGACAATTAGGTCTGTGAACTATCTGTTTTAAGTGCTACACACCTCGTTGCTGAATATCACTACAGTCACCTTTGAAGTCCTCCCCTTGGGAAGCTATGCACCAACACCAGCACCTAGTTCACTCTTCAAAACCATTTTGGAAGTAACTGTATTGGAACACCTTCCCTACTCACCTGATTTGGCCCCCAGTGACTTCTTTCTTTACCTGAAGACAAAGGAAACATTGAAAGGAAGACATTTTGATGACATTCAGGACATCAAGGGTAATACAACCACAGCTCTGATGGCCATTCCAGAAAAAGAGTTCCAAAATTGCTTTGAAGAATGGACTAGGCACTGGCATCAGTGCATAGCTTCCCAAGAGGAGGACTTCAAAGGTGACCATAGTTATATTCAGCAACAAAGAACGTAGCACTTTGTCTAGGATGAGTTTCCAAACTAAATTGGAAGTTGTCATAAAAACAATTCTATAAGGGTAAAACTTCAACTGCAGATGCAAAATCCACCAAATTGTGATTAACAAAGGCCCAGTTTTCGTGCTTGGAGAGAAATTGGTTTGGGATGCATTCTCACATACACTCTGATGAATGGTGGTGATGCCTTCATTGGAACACGCGGTTCATTGATGTACAGGTTTTGTCTCATTGGCAACAGACCCAGTTGTTTCAAACTTTTTATTAAACATCTAATTTTTCTCTCAGTGGGACGATTCAGTGCACTGTAAATTTCACATAATGCAAAGAATGTTTGGTGAACAGAACACCCATTTTGATAATAAACTAAGAATTTCCACATGTTGTGGAACTGTGTAACTTTCCATGGCTATTTGTCAAGACTAATTAAAAAAAAACATGATAAATATGGCCACTATAGCTTCACAGATGTGGCTGCGATGAGTCATCAAAAAGTGGACAGCCTTATTGGAAGACCCTTTTCTGATTGGGAGGTCTAGAGGTAAACTAAACTACACATGGGAATTTATGAGAAAAATGGTAGAAAAATTCTGTGGTGAATATTCAACAAAGGGTAGGGAGTCCTTAAAAATGGTGAGTTAAGATGCATCACCCCCAATCCTGCCTCATTAACAGAACAACATAATCTTTTTTTTTTTCTAATTTTTATTTAACATAACTGAGTGAAAATGTACATTCACATATAAATTTACATGCCCCCCATATGCAGATTCCACTGCTCTCCCTGTCCGGTGACAGCACACTATTCCTCTATGCTCCATACATGTCTCATCCTCCCAACAATCTCCTTTCCCCTCCTGTCCGTCCACTCCCCTTCCTCCAGCCAGAGTTCAGCAAGATGATATCCTATAGATGTATAGAACCATAAAGTGCTTCCAATATATGGTCACTCTGCCTTGCCAAGTCCAATCCATTCCTGTCCAAAGAGCGGACCTTTGTTATAATTTATGGGAAAGGGCAGCATCAGGGCCAGGGGCCCTGCTCTCAGAGGAACCCCAAAACCGCTGGACCATCAATTGAGGTCTTTTAGTGGAGATCTCATGATGCACCTCTTTATTCTTGTGTTGCCAGTGAGACTCCTCTCTGTGAGCTCCATCATGGCTATCACTGGTGGTGGCCAGGCACCATCTGGTTCTTCCGGTCCCAAGTCGATGTAGGCACCCACTCTTGTGGGTCTCTCTGTCTTCTAGGTTGTCTTTACCTCATGTCATTTTGGTCCTCGGTGAGCATCCGTTCCTGTTGAATTGGGACCATTTTCTGTGTCCTCGGATGGCAGCTTGGCAGCTTTTAAGACCCCAGACGCCACTCACCAATGTGGGGTGCAGAGAGCTCTCTTGGCAAAACGCTACTTGTGCCAATTGGCCTGGAATTCGCCTAAGAGCATGGTCCCCCGCCCCCCGCCCCAGCTACTCTATCCTTGCAGTATTGAGTTAAGATGGAAGGAGTACTCAAGTTATGCTGAAGTCCACTTAATGAGAACAACATAATCTTACCCTCATTAACTGAACCCAAACCTGCCCCCAAACATGACAAACACAACACATTCAGGAATGGCATTACAGCCACAGGTACGGTTTAGGGTTCACAACACATCAGACAGTGGAAGTTAAGAGAGTACAATTATACCTCAGGTAAAGGTGATGCTGTTGAACAATAATACTGAATTGGGCTCCCTACCACCTACAGTATCAGCCTTAGTTCTCCCAGACACCCTCAGATCTGTCCCAGGTCAAGACTACCTTGGATGTGCAACACTCTGAGGGCTGGAAAACAGTGTGTCTGAACCTGCTCAGCCAGAGGGTGTGCCACAGAGGGCTCTCCAGGGCCGCCCTGGAGACTGGGTTTCCACTGAACCTGCAGGTGGTGGGATGGAAACCATGGCCCAGAGCAGACTAATGGAGATTAGCTTGTAGTCTGTTATCCTAAAGACATCTAATTCCGAGGAGTGGAAGATGGCTGCGGTTCTCTCCAGCAGCACTTGCAGCAATTCAGGATTTAAGCATATCAGGTTGACATCACTCAAATTAAAGTGACCTAAGCCATCGGGTACGAGGACAGATATATCAAGTCACACTCCAACAGCAAGCAACTAGTTGTCAAGATAGCCTCCAATGGGGGCTTCTGGTCCAGGTGCTCTTCAAGGATAAGGACAGAAATCGGATGGTTCTTGCTTTTTCCCATAGTCACCACTGCAGTGCTGCAGGTGTTGGCTCATCTATGTCACAAAACTTAGAAGACAGTGTCCTCGCCAACTGATAGAAGACATCCATATTTGTCCCAATTCTAAAGAGGTGATCCAAAAGCACTCAGAAATTAGCAAACAATATCACTGACATCACACACAAGCAAAATTTTGCTTAAGATCATTCAAAAGTGATTGTAGCAGCACCTTGACAGGGAACCAGTAGAAGTTCGAACCAGATACAGAAGACACATATTTCTGATTTGAGATGGATTTTAGCTGAAAGCAGAGTTACAAAAGATGTTTTCCTGTCTTTTATTAACTATACAAAAGCACTGGACTATGTGGATCATAACAAATTATGGATAACATTGTGAAGAATAGGAATTCCAGAATAGTTCATTGTACGCACATGAAACCTATACATAGACCAAGAGGCAGTAATTCGAGCAGAAAAAGGGGATAATTTATGATTTAAAGTCAGCGAAGTGGGTCAGGACTGTATCCTTTTTACAATACTTATTCAATATCTACATGGAGCAAATACTCCAAGAAAAGGGACTGTGAAGAAGAACGATTCATAAGGTTTGGAGATACACAGATCAGATGACACAACCGTGCTTGCTGAAAGCCAAGAGAACTTAAAGCACTTACTATTGAAGATCAAAGACTATAGCCTTCAGTATGGATTACATTTCAACATAAAGAAAGCAAAAATCCATACCAATAGACCAATATAAGCAACAATCAGGATAAACCGAGAAAATATTGAAGCTGTACAGGATTTCATTTTACTCGGATCCACAGTTTCTGCCTATGGAAGCAGGAGCAAAGAAATCAGACAATGCAGTGCAATAGACAAATCTGCAAGAGACCTCTTTAAAGTACAGAAAAGATGTCACTTTGAAGACTAACATGCTCCTGACCCAAGTCATGATCTCTTTAGTTACCTCATGGGCAGCCTAGACAAGAAGAAGAGTCAATCAGAACTGATTCATTTGAACTCTGGTGTGGTCAAAGAATATGGAATACACCGCAGACTGGCAGAAGAAGGAACCTGTATTTCTGGGAAGACTTACAGCCAAATTGTCCTCGGAAAAGAGGATGGTAAGATCTTATCAAGTGCATTTTGGACATGTTATCAGGAATGATCAGTCCCTGGAGAAGGACATCATGCTTGGTAAGGTGGAGCACCCGTGAAAAAGAACCTCAAAGGGATGGATTGATACAGTGACTCTAGCAATGGACTCCAGCACAGCAAGGACTGCAAGAACGCCACAGTACTGGACAGTATTTTGTTCTGTTGTGCACAGGGTCACCACAAGTCAGAACCCCATCCACAGCACCTGACAACAGCAACAACCAGGCTGCTGTGGGCACTGGTAGAAGGAGCTTACCTACAGCATTCAGCACAGAGGTTGACACAGAGGAAGACCAGGGAAGAGGTGGAAAAGCCAGCTGCCCATGAGTCAATTCTGAATCACAGCAACCCCGTGTGTGTCAGAGTAGCTCTGCACTCCACAGGACTTCCAATGGGTAATTTTTCAAAATTGGACAGCCATGCCTTTCTTCCAAGGAAAGCCACACAAAAGGAGGAATAATTCCTGAGGCACAAAGCCTGTGGAAGAGGAATGAAGGTCCTATCCTAATCTCTAGCTGCTTCTAATGTATCTTAGTACAACCCTCACTAAACTTGGTTGTTAGAGCTGCTCCCATGCAACAATGGAGTCGATTTTTGCCACCCTTAATACTGTAATTCAGACACTAATCACCCATTAAATCTTTTGTACAGGAATCAGGGAGAAATTTTTATTTTATTATCAGCATAGTTATTTCCAAAAGGTTGTATGCATGTAATAATGAGTTTTGTGGAGTTATGTGAGCATGGTCCAAGCATTTCACTGAGATGATAAGATTTAAGACATAAGTGGAAAAATCATCTGTCAGGCAAGAACTCTGAATTTACAACTGATATAGCCTATGTGGAATAGCTCACAGATCGTGATGGGTAGGGACTGACAGAGCAGGACTGTCCTTAATTATCTAGTGCTGTTATAACAGAAGTATCACAAATGGTTGACTTTTACAGAAATTTATTCTTTCATAGTTTAGGAGGCTAGCAGTTCAGATTCAGGGCAGCAACTCTAGGGAAAGCCCTTCCGTCTCTGACAGCTTTGGGTCTTTGTCATCAATCTGCACCTGGGTCTAAAAGTTTCTGCAAGCCAGGAACCCAGGTTAAAAGACAGAGACTCAAGACACAAACTGATTCTGTGGTTTGAGTCCTGCCTTATTAACAGAACTGCCTCTAATCTTACCTTATTAACATCATAAAAAATCCAAACCAAACCCATTGCCATGCAGTCACTTTCCAACTCATGGTGACCCTAGAGAGCAGAATAGAATTGCCCCATCTAGTTTACAAGGAGTGCTCAGTGGATTCAAACTGCTGAGCTTTTGGTTGTCATCCACAGCACTGAATCGCTACACGCCCAGTGTTCCCTATTAACACAGTAGATGGCAGGATTTACAATACCTATTATAACAACATCACATCGCAAAGTGGAGGGCAACCAAACAACTCTGGGAATCACGGCCTAGCCAGGTTGACACTTATTTGGGGGGAATACAATTCAATCAATGATAAGGACTTAATGGGTTTTGAAAACGAAAGGCATGCTGAAGAGAAAAGGAGAGACATAAATTCTCCAAGTATGTGACAGCAAAAGGATTTGCTGAAGTGTTCTCTAAACTTAATCAAAGGCTTCAGTTTCTTGAAAACATGGACTCACATGATGATCACTTTGCTAAAGGTGATAGGCTGATTTGAGAAGCAGTGAGGTATTAGCATGGAACACATGAAGAAGGGGGAAAAAAGGACACTACAGATGACAGAACAGTCACTAAATGTCTGATTAGAAATGCTGCTCCAATTACCAAGGATAATCTGGAAGGCCCAGAACCTTCCACAGTGGAGTTATTGCTGCTACTAACAAAATGCCAGTCATCCATCTCCTCAAAATCTTCATCACTGGAATAGTTTTGTGGTTTGTGTATTTTTACGTGTGTGTTAAAATACATCTGTATGTTTATATTTGATGTTTCTAACCCCCAAAGACAAGCAAAGATTGGACACACAAAGATATTGTTTACAAAAGGCAATAATAATGAAAACTAAAAAGAAATGAGGTATTCAACTTACCTCAGAACATGCTTACCACAGAGTAGTGGGTTGGAACCTCCTTCTAAGTCGGGGACTACCTGTATTTATTTGTAAAGATATCCTGGATTCTGTTTTTATCATTCTGATTAGCCTCCACATTCCACAACAACTGTACCATTTTACATTCCCCTCAGTGGGTGAAGCTTCTTGTCTCTCCACAGCAGTGTCCGTGCCTGCTCTTTTCTGGCTTTTCTGGGTATTTACCATTGCCATTCTACCTTCTCCTTTTTGACCCTGTGACCAGACCCAGTTTTATCGATTCTTGGGTCCCCAGGATGACCACAAAGACACATTCTCTAAATCACCCCAGCTGATTTTCTCATGAGCTGACCAAGGGTAAAACCTTCTTAGCCCATAGGGAGGAGTCGTAGCCCCTTGAGAGGCTAGTAAAATGCAGGACCTTCGATTCACCCAGCTTTCTATCCCGAACTTTTGAGAGGGAGGACATTTCATTTGGCATTCAAGTTGGAAATGAAAACCAAAAACTCAGGCTACCATGTCTCTCCAAGCAGCCCACTGCTGACCAGGCCTCCTCCCACTCTAATTTCTTTAGAGAAAGAGGCTCCGATGAGGCAGAGAAACCATCTGAGGGAAAAAGCAAGACACTGTTCCCAGGCTAGTGACAGCAGCAACCAGAAGCATGAGGTGGGGACATGCACTTGTTGTAAAAGACCAGAGAGAGAGTTAGAGTTTAGGATATAGAGTTCACATCTTTGGTCAGGTTTTAATTTGGGGACCAAAAAACGAAAAAACGTTGCTGTTCAGTTGATTCTGACCCATAGTGACCCTACGTATATAAAGCAGAACTGTGTTCCACAAGGTTTCAAACCAGTGACTTTTCTTGGAAACTGAATGTCATGGATTGAATTGTGTCCCCCCAGAAGTAGGTGTAGCCATGTGGTTGGGCCATGATTCTGAATATTTTGTGATGGGCCTCCATTTTGTGAGTTTCCTGTGCGATACGTTAAAGGGTTAGGGTGGGACTGTAAACCCCTTCCTGCTCCACTGTAAAGGGAGTTTCCCTGGAGTACGGCTTGCCCCACTCTTAATCCTTTCGTCCTACAAGAGATAAAAGAAAAGGGAAGCAAGCAGAGAGTTGGGAACCTCACACCATCAAGAAAGCTGCACCGGGAGAAAAGTGCGTCCTTCAGACCTGAGGTTACTGTGCCAAGATGCTCCCTGGACAGAGACTGATGCAATACCGGACTTTCCTCCAGAGCCAATTAGGGGAAAAGCTTCCTCTTGGAGTGGATATCCTGAATTTGGACTTGGAGTAGTGTACTGGACTGTGTAAGAATAAACCTTCCTTTGTTAAAGCCATCCACTCTGTGTTATTTCTGTTGGGGCAGCCCTAGCCGACTAAAACACTGAACATCAGGCCTTTTTTCTAAGATTCTTCTCGGTGAGTACAAACTATCAACTTTTTGGTTAGTCCGTGAGCACCCACTCACCTGCTTTCTCCATAGGGTTGTCTCTAGCAACTGAAACAAAGAAGCAGGAAAAGGTTTACGATGCTGGAGGAGGGACCCAGGGTATCTGCCACTGATGATTCTTGAAGACTGCCCCTGTCCTGAGCTCAGCCACCAGGGGATCAACCACTGTCACTTCTAAGAAGCCTGGTCACCTCCCTATGGGCTCTGTCCCAGGACCATCTACCAGGATGTGGCCCAGGCGCCGCCCAGCAGGCACAGGCCCCACTGAGCGGGGTGGAGCTTGAGGGGCTTGCCCAGCTCCCAAGGCAGCAGTATGCAGCTGCTCAGGGCTTCTACACCATGGCCACCCAAGTAGCCTATGTCTTGCCTGCTGAGGGATGGCTCATCTCCAACCTACTTTCTGGCTCCAGGCTCCTAGCCATGATCTTGATGCTTTGAAGGGCTGTTGGTGTTAAGTGCCTTCCAGTCAGTTCTAATTCACAGTAGCCCTGTGTCCAACAGAACAAAACACTGCCTGGTCCTGTGCCATCCTCGTCAACATTGTTTTCCTTCAACACATCATTGTAGCCACTGTGTCAATATATTTTTCACTGAACCTCTTTTGTAACAAGCATGGTGTCCTTCTTAGGTACTGGTCCTTTCTGATAACATGTCCAAAGTACGTAAGGTGAAGTATCCTCATACCCGCTTCTAAGAAACATTCTGGCTGTACTTCTTCTAGGACTCATTTGTCCTTTCTTCTGGCAGTCCATGGTGTATTCAGTATTCTATGCCAATAGCATGATTCAAATGAATCAGTTCTTTTTCTGCCTTCCTTATCCATAGTCCTGCTTTTCCATGCACATGAGGTGATTCAAAACACCATGGCTAGAGGTAGAGCTAAGATGGGAGAGTAGCCACACATATGCTCTGATCCTGCAAAAACAAAGAAACAGAAGAAGACTAGAATGAACTGTACAGGATATTCTAGAAGCCCTAACAGGCAGAGAGCTCAGAGACTGGACCACGTGTGACAGGGAGAGGTGAACACGGCCAGAAGCAACTACTTCCACCAGAATTAAGTCTGCTCTCCGTAGAGGGACCCTCTTCAGCAAGCCAAGTGGAGCCACAGCACTACAGTCCGCAGCCAAACAGAGCAGCGGGGCCGTGAGGGAAGCCTGCCTTTCTCATCAGGGAAGCTGCAGTTTCTATGGCTGCATGTACAGAACTACAGAGGACTTTCACCTGATCATTGTAAGCTAACTGCTTGTGAACTCTTGTGGATTTAAAATCTTTTCTACCTACCGATTTCTCTCTCTTTTCCCAGAATTCCTCCTACCACTTCTCTACTCTGTATCCAGTGCTAAACTCAGATATATTACCTAGGCTGGACGTGGGACATCTTATGTGTGACCCTGAGCTATTCTCTCTGACATGGAGAAGGAAACAAACGAAAGGGAGGAAAAAAAGTTCTGCTGTCTCCCCTGAGCCAACAACTCCCCCTATCTTTCCCAGCACACTCCAAGTTCTAACCATCCAGTGACTTTTTAAGGCTCCAATAAACAAATGACCTCAAACAACCAGACTACTTGGACACTCAAAAACTAAATTAAAATAGCTAGATATCTGTAACTACACACACATATACATATGTACGTATGTATATAACCTATTGTCATCGAGTTGTTTCCAACTCAAAGCAACCCTAGAGGTCAGAGTAGAACTGGCCCCATAGAACTGCCCCCATAGAGCACCTGGCAGATTTGGACTGCTGACTTTTTAGTTAGCAGATGTAGCACTTAACCCACTACACCACCAGGGTTTCCTATATATACACATCTATTAGAACAAATGGAACCAAACAAATAAATTATAGCAACTTTCTGATGGTTCAGAGACAACAACTGATTTCTAGTCATTTAAAGTATCAGGCCACCAAGGTTTCACAAAACTGCCAAAACAAAGATTCAAAAAAAATTCGAGACCAAGAATTTTTTCTGCAATTATCAGAAGTAGAATGCAAAACAGCAAGACATCAGGAAGGAGATTAGGCAAAGGAAAACAGAGCACAGTCAAAGTTTAAACACGCTGCAAGAAATAGTTGGGCAACAATAATTTGAAATTCACCAGATTAAAAATAAAGTTACAGACTTCAACAACTTAACAGAAAGTCAAAGTAATAGGACTGAGGCAGAGGAATAAAGAACAAGTAAGAAGAAGATAAAGCAACCGACACCAGTACATACGAGAGAAAATCAGATAAATGAATTTTAAAAAATGAAAAAATCACTAAGAGTTATGTAGGACTCTATCAAGAGGAATAACAATGGGCAATTGGAGTACCAGAAATAGGGGGAGCGATAATAGGAAATACACAGAGAAATGTCAAAAATGTGTTGACAGAAAACTTCCCTGATATCATGAAAGACAAAAGGATATGTATCCAAGATGCTCATCAAACTCCACACAAGGTAAATTTGAAAACAAAGATACCAAGATATAATCAAACTTACAAAAAGTAAAGGTGTTTTTAAAGGCAGCTGCACTTAAACAAAAAGTGATATACTAAGGAGAGTTATTAAAACTGAGCTCAGGTAACTCAACTGAAACCATGCCGACCAGGAGGCAATGGGATGACATATACAAATCCCTGAAGGATTTATATATCTTACCAAATTGTTTCTCAAACACAATGATGAAATTAGAACACTCTCAAATAAATGAAAGTTTGAGATTTTGCAAAAACCAAACCAAAGTTACAAGAATCATAGAAGAAACTTCTTTGATTAGAAAATCAGCAAAATCAGATATATACGCAAGGATGCAATGCAGGGCAGAATATCCAGATATTAACATAGATAAGGAATCCATAGACATAAATCAAAGCTAAACCACTAAAAATAGGCAAACTGAAGTCTCAGTATGTAGATGATAACATTATACCAAAAGAGGGACAACTTAATGTACTCATAGATCTTTTTGATGGAGAGGAATTCAACATGCTACAAAGACATTAAACACTGACTTAAACTTAGAACACTAGGGGTACCTAGTAAGGAAAATGCAAAAGAATTTAACAATTGTATTCATCAAAATAAGAAACAAAATCAAGAAATCTCAGCAGGTATAAAACCAACAACAATGAAAAGGATAAAAAGAAAACCCATGAAGAAAAAGGACTCAGCACAGATAATCAACTTCAACAAAGAAAGTGTCAACAATACACCAAGATGGCAGCGCTATATTGATACTTATAAATAATTACATTGAATGTAAATGGCTAAATGCACCAAAAAGAGACAAAGAATAGCAGAATGGATAAAAATCCATGATCTGTCCATATGCCCCTTACAAGAGACACACCTTAGACTTAAACAGACAAACCAAACTCAAAGAATCGCAAAATATATTCCAAGCTAACAACATTCAAAAACAGCAGGATGGGCAATATGAATTCCAGATAAAATAGACTTTAAAGTAAAATAAACTACATTGGACAAGGAAAACCCACTGCCACTGAGTCAATTTTGAACTTTGACTCATAGCAACACTATAGGACAAAGTAAAACTGTCGTACAAACTTTCCAAGAAGCACCTGGTAGGTGTGAACTGCTGACCTTCCAGTTAGCAGTCACGACACTTAACCACTATACCACCAGGGTTTCCATGGACCAGGAAGGTCACTATATATTGCTTAAACAGTCAACGCATCAGGAGACTATAATCATATTATTTATACACCCAAAGACAGAGATTCTAAATGCATTAAATGAACTCTAAAGGCATTACCAAGTGAAGTAGACAGCTCCACAATAACCGTAAGAGACTTCAACAAACCACTTTTGGTAATGGACAGAACATACAGAAAAAAGCTCAGTAAAAACATGAAAGATCTAAATATCACAATCAACCAACTTGGTCTCATAAACATAGATGGAACACGCCATCCAACAACAGACAAGTATACCTTCTTTTCCAACACACATGAAACATTCTCCAGAATAGACCACATAGTAGGCTATAAAGCAAGTTTTAACAAAATCCAAGTCACTGAAATATTGCAAAGCATCCTCTAAGACCATAAAACCATAAAAGTGGAAATCAGTAGCAGAAAATGCAAGCCTCCCAAACTCATTCTATGAAGCCAGCATAACCCTGATACCTAAGCCAGGGAAAGACCCAACAAAGATAGACAACTACAGACCTATATCACTCATGAATCTAGATGCAAAAATCTTCAACAAAATTCTTGCCAGTAGAATACAACAGCATATCAAGAAAATAATCCATCATGACCAAGTGGGATTCATACCAGGGATGCCAGGCTGGTTCACCATCAGAAAAACAATCAATGTGATTAACCACATAAATAATACAAAAGATAAGGATCATCTGATTATGTCCATTGATACAGAAAAGGCATTTGATAAAGTCCAACATCCATTCATGCTAAAAACTCTTAGCAAAATGGGCATAGACGGCAAATTCCTCAACACAATAAGGGCCATTTATACAAAGCCAATTGCCCTCATCATCCTGAATGGAGAGAGACTGAAAGACTTCCCCTTGAGATCAGGAACTAGACAAGGAGGCCCACTCTCACCTCTCGTATTCAACATTGTGCTAGAAGTTCTAGCCAGAGCAATTAGACAAGACCCAGAAATAAAGGGCATCTGCATCGACAAAGAGGAAGTTAAAATCTCCCTGTATGCATGATATGATTGTATATGCAGAGAACCCCAAGGAATCTATAAGTCAGCTACTCAAACTGATAGAAGAGTTCAGCAAAGTCTCAGGATACAAGATAAACATAAGTAAATCAGTAGGATTCCTTTATACCAACAACGAGACTGTTAAGGAAGAAACTATCAAATCAATACCATTTACAATAGCCCCTAAGAAGATGAGGTACCTAGGAATTAATCTAACCAGAGAAACAACAGACCTTTACAAAGAGAACTAAAAGCCCTTGCTACAAGAAACTAAGAGAGACTTAGATAAATGGAAAAACCTACCCTGCTCATGGATAGGAAGACTTAACATTGTGAAAATGTCTATTTTACCCAAAGCAATCTATCTATATAATGCAATCCCAATACAAGCTCCAGCGTCATTTTTTTAATGAGATGGAGAAACAAATCACCAATTTTGTTTGGAAAGGGAAGAAGCCTCGGATAAGTAAGGTACTACTAAAGAAGGAGAATACAATGGGAGGTCTCTCATTACCCGACCTTAGAACATACTACACTGTCACAGTGGTCAAAACAGCCTGGTACTGGTACAAGAACAGACAGATGGATCAATGGAACAGAACTGAGACCCCAGAGATGACAGCATCTGCCTATGAACAGTTGATATTTGACAAAGGCCCTAAGACATTCAACTGGGGTAAAAACAGTCTATTCAACAAATGGTGCTGGCAAAATTGGTTCTCCATCTGCAATAAACTGAATCAAGATCCATATCTTACACCTTACACAAAAACCAACTCCAACTGGATAAAAGACCTAAATATCAAACCTAAAACAATAAAGCTCATCCAAGAAAAGGTAGGAACAACAATGGAAGTTTTAATACACGATGAGGACAGACTCCAAAATCTGTCAAAGAAACCACAATCAACAGAAGAGAAAATAGATAAATGGGAACTATTAAGAATCAAACACTTTTGCTCTTCCAAAGACTTTATTAATAGAATTAAAAGAACACCCACAGAATGGGAAAAAACATTTGGCAACTCTATGTCAGACTGACGCCTGATCTCCATAATCTATAAGATACTACAAAATATCAATAAGAAGAAGATAAACCATCCAATTAAGCGATGGGCAAAGGAGATGGACAGAGACTTCACTAAAGAGGAGATCCAGGCAGCCAAAAATACATGTGGACATGTTCACAATCTTTAGTTATTAAAGAAATTCAAATCAAGACTACAGTGAGATACCATCTCACCCCATCAAGGTTGGCCATGATCGAGAAAACACAAAACAACAAATGCTGGAGAGGCTGTGGAGAAAGTGGAACCCTCCTACACTGTTGGTGGGGTTGCAAAATGGTCCAGCCTCTTTGGAAAACAATCTGGCGCTTCCTTAAAAACATGGACATCGATATACCATTTGACCCAGTAATTCCACTACTTGGAATATATCCTACAGAATCAAGGCCTTGCACACCAACGGACACATGCACGAGAATGTTTATTGCAGCACAGTCCACGATAGCAAAAAGATGGAATCAATCCAGATGCCCAACAACAGAAGAATGGATAGGCAAACTATGGTACATATACTCAATGGAGCACTACACAATGATAAAGAATAACGATGATTCCAGGAAACATCTAACCTGGTTTCAACTGGAAGACATTATGTTGAGTGAAAGTAGTCAGCGACAAAGGGACAAATACTGTATGAGACCTCTACGAAAAGTTCTCAAAAACAGCCTTGTGTATAGAAGAAAAGACTCTTTGACAGCTGCAAGGGAGGGGAGGGAGGGAAGGGAAGGGTGGGAGGGTTTAGTTTAGATAGTTGCTAGAAATCTGGTTGGGAGAAATCGGTGATAGCACACATTAGAAACAAGAACAACATTAAGCGGACTTCAGCATAACTTGAGTACTCCTTCCATCTTAACCCAATATTGCAAGGATAGAGTACTGGGGCAGGGGGCAGGGGACCATGCTCTTAGGTGAAATCGAGGCCAATTGGCACAACTAGCGTTTTGCTAAGAGAGCTCTCTGCACTCCACATTGGTGAGTGGTGTCTGGGGTCTTAAAAGCTGCCAAGCTGCCATCCCAGGACACAGCAAACAATCCCAACTCAGCAGGAACAGATGCTCACCGAGGACCAAAATGACATGCAGTAAAGACAACCTAGAAGACAGAGAGACCCACAAGAGTGGGTGCCAACATCGACTTGGGAATGGAAGAACCGGATGGTGCCCGGTCACCACCAGTGATAGCCACTATGGAGCTCACAGAGAGGAGTCTCACTGGCAACACAAGAATTAAAAAGGGTGCATCGTGAGATCTCCACTAAAAGACCTCAATTGATGGTCCAGCGGTTTCGGGGTTCCCCTGAGAGCATGGCTCCTGGCCCTGATGCTGCCCTTTCCCATAAATTATAACAAAGGTCCACTCTTTGGACAGGAATGGATTGGACTTGGCAATGCAGAGTGACAATATATTGGTTGCACTTTATGGTTCTATACATCTACAGGATATCATCCTGCTAACCTCTGGCTGGAGGAAGGAGAGTGGGTGGAGAGGAGCAGAAAGGAGGCTGTTGGGAGGATGAGACATGTATGGAGCAGAGAGGAATAGTGTGCTGTCACCGGACAGGGAGAGCAGTGGAAGCTGCATATAGGTGGGCATGTAAATTTATATGGGAATGTACATTTTCACTCAGTCATGTTAAATAAAAAAGAAAAAGCAAGCAAAACCACATGGAAACTGAGCAACGCGTTGCTAAAAAACGTCTGGGTTATAGAAGATATCAAGGGCAGAATAAAGAAATTCTTAGAATTGACTGAGACTGAAGAAACACATCCTACCACAACCTATGGGACACAGTAAAAGCCATGTTCAGAGGTCAATTTACCTCAGTTAATGCACATATCCAAAAAGAAGATAGGGCCCAGATGAAAGAATTAACCCTATAACTTGAACAAAGAGGAAGACAGTAAAAAATAAAATCAACTGTCTAAAGCACCAGAGGAAAACAGATAATATAAATTAGTGCAGAACTAAATGTATTAGAGTATAGAAAAAAACATTTAAAGTGTTAACAAGACCAAAAGCTGTTTTTTTTTGATAAAGATCAACAAAATCAATCAATCATTGGCCAAACTGACAAAAGAAAAACAGGAAAGGAAGCAAACAACTAAATAAGAAATGAGATGGGTGACATCACAGCAGAACCAATTAAAATGAAAAGAATCATAACAGAATACTATGAAAAAACATGCTCTAATAAGTATGAAAAACCCAGAAGAAATGGACAGGTTTCTAGAAGCACACTACCTACGTAACTCACTACCTACCTACACAAACAGAAGAATAATTTAATACACCCATCACAAAAGAAGAGATTGAAAAAGTAGTTTCAAAACTCACAACCAAAAAAATTCTTGGCCCAGACAGCTTCACAGGAGAATTCTACTAAATTTTTAGAGAAGAATTCACATCACTGTTACTAAAGGTATTTCACAGCATGGAAAAGGATAGAATAATGACTCCCAAATTCGTTCTATGAAGGCAGAGTAACCCTGACACCAAAACCAGATAAAGATAGCACAAAAAAGGAAAATTACAGAGGCGTATCTCTCTTGAACTTAGATAAGAAAATCCTCAACAAAATTCTAGCCAATAGAATCCAACAATGCATTAGAAAAAAAAAAAAATCACCATGACCAAGTAAGATTCCTATCGGGGATGCAGGGATGGTTCAACATTAGAAAAACAATGTAATCAAACACATTAATACAACTAAAGGGAAGAATCACTTGATTTTATCAACTGATGCAGAAAAGGCATTTGACAAAATCTAACACTATTTATGTTGAAAACTCTCAGCAGAATAGGAATAGAAGAGAAATTCCTCAACAGAATAGGGGGTATCTATGCAAAGCTAACAGCCAACGTGATCCTAAATGGAGACAGTCTGAAAGTATTCCCTTAAGAATGGGAACCAGACAAGAATGGCCATTGTCACCAGTTTTATTAAACATTTTGTGGGAGGTTCTAGCCAAAGCAGTTACAGAAGATAAAGAAATGAAGGGCATTCAAATTTTTAAGGAAAAAGTAACAATATCTCTATTTGCAAATGATATGATCTTATACACAGAAAACTGTTAGAACTAATAGAAGAGTTCAGCAAAGTATCAGTGTAATATAAACATAAATAAATCAGTGAGAGATCCTTACATCGACAAAGAGACCATCAAAGAGGAAATCTCCAAATCAGTAGCATTTACAATAGCCCCTAGAGGGTAAAATACTTAGGAATATATCTAAGCAGAGGTGTAAAAGATGTATACAAAGAAAAGCACAAGATTCTTCTGTAAGAAACCAAAAGAGTCCTACATAAGTGGAGAAACCTACCTTGTTCACGCATAGGAAGACTTAATGCAGCAAAAATGTATATTCTATTCAAAGTGACCTACCAATACAATGCAATTCCAACACAAGTTCCAATGACATTTTTTAATGAGAAGGATAAATAAAGCACCAGTGTCATATGGAAAGGGAAGAAGCCCTGGATAAGCAAAGCATTACTGAAGAAAAACAAAATGGAAGGCCTCACATTACCTACTTTAGAACCTATTATACTGCCACAGTAGTCTAAAACACCTGACATCGAACAGACTAGATAATCCAGATACAACACCATCCATCTAAGAGCAGCTGACTGTTCACAAAGGCCCAAAGTCTAACAGATAGATAATGAAATTCTCACAATCATTATCCATTAGAGAAATCCAAATCAAACCTTAGAGATACCATCTCACCCCCCAAAAACCTGGAATTAATCCAAAAAACACATAACAATAAATGTTGGAGAGGTTGTGGAGAGACTGGAACTCTTCTACACTGCTACCGGGAATGTAAAACTCTACAACCACTTCGGAAATGGATTCGGCACTTTCTTAAAAAGCTAGAAAGGTAAATACCATATGATCCAGAAATCCTACTGCTTGGAATATATCCTAGAGAAATAAGGACTGTCACATGAAGAGATACATGCACACCAATGTTTATTGCAGTACTGTCTACAGTAGTAAAAAGATTGAATCAATCTAGGAGCCCATCAACAGATTAATGGGAAAACACACTACGGTATATTCACTGAACACAATACTATGCAATGATAAAGAACACAATAATGTTGGAAAAGATCTGCTAACATGGAGTTATCTGGAAGACATAATGCTGAAAGAAATTAGTCAGTTGCAAAAGGACAAATATTGTATGAGACCACAGTTATAAAGACTAAAGAAAAGGTTTAAGCACAGAGGAAGATAATCTTTGATAACTGCCAGGGAGGGGAGGGAGGAAGATGGGTATTGATATATTAGATAGTAGATCGGTACTGAGTTAAGTGAAGGAAACGACAGCATGCAGTAGAAGGGAGATTAACGTTGCTGGACTACACCAAAAGCTAAGAGATTTCCTATATACAGATCAACATTTTGAAGGTCAGAGTAACAGTGGCAGGAGCCTGGGGACCATGGTTTCAAGGGACATCTAGGTCAACTGGAATAACTAAGCTTTTTGTTTGTTTTTTTTAAAGAAAATGTTCTACATCCTGTTTTGGTGAGTGATGTCTGGGGTCTGAAAAGCCAGCAAGCTGCCATCCAAGGAGCATCACTTGGTCCCAATCTACCTGGAAAAAGAACATCAAAGATATGAGGAAAATGTGTTCAGTAGATAGAAGGGGCCATGTGACTGGGAGATAATATCAACATGAGACCAGAAGAACTAGACAGTACCTGGCAACCACAATGACTGCCCTGACAGGGACCACAATGTAGTGTCTCTGACATAGTGGGAAAAAAATGAGGTATGGATCAAAACTCTATTAAAAGTCTGGACTCAATGGCCCAACATCCTGGAAGGTCTCCTGCAGTCATGGCCCCTGAACTCATTGCTAGCCCAGAGCTGAAATCAGCATCTAGGCCAACTCTCCAGGCAAAGATTGGACTGGACCATAAGACGCAGAGTGATACTGGAGAAGTGTGTGCTTCTTGGTTTAAAAACATACATCAGGCTGTTGGGAGCAGCTCCTGTCCAGTGGGAAGATAGAGAGGAGGGGACAGAAACTGGTTCAATGAACATGGGAAGAACAGGGTGGAAAGGAGGAGTGTGCTGTCACAGGGTCAGGAGAGCTGCTAGAGTTGCACAGAGATGTGTGTGCAGGGTTTGATATGGCAATTTGACTTGAATTGTAAACTTTCACTGAAAGTACAAAATATTAACAAAAAAAACACACACCATGGCTTGCATCAGGTGCATTATAGTTCTAAAAGTGACATCTTTTCTTTTTAGCACTTTAAAGAGGTCTTTTGCAGCAGATTTGGCCATGCAGTGGTAACTTTAGTATTTTCTCCATTTATCATAAGGTTGCTCATTGGTCCACTTGTAAGGCTTTTTGATTTCTTTATAATGATGTGTAATCTATGTTGAAGACCAAGGTCTTTGATCTTCATCAATAAGTGCTTCAATTCTTCTCCCCTTTCAGAAGGCAAGGTTCTGTTATCTGCATATCACGGTTTAATGAATTTTCCTCCAACCTTGCCGCTACATTCTTCTTCATCTACTCCAGCTTTTTAGATTACTTGTTCAGCATACAAATAAAGTACAATGAGAGGATACACCCCGCATGCAGACAGTATCTGATTTTCAACCACGCAGTATCCCCTTGTCCTGTTTCAAAGACTGTCTCTTGATTATGCGCAGGTTCTGCATGAGAGCAATTAAGTGTTCTGGAATTCTCATTCGTGGTGATGTTGTTCATAATTTGTTATCATCCACATATTGCAATGTCATGCACAGTCTATAAAACACAGTTAGATATCTTTCTGGTATTCTCTGCTTTCAGCCAAAATCCAGCTGACATCAGCAATGATATTCCTGTTTCCATGTCTTCTGAATCAAGCTTGAATTTCAGGCAGTTTCTGTCTATGAGCTGCTACAACCGCTTTCAGCAATCTTCAGCAGAATTTTACTTGTATGTAATATTAACGATAATGTCCAGTAATTTGCAAATCCAGTTATATCACCTTTCTTTGGAACTAACATAAAAATGGATTGCTTTCAGTCAGTTGACAAGGCAAGTATCTTCCAAATTTCCTGACACAGACATATGAGTGAGTGCTTCCGGCACTGTATCCACTCGTTGAAACTTCTGAATGGGTCTTCCGTCAATGCCTGGAGCCTCATTTTTCACCAACGCCTTCAGTGCAACTTGGACTCCTTCCTTCAGTATCATTGGTTCTTGATTCTATGTTACCTCCTGATATGAATGAACATCAGCCACTTCTTTTTGGCATACTGGCTCTTTGTATTCCCTCTGTCATGGATTAAATTTTGTCCCCCACCCCCTCAGAATTGTGTTTAGCAATTTGGCTAGGCCATTGATTTATAGTATTGTGTGACTGCCCTCCATTTTGTGGTTTTGCTATGCTGTAAATCCTAATCTCTGTCTGTGGTTAACAGATTAGACTATGTTAGAGAGGACTAGGATGAGACTACAACACTCTGACTAAGGGAGTTTCCCTGGAGTGTGGCTTGCACCACCTTTTATCTTAAAATAAAGTGAAACGGAAGCCAGCAGAGTTGGGGACATCACACCGTCAAGAAAGCAGCACCAGGAGCAGAACATGTCCTTCGGACCTGAGATTCCTGTGTCACAATGCTCCCTGACCAGAGGAACATCGATGCAACAAGGACCTTCCTCCAGGGCTGACAGAGTAGGTTCCCTGTGAGCCCGCACCCTGCATGCACAGTTCTAGCCTGCTGGACTGTGTAAGAATAAACTTTTCTTGTTAAAGCTATCCACTTACAGTATTTCTGTTAGAATGGCTCTAGATCACTAAGACACTTTTTATCTTCTGATGCTTCTTGTTTTAATAAATTCTTCACAGACTACTTCAATATTGAAAATCAAGCTCGAATTTCCTCTTCATTTCTTTCTGTTTAAGAAATCCTGAGCATGTTCTTCCTTTTTGGTTTTCTATGTCCAGTTTTCTGCACATGTCGTTATAGTATTTTGTCTTTTTCAGTTGCCCTTGGCAGCCTTCAGAAACCCTGGTAGTGTAACAACTAAGTGCTACAGCTGCTAACCAAAAAGGTCGGCAGTTGCAGTTGAAATCCATAGGTGCTGCTTGGAAACTATGGGGCAGTTATACTTTGTCTGTAGAGTTGCTATTAATTGAAATGGACTCAATGGCAAGGAGTTTGGTTTGGGGGTTTTTTGCAATCTGTGTTCATCTATCTTACTTCATTGTTTCTACCTCTTTATTTAGCTACTCTCCATTCAAGAGCAAGTTTCACAGTGCCTCCTGACATCCATTTTGGTCTTTTCTCTCTTTGTTTGCTTGCTTGTTTTTCCTTTCGTACTTCAGGTGACAGTTTCCAGCTCAGGTTAATTTCTCATTCAAAAATTTACAGACGTATTGTTTTGTGACATTGGTTACCATCCTGAATGTGTGAAAGCACATCCCCCTTTCCATCCCAGGCTCCTGGTGTGCACTTGGTCAGTTCTTGTCCCTTTCTGCCTTCTCAGACTGTTTTTGCCCATTTGGTCTCACATGTGTGATTGAACTAAGAAATGTATTCTTCATGTGCATTATTTTTGTTTTTATACTTCTGTCTAACCTTTGTCTGAACAGCGAACTTCAGGCATTGTTTCAGTTGTGGGTTAACAGTGTGTCTAGGGGCTATAGATTTGGAAGTTCCACCAATCTCTGTCAGACCACTAAGTCTAACCTTGTTATACAAATCTGAATTCTGTTCTACATTTTTCTCCTGCTCTTTCCTCCACTCTCTGTTGTGTTCCCTGTCTGGGTGGTTATTGGTGGTAGCCAGTCACCAAGTAGTTCTGGTCTCAGAGTGGTGGACTCTTTGGTTCATTTAGTCCTTTAGTCCTTTGGGCTAGGGTTTTTTGTTTTTGTCTTCTAGTGTTGCAGCAACACACAAGTCACCACAGCATGACAAACTGACAGACATATGAGGAGCTGCTCAGTCCCTGTCCTTTGTGGGATACTGATCAGCTGTTTTATGGAATGTCCATTAATTTAGGTTTGTCTGGGTTTCTACTCATAATTAATCAGGGATTCTGGGTTTCTGTTTTCACTGACTAATTTTCTGAAGTATATTTCCAGGCATTGTTGTAATCTGTCTTAGTCTAGAAGCTTCACTGAAATTTGTACACCATGGATAACCATACATGTGAACAAATGAGCAACACACAGGTGACTCAATTACTCATGAATGCGAAGCCATTAGCTCACTTACTTTGGTCAGGTCATGAGGGAAGACTTGTTGCAGAGAAAAACTTGAACACTGTTTTAAGTCAAAACAGAGAGGTTTATTATGGGTATAAAACAATTGCCATTAGAGAGTTACATAAGTCACTGAAAACAAAACCAGCTAGTCCCCAAGCAATTTCATCACACAACTATTCTTCTAATGTGAAAAGAGTAGAAAAAACACTGGGAGGGCAATAACAAGAAAATCAATGAATAGTGTAAGAATCACAATCTTGATAGGTCACTGATTATTAATGGAATAATTAGAGGTTACAGATTGTTTCACAGGATGCTTGGATCACAGTCATCAGATGCTTAGATGGATGTTCTTTGTCGATATGGAAAATTATCTGCTTGGTAACAGCACCCAGACCCTACTCTTCCTGACACATGTATTCTGATGGGTGCAGAAGTCGCTTGGTTAAGACCCCTAAAGACATATGGCTTCACTTCCTGGTTTTGACCACAAAGGAAAGACATTTTTTTCTCAAATAGCACAGCTGTTTGTCTAAAAACCCAGATTAAAATTAGATAGCATGGGCAGCATATTGTACGTCTGTCTCACTGATGGCACTGAAAGTTGTCTTTTCCTGAGACAAAGCAGTCACTAGAAAAGGACATCACGTTCATGAAGTAGACAGTCAACAAAGATGATGGACACCTTCAGTGAGATGGACTGACACATCCGCCACAATGGTGGACTCAAACACACTGAAGATCATGGAGACAACCAAGAGTGGACTACGCTGGGGTCTGTTATACTCCAGGTTACTGTCAGCTGGAGTCAAATTAAACATAACCAACAGCAGTGGGTTTTTAGAAGAACACCACAAATGTGATGTGTCTTTTTTCCACATTGTAACCTTAAGTCTAAGCTATCAGCATGATTTCTCATTGATACTGACGTGGGGTGCAGAGAGCCCTCTTAGCAAAATGCTAGTTGTGCCAAGTGGCCTCAATTTCGTCTCAGAGCATGGTCCCCTGCCCCTACCCCAGCTACTCTGTCTTTGCAATACTGGGTTAAGGTGGAAGGAGTATTCAAGTTATGCGGAAGTCCACTTAATATTGTTCTTGTTTCTAATGTGTGCTATCACCGATTTCACCGAACCAGATTTCTAGCAATTATGTAATCTAAACCCTCCCTGCCCTCGCCCTCCCTCCCTGCCCTCCCTTGCAGCTGTCAAAGAGTCTTTTCTTCTATACACAAGGCTGTTTTTGAGATCTTTTCGTAAAGGTCTCATACAATATTTGTCCTTTTGTCGCTGACTACTTTCACTCAACTAATGTCTTCCAGTTGAAACCAGGTTAGGAGGTGTTTCCTGGAATCATCATTATTCTTTATCATTGTGTAGGACTCCATTGAGTATATATACCATAGTTTTTACCTATCCATTCTTCTGTTGTTGGGCATCTGGGTTGATTCCATCTTTTTGCTATCGTGGACTGTGCTGCAATAAACATTCTCGTGCATGTGTCCGTTGGTGTAAAAGGTCTTGATTCTGTAGGATATATTCCAAGAAGTGGAATTACTGGGTAAAATGATATATCTATATCCAGCTTTTTAAGGAAGCGTCAGATTGTTTTCCAAAGAGGCTGGACCATTTTGCAACCCCACCAACAGTGTAGGAGGGTTCCACTTTCTCCACAGCCTCTCTAGGATTTCTTGTTTTCTGCTTTTTGGATCATGGCCAACCTCGTTGGGGTGAGATGGTGTCTCATTGTAGTCTTGACTTGAATTTCTTTAATAACTAAAGATCATGAACACGTCCACACATGTTTTTAGGCTGTCCGGATCTCCTCTTTAGAGAAATATCTGTCCATCTCCTTTGCCCATCGCTTAATTGGATGATTTATCTTCTTCTTATTGATATTTTGTAGTATCTTATAGATTATGGAGATCAGGCGTCCATCTGACATAGAGTTGCCAAATATTTTTTCCCATTCTGTGGGTGTTCTTTTAATTCTATTAATAAAGTCTTTGGATGAGCAAAAGTGTTTGATTCTTAATAGTTCCCATTTATCTATTTTCTCTTCTGTTGATTGTGGTTTCTTTGACAGATTCAAGAGTCTGTCCACACTGTGTATTAAAACTTCCATTATTGTTCCTACCTTTTCTTGGATGAGCTTTATCGTTTTAGGTTTGAGATTTAGGTCTTTTATCCAGCTGGAGTTGGTTTTCGTGTAAGGTGTAAGATATGGATATTGATTCAGTGTATTGCAGATGGAGAACCAATTTTGCCAGCACCATTTGTTGAAGAGACTGTTTTTACCCCAGTTGAATGTCTTAGGGCCTTTGTCAAATATCAACTGTTCATAGGCAGATGCTGTCATCTCTGGGGTCTCAATTCTGTTCCATTGATCGATCTGTCTGTTCTTGTACCAGTACCAGGCTGTTTTGACCACTGTGGCAGTGTAGTATGTTCTAAGGTCGGGTAATGAGAGGCCTCCCATTGTATTCTTCTTCTTTAGTAGTACCTTACTAAGGTCGGGTAATGAGAGGCCTCCCATTGTATTCTTCTTCTTTAGTAGTACCTTACTTATCTGGGGCTTCTTCCCTTTCCAAACAAAATTGATTTGTTTCTCCATCGCATTAAAAAATGACGCTGGAACTTGTATTGGGATTGCATTATGTGAGTAGATTGCTTTGGGTAAAATAGACATTTTCACAATGTTAAGTCTTCCTATCCATGAGCAGGGTAGGTTTTTCCATTTATCTAAGTCTCTCTTAGTTTCTTGTAGTAATGGTTTACAGTTCTCTTTGTAAAGGTCTGTTATTTCTCTGGTTAAATTTATTCCTAGGTACTTTATCTTGTCAGGTGCTGTAGTAAATGGTATTGACTTGGTGATTTCTACCTTACTAATCTCATTGTTGCTATAATGGAATCCTACCGATTTACTTATGTTTATCTTGTATCCTGAGACTTTGCTGAACTCTTCTATCAGTCTGAGTAGTTTCCTTAAGGATTGTTTGGGATTCTCTGCATATAGAGTCATATCTGCAAATAGGGAGCTTTTTAGTTCTTCTTTGCCGATGCAGATGCCCTTTATTTCTTGGTTTCTGTCTAATTACTCTGGCTAGAACTTCTGATACAATGTTGAATAAGAGAGGTGAGAGTGGGCATCCCTGTCTACTTCCTGTCCTCAAGGGAAACTGTTTCAGTCTCTCTACATTTAAGATGATGTAGGCAGTTGACTTTGTATAAATGGCCTTTATTGAATTTTGGAATTGGCCATCTATTCCTATTTTGCTGAGAGTTTTTAGCATGAATGGGTGTTGGATGTTCTCAAAGCCTTTTCTGCATCAATAGACAAGATCAGGTGATTCTTGTCTTTTGTGATATTCATGTGGTTGATCACATTAATTGTTTTTCTGATGTTGAACCAGCCTTGCATCCCTGGTATGAATCCAACTTGGTCACGATGGGTTATTTTTTTGATATGTTATTGCATTTTATTTGCAACAATTTTGTTGAAGATTTTTGGATCTAGATTCATCAGTGATATTGGTCTGTAGTTCTCCTTCTTTGTTGGGTCTTTCCCTGGCTTTGGTATCAGGGTTATACTGGCTTCATAGAATGAATTTGGGAGTACTCCATCTCTTTCTATACTGTAAAATAGTCTAAGTAGTATTGGAGATAACGCTTCTCTAGAAGCTTGGTAGAATTCTGCAGTAAAGCCATCTGGGCCCGGGCTTTTTTTGGTTGGCAGTGTTGTGATGACATTTTCAATCTCTTCCTTTGTGATGGGTTTATTAAGTTGTTCTGCTTCTCATTGTGACAATTTGGGTAGGTGGTATGAGTCAAGGAATTGGTCCATTTCCTCTAGGTTTTCCAATTTGTTAGAGAACAGTCTTTGATAGTATTCTGTTATGATATTTTTGATTTCTGTTGAATCTATTGTGACAACTCCCGTCTCCTTTCTAAGTTGGGTTATTTGTTTCCTTTCCTGTTTTTCTTTAGTAAGTTTAGCCAGTGGTTTGTCCATTGTGTTGATCTTTTCAAAAAACCAGCTTTTGGTCATTTCATTTTTTTGAATTGTTTTTCTATTCTCTAATTCACTTAGCTCTGCTCTAATCTTTATGATCTGGTTTCTTCTGGTGCCTGAGGGGTTCCTCTGTTGTTCTCTCTCTACTTGTTCAAGCTGTAGGGTTAGTTCCTTGATTTGGTTTCTTTCTTCCTTCCAGATGTGTGTATTTATGGAGACAAACAGACCTCTGAGCACTGCTTTGGCTGTATCCCATAAGTTCTGGCAGGAAGTGTTTTCATTCTCATTGGAACCCATGAATTTATTTATTCCATCCTTGATTTCTTGTAGAACCCATGGTTTTTTCAGTAAGATGTTGTTCAGTTTCCAAGAGTTCCACTTTCTATCTATGTTTTTTCTGCTATTGATTTCGACTTTTATGGCTTGATGATCTAAGAAGATGCTTTGCAGTAATTCAATGGTGTGGATTTTGTTGAGAATTGCATTATGTCCTAACACATGGTCAATTCTGGAGAATGTTCCATGTGCACTGGAGAAGAAGGTGTACTTGTCTGCTGATGGGTGGAAAGTTCTTTATATATCGATAAGGTTTAGTTGGTTAATTGTGGCAATGAGGTCTTCTGTATTTTTACTGAGCTTTTTTCTGGATGATCTTTCCAGAATTGAGAGTGCAGTGTTGAAGTTTCCCACTATTACTGTGGAGTCATATAACTCTTTTTTGAGTGAAGTCAGTGTTTCTTCGATGTACTTGGGTGCTCTGATTTTAGCTGCATAAATATTTAATATAGTTAAGTCTTGCCTGTGTACCGAACCTTTCAGCAATAAAGTGTCCATCTTTGTCCACGATGGTCGATTTTACATTAAAATTGATTTTCTCTGAGATTAGAACTGCCACTCCTGCTCTTCTTTGTTCATTGTTAGCTTGATGTATATTCTTCCATCCTTTAATTTTGAGTTTGTTCCTATCTTTAGGTCTCAAGTGAGTTTCCTGTAGACAACATATGGATGGGTCATGTCTTTTGATCCAACATGTCACTCGACATCTCTTTACAGGAGCATTCAGTCCATTCACATTCAATGTAATTATTGATAGGTATGTGTTCAGTGCTGCCATTGTGATATGTTTATTTTTGTGTTGATGTCTTCTCTGTTGTTCTTGTTAGTCTATTCTTGGACATTCTTTTTTATGAGTTGATTTTTCATCTTTTTCAGAGCTGGTTTTGTAGTTGAGCCTCTTGTGTTACATTTCTTGAAGTGGTATGATACATGTTTGTTGTGCTTTACAGCTGCCCCTATGATTCCCCCTTAATAAACTATATATAAACCCAATTTTAATGACTACCAGTCTTGTCATCTTCCTCTCCATCTGGAAGGACTATAATGACTGTAGTAAATCCCTCTTTTTAATATGATGCCACCATAGTTTTCATGATGATCACTGGATTGCTTCTTTCCATATTAAAGCTGTGATTGACTTTGGAGCCTTCCCTGACTGAGTAGAGTTTTGAGTAGTGTGTTGTTCTAAAATATAGAGTTAGTGGTTTCGTTCTTCTAAGCCAGAGCCAAGAACTTCTTTCAGTATTTCTTGTAGTTTGGGCTTGGTTTTTACAATGTCTCTGAGTTTTTGTTTATCTAGGAATGTCTTAATTTCACTTTCGTATTTGAAAGACAGTTTTGCAGGATCTATAATTCTTAGTTGGAAGTTCTTCTCCTTCAAGGCTTTGAATGTGTCTTGCCAGTGTCTCCATGCCAGCATGGTTTCTGCCGAGAAATCTGATGACAGCCTACAGGGTTTCCCTCTGAATGTTAGCTTTGCTTTGAGTCTTGCTGCCTTTAAGAGTTCCTGCTTATGTTTCATTTTGTTAAGCTTGATTACAACATGTCTTGGAGTCTTTCTTTTGAGATCTATATTGGGTGGCATATGATATGCATCTGAGATGTCTATATTCTCTTCCTTCATGATTTCTAGGAAGTTTTCTGTCAGCAGCTTAGCAACGATACTCTCTGTGTTCTCAGGTGCCTCACCCTGTTCAGGGACTTCAATTAATCAAGGGTTGTTCCTCTTAATAGAGTCCCACACGCTTCTTAACGCTTCTTCATTTTTCTTGTTTCTTTTTTCTGATCTCTGCTCATAGACACTGACGTCAGTAGCTCTGTCTTCCAAGTCAGAAATTCTTTTTTCTGTTTGTTCCCTTCTGTTTTCGTGGCTTTGCATTGAAGTTTCTATGTCTTTGATTTTGTTCTTGATCTGCTGAATTCCAGAGTACTGGTGTTCCATCAGATCGAACAGCTTGTTTAATTTCACCTTTTGTTCTGCTGCATTTTGTATAAGGTCTAGGAGGGCTCTGTAGATAATCATTTTGTATTCACTTTCTGATGCTTTCATAAAAGTTTCTTAATCTGGAAAACTCCTTGGTTGTTTTGTTTGGGAGCCTTCTGAAGCCATGCAAGATTTCTTGTATGCCACAAGTGTCTGTTGCTTTTTGGGTCCCATGTGAGTAAGTAGAGGCTGGAAGAGATACTGTGAGGGTGGACTGCAGATGTTTCTCTAGGCTGTCTTAAAGTGTAAAGCAAAAGGTATCTGACTACTTCCCAAGTCAGTCAGGTTTTCAGGTGTAGAGGTCCCTCTTCCCAACTGGCAAAGTAAGCACCTCTATATCCAACCCCAGATGATACAAACTAGTTCAGAGCACAGCAATGCTACTGTCCTGTTGGCCTCTGCTGACACAGCCCAGCTTTAGGTGACCCTGTGTAAACTACTGCTTTCCTGGCAGAAAAGTGCTCTGCTGTGGGCAGGCTCTGGCTCCCAAACTAAAAATTAGGTCCAGCTGTAGCCACCATATCCAAGATAGCGCCCTCCACACAGGCAGCAGATAGAGGGGCTAAAGGTGCCAAGAGGTAGTGATTCCTCTGCTTCTGTTGCAGGGCCCCACCGTAGGTGACACTGTGTAAATTACTGCTTTTCTGTCAGAGAAGTACTGTCCTGTTTGCAGGCGCTGGCTCCCAGGCTATTAGGTCCCGCTAAAATCTCCATATCCAACATGGCATCCTGCCCAGCTGCAGTGCGATTCCATACAAACCCTGCTGTGGCAGTGATAAAAAGATAGGCCCAAAGTGGCTACATTAACAGAGTCCTAAGCCAGGCTCTCAAAATATGGGAATTTTGCCTGCCTGTCCCCCAGCAGTGCGTCTGAGTCTAGCCAATAGGCAAGACCCAGCTCCACCCATCCACCAAGACAGAGGAAAAAAAAAGTCAAAATGGTGCGTTTACCTTCCGTCTGTGAGAGCCAGGGCTAGCCAGGAGTGGGAGTCAGTGAAAGAGAGGAGGTTTTTCGTTCAGTTGTATGAAGTCCAAATTAACAGCCCTGTGCGGTGTCCTCGGGCTGGTTAGGTGATCAGAAGGCTCCATTTGATTATCAATTCAGGTCTTGGTTTCCAGAGGAACATAGGGAGATGTGTGCTTAGTCCGCCTTCTTGACTCCGCCTCCATGGATGAGTCTTGAAAACACTATACTCACTGAAATAAGTCAGTGGAGAAATGATACTGTATGAGTCTCACTTACCATAGATACACAAACACATAATAAACAAAGATCATTAGCAATTGCCAGGATTAGAGTGAGACAGGAAGCCAGAGTCTTTTCATAATTAGAACTGAGTTATTAATTGGGGAGGGGTGGAATAATTGAGAAAAAGTTAGCGATAATGGTTTCATTAACACCATAAGTACAATTTTCAAGATTATTTAAAAAATGATTATAGCAGTGCATTGACAAGAAACTGACAGAAACTCAAACAAGATTCAGAAGAGGACATGGAACGAGGGATAGCAATGCTGATTTCAGATGGATCTTGGCTGAAAGTGGAGAATACCAGCATGATGTTGTCACAGTTATCTAGTACAGCTATAACAGAAATACAACAAGCAGATGGTTTTAACAAACTGAAATTTATTGTTTTGCAATTTGTTGCTACCATTTTGTGTCATCGAGTCACTTCTTACTCACAGCAACTCTGTGTACCGCAGAACAATATGTTGCCTGGTCCTGTGCCATCCTCACAAGTCTTAAGCTTCATCCACTATTGCAGCCACTGTGCCAATCTCTCTCACTGAAGTTCTTCCTCTGTTTCACAGGCCCTCTATTAGGTACCAGACATGACATCCTTCCCCTGGGACAGGTCCATCCTGATAACTTGTACAAAGTTTCTGAGACTAAGTCTTGTAATCCTTGCTTCTAAGGAGCATTCTAGCCTTACTCTTTCCAAGACAGATTTCTTCACTCTTCTGGGCAGTCCATGTTATATCCAATATTTTTCCCCCAAACTGTAATTCAAATGCATAAATTTGTCTTCAGAATTCTTTATTCACAGTCTGGCTTTCACATGCATACAAGCTTTTTGAAAACACTGTGGCTTAGGTCATGTGCACAATAGCTACTAAAGTGACACTTTTGCTTTTTTAACACTTAAAAGAGGAGTTTCACAGCAGATTTTCCCAATGCAATACATCATTTAGTTTTTGAGTGCTGCTTCCAGGGGCATTGACTATGGATCCAAGTGAAATGACATCCTTGACAATCTCCATCTGTCCTCTATTTATCATGATGTTGCTCATTGGTCCATGTGTGATGATTTTGGTTTTTGTAGGTTAAAGTGTAATCCTTACAGATGGCTGTAATCTTTGATCTTCATCAGTGTTTCAAATCCTCTTCACTTTGAGCAAGCAAGATTGTGTTATTTACATTACACAGGCTGTTAATGAGTCTTCCTCCAATCCTGATGCCCCATTCCTCTTCATCTAGTGCACGTTCTCCAATTATTTGCTCAGCATACAGATTTAATAGGTATGGTGAAGGGATACAACCCCGACACACACTTTTCCTGACCTTAAACCATGCACTATCCCCTTTTTCTTTCTTTCTCTCTTCTTTTTCTTTCTTATTATGATTGAATGAAAATGCACATTCTCATATAAATTTGCATGCTCAGCTATATGCAGCTTCCACTGCTGTCCCTGCACGGTGATGGCACACTCTTCCTCTCTGCTCCATACATGTCCTATCCTCCCAACAGTCTCCTATTTCCTCCTCTCCACCCACTCCCCTTCCTCCAGTATGAGGTCAGCAGGATGACATCCTATAGATGTACAGAACCATATAGTGCCCACAAAATATGGTCACTCTGCGTCACTAAGTCCAATCCATTGCTGTCCAAAGAGGTGACTTTCATTATGATTCATGGACAGGGGCAGCATCAGGGCCAGGAGCCAAGCTTCCAGAGGAACCCTGAAGCCCCTGGACCATCAATTGCGGTCTTTTAGTGGAGATCTCAGGGTGCACTCATATTTATTTTTGTGTTGCCAGTAAGACTCAACTTCGTGAGCTCCATCGTGGCTATCACTGGGGGTGGCAGGGCACCATCTAGTTCTTTTGGTCACAAGTCGATGTAGACACTCAGTCACGTGGGTCTCTCTGTCTCCTGGTTTCTCTTTCCCCCATGTCATTATGGTCTTCGGTAATCATCCGTTCCTGCTGAGTTGGGACTATTTGCTGTACCCTCAGATGGTAGCTTGGCAGCTTTTAAGACCCCAGACGCCACTCACCAATGTGACTATCCCCTTTTTCTGACCAAACGACTCTCCTGATTCACGTTACATATTCCTCACGATTACAATGAAATGTCTGGGATTCTCAT
Organism: Heterohyrax brucei; assembly: GCA_028571685.1. Lineage (NCBI taxonomy): Eukaryota > Metazoa > Chordata > Mammalia > Hyracoidea > Procaviidae > Heterohyrax > Heterohyrax brucei. The sequence continues at coordinate 118,412,787 of CM053152.1, read as the reverse complement.
TCTCTGCAATGTCATCCACAATTTGTTATGATCTACATAGGCCAATGCCTTTGCACAGTCAATGAAACATGAGTGAACATCTTTCTGGTATTCTCTGCTTTCAGCTAAGATCTATCTGACATCAGTAATGATATCCCTGCTTCTATGTCCTATTCTGAATCCAGCATAAATTTCTAGCAGTTCTCTGTCAATATCCTGCTGCAGTCGTGTTTGAATGATCTTTAGCAAAATTTTACATGTGTTTGATATTAATGATATTGTTCAATAACATCCACATTTGGTTGGATCATCTTTCTTGGGAAAAAGTATAAATAGAGATCTAGTCGGTTAGGCAGGTAGCTTTCCTCCAAACTTCTTGGCATAGATGAGTGAGCACTTCCAGCACTGAATCCATTTGTTGAAATACCTCAACTGATATTTCATCAACTCCCAGAGCCTTGTTTTTCACCAAAGCTTTCAAAGCAGTTTGGACTTCTTCCTTCACTAGCATAGGTTCCTCATCTTATCCTATCTCTTGAAATGGTTGAATGTCATCAATTCTTTTTGGTACAATGGCTTAAGGTATTCCTTCCATTGTCCATTGCTTCCCGCAGTGTTTAATATTTCTCCTATAGAATCTTCACTGTTGCAACTTGACGTTTGAATTTTTTCTTCAGTTCTTTCGGCTTGAGAAATGAAGAGCATGTTCTTCCCTTTTGGTTTTCTATCTCTAGCTCCTTCCACCGATCATTACAATACTTTACTTTGTCTTCTCAAGCTGCTCTTTGAAATCTTCAGTTCTACTTTATCATTTCTTTCTTTTCCTTTAGCTACTCGACATTCAAGAGCAAGTTTCAGAGGCTGTTCTGACATCCATTCTGGTCTTCTCTTGCTTTACTATGTTTTTAATGACCTCTTGTTTTTTCAGGGATGATGTCCTTGATGTCTTTCCACAACTCCTCTGGTCTTGGGTCATTAGTGTTCAATGCATCAAATCTATCCTTCAGACAGTCTCTAAACTCAGATGGGATATGCTCAAGGTCACATTTTGGCTGTTGTGGAATTTTTTTCATTTTCTTCTGTTTCAGTTAGAACTTCCATATGAACAATCGACAGTCTGTGCTGCAGTCAGTCCCTGGCCTTGTTCTGAGTGAAGACACTGAGCTTTTCCATCGTGTCTTTCACAGATGCAGTTGATGTAATTCTTGTGTATCCCAGCTGGTGAGGTCCATATGCATGATGAGTTGTGTTGGTGAAAAATGTATTGCAATGAGGAAGTCAGTGGTCTTGCAAAATTCTGTCATGTGATCTCTGACATCATTTCTACCACCAAGACCATATTTTCCAACTACAGATGCTTCTTCTTTGTTTCTAACTTTTGCATTCCCACCGAAACTTACTCATAATTGTCAGTGGATCCTGATTCCATGTTTGAGCAATTTCAGACTTCTGAAGCTGCTCAAAATCTTCAATTTCTTCATCTTTAGCTTTAGTGGTTGGTACATAAATTTGTGTAATATGTGTACTAACTGGTTTTGCTTTTAGGTGTGTGGATATTATTGGATCACTGACAGCACTGTACTTCAACATAGATTTTGACCTGCTCTCTTTGAAGATGAATGCATCATCATTCCTCTTCAAGTTCTCACTCACGACAGAGTAGCCCATACAGTTGTCCGATTGGGAATGACCAATACCAGTCCATTTCAGGCTACCAATGCCTAGGATATCAAGGTGCATGCACTCCATTTTGTTTTTACTATTTCCAGTTTTACTACACTCATACTTCGTACATTTCACATTCTGATTATTAATGGATATTTGCAACTGTTTCTTCTTATTGTGAGTCATGTCACATCAGCACATGAAAGTCCCGAAACCTTGACTCCATCCATGTCATTAAGGTCATTTTGGCTTTGAGGAGGCAGCTGTTTCCCAGTAGTCTTCTGAATGCCTTCCAACCTGGGAGGCTCATCTTCCAGCATTATAGGAGACACTTTTACACTGCTATTTATAACATTTTCCCTGGCTACTTCTTTTCAGAAGTAGACTGCCAGGTCCCTTTTCCTAGTCTGTCTGAGTCTGGAAGCTCAGCTGAAAGCCCTCTGCCGTGGGTGACATTGCTAGTGTCTGAATACTGGGGGCATTGCTTCCAGAAGCACTGCAACATACAAGCCCCAGCAGTAAGAGAAACAGACCGACATGCGGACGAAGACTGACAGCCTAGTCCCCAAAATTTCACATTTCCTTAAAAGAATTGCCTCTCATCCTGCCCCACAAACATCATGGAGATTAAGAGTTACAACACAGAGAATAATTCTATCAGATCAGTAGATGGAAGATACCCACGTTATACATACTGCAAATCATGGCCTAGCAAAGCTAACATGCATTCTTTAGCACAATTTTCATGCATACCAGATGTTCACCTGCATTTAGTTGACCATGCAGAGGCACTTATGCATGTAGATGTTAGTACATTACAGATAACATTTTGAAGAGTAGAAATTCCAGGTTACTTAACTGTGATCATGCAGAATCTATACAGAGACCAAGAGGCACTCATGTGAACAGAACAGCACGATAGTGCATGTTTTAAAGCTGAAAAATGTGTGCATCAGGATTTTATTCTTTCACCCTACTTATAAGACTCTGTATGCTGGGAAAATAATCTGAGAAGCTGGAGTATATACAGAATAATGTGGCATTGGACTGGAGGAAGCCTAACAACCTGAAATGTTCAGATGACACAATCTTGCTGGTTGAAAGTGAAGTGGACTCAAAGTACTTAGTGATGAAAATCAAAGACTGTATTCTTCGCTATGGATTTCACCTCAACATCAAGAAAACAAAAATCTTCACAGCTGCATCAGTAAGCAACATCAAGATAAAGTTGTCAAGGATTTCATTTTACTTAGTCAATACCCTCAGAAGCAGAAGTCAGTAAATCAAATGATGTTACACACTGGGCGAATCTATGGGAAAAGACCTACTTAAAGTGCTGAAAAGCAAAAACGTCAATTTGAGGACTAAGGTGCACCAGGCCCAAACCATGGTACTTTCAATCACTTCATATACATGTCAAAGCTGGTCAAGGAGCAAGGAAGGCCAAAGAACAGTTGCATTTAAATTATGGATTGGGTGAAGAATACAGAATGTACCTTGGACTGCCAGAAAAACAAACAAATCTGTCTCGAAAGAAGTACACTCAAAATTTTCCACTGAAGCGAAGATAGCAAGACTTCATCTCCCATGTTTGAACATACTATAAGGAGGGAAGGATCATTCCTTAGAGAAGGACATTATTCTTGGCAAATTAGAGGACCAACAAATAAGAAGACCGCCATAAATGACATGGACTAGCACAGTGGCTGAAACAATGGGCTCAAGCATTGTAATGATTGTGAGGTGGCACAGAAACAGGCCGCATTTGATTCCACTCAGCGTAGGGTGGATAGCAGTGGGGGAGAACTGACGCACTGAACAAGAACAGATGTTGAATGAAAGCATGGCATAACAATAATAAACTGATCAATTCATCAAGATGAGATAGCAGGTACAGATATATATGCATTTAACATCATAGACCCAAAATATACAAAGAAAACACAGGAAGAATTAAAGGAAAAGTGTTTCTATAGTAGCAGGAGGCTTTAGTACAATACTTTCAATAACAGCAACAACATCTACCCAGAAGATCATTATGGAAGTAATGTATTTGAAATACAATGTGAATCAACTAGGCTCACCAGGCATTTATAGAGTACACCACCCAACAACAACAAAGTACACATTCTTCTCCAGTGCACAGGAACCATCCTCAAGGAGATGCTACTATATGTTAGGTGATAAAACATAGGTCAATACACTTTAAATCATTGAAATGACATAAAATATCTTCTCTGACTATCGAGAAATGAAACTAGAAATCAGTAGCTGAAGGAAAACTCTAAATTACACAAATATGATAAAACTATATAACACAATATTAAACACTGAGTGGGTCAAAGAACATCAAAAGCACATCACAAAACACTTGGACACAAGTGACAAAAAGCACAATACACCAAAAATTGCGGGATGCAGTCAAGGCAGCAGCTAGAAATTTATAGTCATAAATGCCTACATTAGAAAATGTATCTCTTACATTGTACCGAGTGAAATCAGCCAGCTGCAAAACGACAAGTATTGCATGAGACCACTGTTATAAGGACTTCAAAACAGACTTATGCACAGAAGAAAAGACTCTTTGACAGCTACAAGGGTGGGGAGGGAGGGAGAGGATTGTTCACAGCTTAGATAGCCAATAGGACTTTGGTTAGGTGAAGGGTGTGACAGCACTCAGTAGAAGGCTGGTCAGCATAACTGGACAACATCATAAACTAAAAGGTTTTCTAAATCCAACTCAACATTTCAAAGGACCCAGTAGCAGGGACAGGACCGTGTTTTCAGGGGACACAGAGGTCAGTTGGCATAGCTAACCTTTTGTTAAGAGAGTCTTCAGCACCCCATATTGGTGAGTGACATCTGGGGTCTTAAAAGCCAGAAAGCTGCCATCCAATGAACATCAATTAGTCCCAATCAACCTGGAACAGATGATGACAAAGAATATCAAAGATACGAGGAAAAATGATCCCAGCAGACAGAAGCAGCCACATAATTGGGAGACTACACCAGCATGAGACCAGAAGAACCAGATGGTGCCTGGCCACCACCAAAGACAGCCTTGATAGGGGGACACAACGTAGAATCCCTGAGGTAGTGCAAGAAAAAGAAGTGCACAGATCAAGAGCTCTACTAAAAGACCAAAACTGATGGTCTGCCAGCCTGGAGAGTGCCCTGGGAACATGGCCCCTCGGCTTGCTGCTGGCCCAGACCTGAAACCAGTCCTGAGGTCAACACTTCAGACACAGAATGGACTAGACTCGAGGACACACAGTAAGCATGTAGTGTGGGTGCTTTATGGTTTTATGCATTTGTAGGACGCTGCCCTACTGATTTCTTTCTAGAGGGGAGAGGAGAAGGCGGAGAGAAGGGGACAGGTGTTTGCTGGGAAAATACTAGAAGCAAAGAATGAAAAAGAAGAATGTGCTGTCACAGAGTAGGGAGAGCAGACAGAGCTGCAGAGAGGTAGGTATGCAAAATTGATTGTATACTTTCACTTAATCATAATAAAAAAAATTTAAAAAATAAAGCTCTCAATAATCTTCCTTTACAAAATTAGGAGAGAAAAAAGCAAATGAAGCTCAATGCTAATAGAAGGAACGAAATAACAAACATAATGCTGAGATAAATGAAAGACAGACTAGGAAAACAATAGAAAGAATTAATGGAAACAGAAGTTTGTGTTTTGGAAAGACCAAGAAGATCCAGAAACATTTAGCTACAATGACAAAGAAAAAAGACAGATGTAAACAATTAAAATAAAAAATAAAAGTGAGAACACATTCCTAACCTTACACAAGTAAAAGGAATTATAAGAGAATACCATGAACAACTGTACACCAAAAAGTTAGATAGCTAAGATGAAATGGACACATCCCTAAAAAACATCAACTATGTAAACTGACTCAAAAAGAAATAGAAAATCTCAACAGACCCAGAACAAGTGAAGCTATTCAACTGGTCATTTAAAATTTGGTATAGAAAGAGAAATTGCAATTATCTGTCATGACGTACCTGTACCAACCATCAAGTGGTATATTGTTATTTGAATTTGGACTTAGATTCACTGCATATGTATTTTGCAAATTCTAGGGCAGCCATTAAAAATATTTTTAAAGTGTAAATTACATTCAGCGAGGACAAAGAAATGAAATCACATAGATTGTCTAATAAAAGTCCAAGAAGGCCACATCCTGTGAACACTTCCCTTACAACCGACTAGCTAATGACATCATGGAGGTGAATGTATTATATTATAAAATGGAAGATAAGTAACATCATTAAATAACTGCCAAATTATATCATTACTTAATTGCCCAACTTGATCACTACGTAATCGCAGAACTACATGATTACGTAAGGGACAACCATGAAAATCAGGAACCAGCTAATCTGACACACAACGTTAAGTACCACAAAAAGGATAGGGAATGCAAAATTAGTAAGCATGTTAGTAGACTTACAAGTAAATAAATAAGAAAGTGGAATTCTGGCTGGTGTCACAGTAATGGGCTGACCTGCAGTGACTCCAAGGGAGCTAGGAGAGCAAAGGGGGGAGGGGGACAAAGTGTGACTGTTCTCAGAAAGCATGTGATTAAAACTGCTCTCAGAAACAGTGCCTTCCCAGGCCATTCCCTAACACCCATCGCACTCAACAACGTGTTTACACGGGCAGGCAGGAAGGCTGTAGATTAACAGATATGGGAAATGGTCATTATTGCTTCAAATTTCTCATATAAAAAGCTCATCATATCTTCTCTACTTTGGAATACTTTGCAACATTTGCTCAGTGCTTCCCCAACTCCAGTCGCTATTTCCTAATAAAACTCATTTTCTTTCACTTCTAGCAGAGTGTGGGACTTTTTTCTTTAACAGCACAAATAAACAGAAAATAAATTACAAGAGTCTTTGTGGCAGCAACGTTAGCTACTGGGAGATTATAACATAAAACTGTCAAATTCTGATTCAAAGCAGATTTCTAACCTCAGACAAAAAGCGAGCTCAACAGGACATTTTCAAACAAGAACTTAAACGTTTACCTCTAAGGCATGCATCTTAAGGAAAATGTTGGAGAAAGGAAGTCAGCAAAAATGACTGAGTAGGGGGACTTCTATAAACAGAAGTGCTAGGCTGTCCTTCCGCAGCAAAGACCCAAAAATCGAAGTAAAACAGAAACAGACATTAAGCATGGAATACAAAGTGTCAGACGAACAGATTAACATTTCAGCCAAAAACCAAGTTGAATAACAAAGTGATGAAAAACAGAAAGTGAGAAGAGACAGGAGGGAAAGTTTTCTATCAGCTAACCCAGCACAGACTGTCCATCTTGGACACGTCTCAGAGGCAGCTAGACAGGGATCAACGGGAGAGCAGAATTATGGAGGTCTCCGAGGAGGACAAAGCACCTGGTGACAAGCGATACACACTTTCCCAACCTCATCATGTCCCTCCTGCTCTATCTCCAATGCCTCCCTCTGGCTATTTCCTGTGGCTCAGCCATTCAGAAAGTGTAACACCCGCCCTACTTGGATTTGCCCAACTGCATCAGAGACCCACAGACGGGGAGTATCGGAAAGCACTTGCAGGGAGCTCCCAGAGGGACACATCTCCTCTACTGGACCTGCCTTCTGCACCGTAGCTGAGTGACCGGTCCTACCTACTACTATGAGGTGAAAAACACCCTAACCACAGATGAACACACAGATGAACACACAGCCTCCCTGCTCTAACATAACCAAGTTAAAAAAAAAAAAAGCAAGACACAACAAACAGATTTACAATCAGTAAACAAAGTAACTGCTGAACAGCAAAAAAAAAAGCAGGACAGGAAGTTTCTAATAAGTGTCCAAAATAAAGCCAAAATTACTTTCCAGTAGAAGAAAAGGCACTAGAATTATCTGATGGGGAGTTCAAATCTCTAATATTAATAGCCATCCAAGAGTTGACACAAAAAGCAAGAAAAATGGAGAAAAAGTAGACAAATTCAAATTTATGGAAAAGACAGACAACTTCGTGGAGGAATTATGAAAATAATACAGGAACAAAAATGCCAAAATAAGCTCACTGCTAGAAACCGTATTTCCTTTTCTGAAAGTTTGTCGTTTATCTTTTGGATTTCTAGTTGTAAATCCAAAAGATAAACGGCAAACTTTCAGAAAAGGAAAGTGTCATGAATAGGCCAAGGAGAAGGAGTGAAGTGATGGACACAGGATCAGTGAAACTCAACATAAACACTTGGATACATCTCTGTTTGAAGAAAAATCAGGAGGAAGAATGATGAAAAATTCATAAAACCTGAGAATTCTGTGGGATACACTCAAAGACAAAAATGTGCAAGTGATCAGATTTCCCGAATGGAAGGAGAACATGGAAAACATAGAGGGTCAGCAAAGAACTGCTGACAGAAAACTTCCCTAATATCATGAAAGGTGAAAACTGACCATCCAAGAAGCTCGGTGAAGCCCAGGTAAGATAGACCTCAAAAGAAAATCATCAAGACATATCATAATTACACTTGTTAAAACCAGAGATGGAGAAAAAACTCTCAGAACAGCTCCAACAAAACAAAATGTCACATACAGAGGAGCGACTAGGAACTGAAGGCCTCAGTGTACAGCAGAAACCATGCAGGCAGGATGGCAACGGGACAATGTGTGCAAAACCTTGAAAGGAAAAACCTCCCAACCAAGAAGAATATAACCTACAAAATGGGATGGTAAAATTAGGACATTTCCAGATAAACAGAAATGAAGGGAATATGTAAAAACCAAACCAAAGTTACAAGAATTACTAAATACAATCCTTTGATCTGAAAACAAATAATCTCAGACCACTGCCTGAATGTAAGGCCCAAGATTGTACCAGATGGACACCAACATAGGAAGTCAGCTGTTCAGGACTATCCAAAACCAAACAAATTACAAGTGGGAACCAGAGAGGCTAATCTGTAAATGACAAAAACATCACAACAATAGAAGAGGGACAAATGCTGTAGATACAGAACTTTCTAACGGAGTTGAAGGCAAGGTGTTACCAAGTAACAGACTGCTTCAAACCTAAGACAACAAAGGTCTATTTCAAGGTAGCCACAAAGAGATTTCATGAACGTACTTATCAAAATAAAGAAGAAAAACAGTCTTGATAAAAAATAAAATCTACAAAAACAAAAGAAAAAGCAATTCACAAACCAAAGGTGTTCAGCATGTAAGAATAAGAGGAACAAGGAAACTGTCAGCACCACAATAAAAGCACTACAAAATGACAGCAATAATGTGTTATTTATAAGAGACACACCTTACAAGTAAAGACACTGGTGCCAGTACAATGACAGACGTACTGACCAATGGAACAGAACTGAGAATCCAGATATAAATCCACTCACCTGCGGTCACCTGATTTTTGACAAGGAGCCAAACTCCTTCAAATGGGAAAAAGGCAGTCATTTTAGCAGATGGTGTTGGCAAAACTTGATGTCATCCCATAACATGAAACAAACTGGAGGGCATTATGCTGAGTGAAATGAGTCAGTCACAAAGGGACAGGTATTACATGAAACCCCTGCTATGAAAACTTATCAAAAGGTTTACACATAGAAAGAAAAAATCTTCGACGGTTACCAGGGATAGGGCAGTGGGGATGGAAAAACAAAAAGTGAGTGACAAACGATACAAACCAAAAACAAAACCCATTGCCATTGAGTTGATTCTGCTTCATAGTGACCCTAAAGGACACAGCACAACTGCCCCAAAGTTGCCAAGGAGCACCTGGTGTATTTGAACTGTCAAGCTTTTGGTTAGCAGCCTTAGCACTTAACCGCTACACCACCAGAGTTTCCTGATAACAGACAGAAAATAAAAATAGGTGGTAAACCATGGTACATATACTCAATGGAACACTACGCAATGATAAAGAATAACGATGATTCCAGGAAACATCTCCTAACCTGGTTTCAACTGGAAGACATTATGTTGAGTGAAAGAAGTCAGCGACAAAGGGACAAATACTGTATGAGACCTCTACGATAAGACCTCAAAAGCAGACTTGTGTATAGAATGAAAGACTTTATGACAGCTGCAAGGGAAGGGGGGGAGGGAGTGGGAGGGGAAGGGTTTAGTTTAGGTAGTTACTGGAAATCTAGTTGGGAGAAAGCGGTGATAGCACACATTAGAAACAAGAACAACATTAAGTGGACTTCAGCATAACTTGAGTACTCCTTCCATCTTGACTCAATACTGCAAGGATAGAGTAGCTGCGGCAGGGGGCGGGGGACCATGCTCTTAGGCGACTTCCAGGCCAATTGGCACAACTAGCATTTTGCTAAGAGAGCTCTCTGCACCCCACATTGGTGAGTGGCGTCTGGGGTCTTAAAAGCTGCCAAGCTGCCATCCGAGGACACAGCAAATGGTCCCAACTCAGCAGGAATGGATGCTCACTGAGGGCCAAAATGGCATGCGGTAAAGACAACCGAGAAGACAGAGAGACCCCCAAGAGTGGGTGCCTACATCGACTTGGGACCGGAAGAACCAGATGGTGCCCGGCCACCACCAGTGATAGCCACGATGGAGCTCACAGAGAGGAGTCTCACTGGCAACACAAGAATAAAAGGGGGTGCATCATGAGATCTCCACTAAAAGACCTCAATTGATGGTCCAGCGGTTTGGGGGTCCCTCTGAGAGCATGGCCCCTGGCCCTGATGCTGCCCTTTCCCATAAATTATAACAAAGGTCCACTCTTTGGACAGGAATGGATTGGACTTGGCAATGCAGAGTGACCATATATTGGAAGCACTTTGCGGTTCTATACATCTACAGGATATCATCCTGCTGACCTCTGGCTGGAGGAAGGGGAGTGGACGGAGAGGAAGGGAAAGGAGGCTGTTGGGAGGATGAGACATGTATGGAGCAGAGAGGAATAGTGTGCTGTCACCGGACAGGTAGAGCAGTGGAAGCTGCATATAGGTGGGCATGTAAATTTATACGTGAATGTACATTTTCACTCAGTTATGTTAAATAAAAATAAAAATTAAAAAAAAAGAGAAAATAAAAATAGGCATCTGATCTATCAGTAAATTAACTAAACCAGTCTTTAAGAGCTCAATGTAATCTTTCTCTTCAGGTTTCACATTTACTGTGGAAGAACTCCAGGTAAACTTTTCCCAGATTCTACCTTTGTTGTCTAGGAACCAACTAACCATCACCAGGAAAATTAGTTTCTTTGCAGTCAGACTACAAACAATGTGAATGCCTAATGGAAAATTTTGGTATCAGTCATGTGACCCTAGTATCTCACTACATGTTTTCTCCTTTTCAAAATGGGTGATGGAGAACTTGACACAACCAAGACCATGATGGTGCTCTAAGTGATTCATAAGCATGTTTGATCACACCAGCTGCACTGGCCTCTCCCAAGGGGATGCAGAGCTCTCTCAGCTCCTGTGGCCTTGGTCTCCCTCCTCTTCTTCTTTTTGTAGAGAAATGGCCTTCACCCTACAAGAGAGCAGCTAAGGAGACTGCCTGATGGTTTTGAGCTACAACTTTCTTTCTTACCTCTTGTCTCAGCTACAGTAGACTTGGCAAGCCAGTTCCACTACTGAGAGATTTTTATGTTTTTCTTTACCTATTACAAACATACAAAGTCCAGGATTCTCACACGTATATCCTTAGTTTTCTAAGGAGTTTCTTGTGATTATTTTGTTATGTATATGACCATCTGTGGGGTATGTTCTGAAAAACATTGGGTAATTCTTACTGAAAAGATATAGAAGCTTTGCTGTAAAAAACTGTCGAGACTCCAGAGAAACTGTCCACTTTGCTCTTGGTCTTTGTTGGTATTGCACTTCTGCATAAACTTTCTCTTTCTAACTTGGAGTACACTTCATGGGCTCAGCTCCTTGAGGGCATGGACCTCGGCCAGGTAGCTGTCTCATTCAGTTTCTTACCTGGGTCCTGACTTACAGGGCAGAGTGTTAGATCAAGAAACTCTTTGTTTCCATCCTCCTTGGCGATCTACCATTCTGAGCAAGGTAAACGTTAACTAACTGTTCTTGAGAACAGCTGTCATGTCACTGCTTTGGAGGCAACATGAAGCCCTATTAAACCCACCTTTCAATTATGTCTTTTAGCCAACTCACGTACTCAAAACCAAAGAAGTATGGATGCCTTTGAACTGTGGTGTTGGAGAAGAATACTGAATATACTATGGACCACCAAAAAAGGAAACAGATCTGTTCTGGAAGAAGTACAATCAGAGTGCTCCTTCATGGCAAACTGCGTCTTACATACTTGGGACATACTGTTAGAAGGGATCAGTCCCTGGGTAAAATAGAGGATCAGCATAAAGGAAGAAGATCCTCAACAAGGAGTGATTGACACGAGGACGGCCACAATGGGCTTAGGGATAAAAATTATTGCGGGCATGGCGCAGGACTGGGCAATGTTTCCTTCTGTGATGCACAGGGTCGCTATCATTTGGAACCAATGTGACGGCACGTAGCAACAATAACATGTACTCACGTAACCAGAAATGCTAAAGATTGTTTTACTTTTTTTGTCATTGTCACTGACCTTCACTACTAAAAGCCAACGAGAGAAACTGTCATTTTATTCTCCCCTGTCAGCAGTGTCACCACATGAGACTTGAGTTTTTCCTGCGATTCCCAAGCTGCAACCTGAGGTTTCACGGTCTCCTGTTGCAATGTATTGGCTTTGAGACAGTTAAGCCTCGGGGCCTCTGTGAATAACCTTTCAGTAAACCTTGCAACTGAAACCACAAACAGGTGGTGGGGGATAAAAGGACCCAATAATTACTCACATCTTGGGACATGAGATATCAAAAGCACTTGAGGTTCTCTCGGTCGTTTGCAAACCCCCTAAGGACGATTAAGTGGTTAACAGAATGAGGACAGTCTGACCAGCACTACTGATTTAATAGAGGCCAGATACCAAAAGGATAAGAACTTCTTCACCTTTTTTCAGGATGAATCAGAATGTCCTAACGTGAGGGGCATGTGCAGTGGAGCCAGGAGTGAGCCCTCTCTCACTTTCCAGTAGAGGTGCACAAGAGCAGGAAGCTGACGAGGGGACTCCAACTGTTTTGTTTTTTTAGAAGGCGCATGCGCGACGGCCCATAGGCAGTCCTTCCAGTTCCTCCCAGAATCCTGTGCGGCCGACTCCATTTTGCACAAAGAGGCTTGTGCAACCTAACTTCTCTAGCCCCACTGCTTCCTGGAAACCTCCACCTGGGATGTAAGTAAAATAGGAGACCCTTCCTTCACAAAATCCTTTACAAGCCCAGACAAAACCTTTGTTCAGGAAGAACGGATACGCCTTGCCCAGGGCCGTCTGTCTCTGCTTGAAAATCTATTTAATAAAGCTTTGCTCCTGGAGAAAGATATGTCTGTGCTTTACCTGTTCGTTCTCAGTGAAGCACAAGAACGTCATAGGGGTCTGTGACATCTGAGACGCCACCCGGCAACAGCTTCAATAAATCTCTTTTCTTTTGATTTTAGCTGAGGGGAGCTGAAAAGTCTTTTCCCTACAAGATTTTAGTGTAGATAATCAGCTGGACTTTCCGAGGTACTTTGCTCGGGACGACTCAGAGTCGCAAAACGGCTCTAGCATGAGGGTCCTTTTTGTGTGCTCTCCTTCCTGCGCTTTCAGACTCCTCACACTGCACTTCAGTGAGCCTGAAAAACAAACTATGGATTTCAAAACAGCTCTCTTGACAATCTAGCCCTGAGCTGGGTTGGTGCAGCTTTTGTTATTACTCTGCTCTCATTTGTTTCTCTTTTTACCCCATTCAGGGCTGCTAACTTGTGAGTTGAGGGGAAATTTGTGTTCTGCCTTTACTTTGCTCCAAGTGTTACCGTTTGTGTTTTCAAATGCGTTACAAGATTGCCATCTACTGGCTGAATCTTGTCAAGTGTGTTCGTGCTCAACTTTTGGCTGTAACCGCAGTTTCAACAGCTGTTTGCGGAGGTGTGGGGGGGTCTTGCAAGCGGCAAGAGCACAGGGCTTAGGCCGATTGCTTTTTTGCCAAACCCTGAAAGTAATCACGTTTCAGGGTGTCTTTTCAACTTCTACTCTTTTGGGTTCTGGAATTCATTCGCAGTTTGAACATTTTGGAGTTTGAGGAGTGTGTGTCTACTAGATGAAAAGTATACTGCCTCACACAAAGTTTTGTTTCTCTAAGGGTACATTTTGGTTTAGCAAATCTTGCTGGTGCCTACTGGTGCTTGGTAAGAAAGGGAACGCCCCTTCTAAGGAACATAACAGATTCCCTTCTGGGACTCGTGCTTTATAGGTATAGTCAGGAATTAGGGCGCCACTTTTCAGTTTAGTACCCTCAAAGGTGGGCCGTAGCTTTCCGCAAAACTAGTGCTGATCAATGGCTATGTTATGGCAGTTTTAACCTCCTGAATTTAACTTTTCTGTGCAGCAAATTAGAGAATTAAGCCTCCCAGATTAAGTAGAATCAGAGAGTCCTGTTTTTTGGTTTTTAAAGCTTCCCAATGGAAAAATAGCAAATTTGCTTCATTAGGAGATGTTAGACAAGAAGAACTGATTAAGGAATTGTAAAGTCGGAGTGTGGTGTCTGTTCCTTCACTGGATAGGTATAATGACCTCTAGAATAGAATTGTAAGTTCAAAAATAAACTTGCATGTCTATAGCCAGTTGATTCTTGACAAAGGTGTTAAAGTCTATCCAACAAGAAATGAATAGCCTCTTCACTAAATAGTGCTGGGACAACTGGGTCCCATATGTTAAAGAATGACGTTGATCTATACCACACACCATATGTGAAAATTAACTCAAAATGGATAAAAGATATATATAAGCAGATATTTCTCCCAAGAGAAATTACAACTCTTAGAAAAAACATAAGGTTAAAGCTCCAAAAATTTGCTTTTGTCATTGAATTTTTAGAGATAAAGCCAAAAGAATGAGCATCAACAGCAACAAAACAGTAAATTAGAATTCATCAAATGAGTCTTTTAATTTGTATGTCAAAGGGCTGTGTTTAGAAAGTGTAAAAATAACCTATTGAATGGGAAAAAATGGAAACCATATCACTGCTAGGAATTTCATATACACATTAGCCAAAACCAAGTGCTGTCGAGTCGGATCCAACTCATGGCGACCCATTATACATATATGAAAATATTCAAACAAAAAAATCAAACCTGCTGTTGTGAAATCAATTCCAGATCATAGCAATGAAATAAGACAAAGTAGAACTGCTCCCATAGAGTTCCCAAAGAGTGCCCGCTGGATTTGAATTAGTTACATTTTGGTTAGCAGTCATAGGTCTTAACTACTGTATCACCAGAGGTTCTGAAAAACTACAAAAACACCAAGTGTGTGTGTGTATACATGTATATGAGCATCTATCAGTTCTTTCTGGTATAATGACTCTGTGCATTCTTTCAGTCTTCTGTTGATGCTTAATATTGATGTTTAATATTTTCCCTGTAGAATCCTTCCCTACTGCAACTCGAGGCTGGATTTTTTTTTTCCTTCAATTCTTTCAGTTTGACAAAGGTGTTAAGTCTATCCAATAAGAAATGAATAGCTTCTTCACTAAATAGGTCCCTTATGTTAAAGAATGAAGGCAGTGTTCTTCCCTTTTGGTTTGTATTTCCAGCTCTTTGCACATGTCATTATTAACACTTCATTTTGTCCTCTCAAGCTGCCCTTTGAAATCTTGTGTTCAGTTCTTTTCCTTCATCTTTCCTTCCTTTTGCTTTAGCTGCTCAACAATCAAGAGCAAGTTCCAGAGTCTCTTCTGACATCCAATTTGTTCTTTTCTTTCTTTCCTGTCTTTTCAGTGACCTCCTGTTCTCTTTGTAGATGATGTCTTCAGTATCATTCCACAATTTGTCTGGTCCTCAGTCATTAGCGTTCAGTGCATCAAAGTCTTAAGATAGTCTCTCAACTCAGGTAGGATATACTCAGGTTATATTTATTGTGGACTTGTCTTAACTTTCTTCAGTTTCAGTTTGAACTTGCATATGATCAGTTGATGATGGTGTGCCACAGTCAGCATCCAGTCTTGTTCTGACTCATGATGTTAGGATTTTCCATTGTCTTTTTCTACAGATGTAGTCAATTTGATTTCAGTGTATTCCATCTGGTGAGATCCATGTGTATGGCCACTGTTTGTGTTCGTGAAAAAAGCTATTTGCAGGGAAGAAGTGATTGGTCTTGCAGAGTCCAGTCATGAGATCTCCAGCATCATTTCTGTCACCAAAACCATATTTTCAAACTACTGATTCTTCTTCTTTGTTTACGTATTTTGCATTCCAATCACTAGTAATTACCAGTGCATCCTGATTGCATTCTTCATCAATTTTGGACTGCAGAAGCTGGTAAAAATCTTCAATTTCTTCATCTTTGGCCTTAGTGAGTGGTATGCAAATTTGAATAATAGTCATATTAACTGACCTTCCTTGTAGGTGTAGGGATATTATCTGACAGCATTGTACTTGAGGACAGATCTTGAAATGTTCTTTTTGATGATGACCACAACATCAGTCTTCAAGTTTTAATTAACGATGAAGTAGACCACATGACTGTCAGATTCAAAACGGCCTATAGTGGTCCACTTCAGCTCACTAATGACTAGGATATTGATGTTGACGTGTTGCATTTCATTTTTGATGATTTCCAATTTTCCTAGATTCTAGTTATTAATGAGTGTAGCTGTTGCTTCTTAATTTGAGTTGTGCCACATCAGCAAATGACAGCCCTGAAGGCTTTACTCCACCCACATCAGTAAGGTTGAACCTACTTTTCAGAAGCTGCTCATCCCTAATCGTCTTCTGAGTGCCTTGCAACCTGGGGGGCTCATTTTCCGGTACTACACATGGCAGTGTTTCACTGCTACTCATACGGTTTTCACTGGCTAACTCCTTTTGAAGTAAGCTGCCGGGGCCTTCTTCTTAAGTCTGTCTTAATCTGTAAGCTCAGCTGAAACATGTCTGCCATGGGTGACCCTGCTGCTATCTCAATACAGGTGGCAAAACTTCCAGCATCACGGCAACATACAAGCCCCTGCAGTACCAGAAACTGACAGACAAGTTGGAGAGCTCAGGGAGCATTAAAAAAAAAATGGAAGAAATACACAGTCATTATGCCAGAAAGAACTGGTCAGTGTTCAGACATTGGAAGAGGTGGCATATAACTGGAAACAAATGGTACTGAAGGAAGAAATCCAATCTGCACTGAAGCCATTGGCAAAAAACAAGTCTCTGGGAATTGACAGAATATCAAGTGAGATATTTCAAGAAACCGATGCTGCGCTGGAAGTGCTCAATCATCTATACTAAGAAATTTAGAGAACAGTTACCTGGCCAACTTACCAGAAGAGATCCATATTTATCTGTATTTCCCATAAAGATGATCCAACTGAATGTGGAAATTGCTGAACAATATCGTTAATATCACATGCAAGTAAAATTTTGCTCAAGATCACACAAAAGCAACTGCAACAGTCTATTGACAGGAAACTGGTACAATTTCAAGCTGGATTTAGAAGAGGACAGAGAACCAGAGATATCATTGCTGATGTCAGATGGATCTTGGCTGAAAGCAGAGAACACCAGAAAGATGTTTACCTGTGTTTCATTGACTATGCAAAGGCATCTGACTGTGTAGATCATAACAAATTGTGGTGAATATTGTGGAGAATGGAAATTCCAGAACACGTAATTGTGCTCTTAAGGAATCTGTACATGGATCAAGAGGCAATCAGGTGAAGAGAACAAGAGGATACAGCATGGTTTAAAGTCAGGAAAGGTGTGTGTCAGCATTGTATCCTTTCACCATACCTTTTCAACCTGTATGCTGAGGAAATCATCTAAGAAGCTGGACTACATGAAGAAGAACAGGGCATCAGGATTGGAGGAAGACTCACCAAGAACCTGTATTATGCAGATGGCACAACCTTGCTTGCTGCAAGTGCAGAGGATTTGAAATACTTACTGATGAAGAGAAAAAATCACAGCCTTCAGTATGGGTTCCACCACAGCATCAAGAAAACAAAAATCTTCACAAATGGACCGGTAAGCCACATCATGATAAGTGGAGAAAGTACTGAGGTAATCGAAGATTTCATTTTATTTGGTTCCACAATCAACACCCATGGAAAGCAGCAGTCAAGAAGTCAAAACATATTGCATTGGGAAAATCTGCTGCTAAGGACATCTTTAAAATATAGAAAAGTAAAGATGTCACTTTGAAGACAGGTACACCTGACCCAAGCCATGGTATTTTCAATTGCATCTCTCCATGCCAAATCTGGACAATGAATGAAGAAGACAGAAAAAGAATTGATGTCTTTGAATTGTGGTGTTGGAGAAAAATAGTGAATGTACCATGGAATGCCAAAAGAACAAACAGATCTGTTCTGGAAGAAGTCCAACCAGAATGCTTCTTGGAAACAAAGCTGGCGAGACTGTGCCTTATATACTTTAGATATGTTGTGAGTAGAGATCAATCACTGGAGAAGGTCATCCTGCTTGATGGAGAAGAGGGTTGGCTAAAAGGAGGTAGGCCCTCAACGAGATAGACAGCAGCTACAACAATGGGTTTAAGCATAAAACTTATTGTGGGCACGACACAAGACTGGGTAGTGTTTCATACTGCCATGCACAGGGTCACTATGAGTCAGAACTGACTCCATGGCACCTAACAAAAACAACGTAGAAGGTCTGACAATTATGTTCACAAACATCGTAGACAAAGTGCTACATACCTCATTGCTAAATATCACTGGTCACCTTCGAGGTACTCCCGTTAAGAAGCTATGCACTGATGCCAGCACCTAGTCCACCCTTCAAAGCAATTTTGGAACTGTTTTTTCTGGAATGACCATCAGAAGTGTCATCCTATTACCCTTGATGTCCTGAATGTCACCAAAATGCCTTCCTTTCAAAGCTTCCTCCGTCATTGGGTAAAGAAAAAATTTACTGGGGGCCAGATCAGGGGAGGAGAGAGAGTGTTCCAATACAGCTACTTATTTACTGGCTAAAAACTCCCTCACAGACAATGCCATGTGAGCTGGTGCACTGTCGTGATGCAAAAACCATAAATTGTTGGTGAAAAGTTCAAGTCATTTTCATTTAGTTTTTCACATAACCTTTCAGCATTTCCAAATAGTACACTTGGTTAACTGTTTGTCGAGTTGGTACAAATTCATAATGAACAATCCCTCTGATATCAAAAAAGGTTAGCAACCTCTTTGTGACTCTTGCTTTAGACTGACAGAACTTTTGGGGTCGTGGAGAATTAGGCGATTTCCATTGTGCACTTTGACATTTGTTTCAAGGTCATGTTGTTACACCCATGTTTCATCACCAGTGATAACACAGCCCCAAACATCATCTTGCCTCTCCAAAAGGTCTTGGCAAACTTTGACTCGCCTTTGCTTTTATTCATTGATGAGCTCCTTCAGGACCATTTTTGCACACAACTTTTTTATGCTAAGATTTTCAGGTAAGATTTTCCTGTTTCTCTATCAATGTTTACTTGGTCTGCTATGCTTCTGACAGTTTTGATGCACAATTTGATGAATTTTTGCAATGCTTTTATCAGTTCTGCTCATATCCTTCTGTATTCCTTATTCCCTGTCCATCTTGCATGCATAAAATGGGATTGAAAATACCAGGGCTTAATCCAGACACACTTTAATCTTTAAGATGACCTCTTTACTTTTCAGTACTTTGAAGAGATCCTTTGTAGCACATTTTCCCAATGCAATGCGTCTACTGGTCTCTTGACTACTGCTTCCCTGAGTGTTGACTGTGGAACCAAATAAAATGAAATCCTCGGGAACCTCAATCTGTTTTTCATTTAACATGATGTTGCTTACTGATCCAGTTGTAAGAATTTTTGTTTCCTTGATGTTGAGATGCAATCCATAATGATGGCTGTGGTTTTTTACTTTCATCAGTGTTTCAAATCCTCTTCACTTTCAGCAAACAAGGTAGCATTATCTGCAAAACACAGGTTGCTACCGAGTCTTCCTCAAATCCCGATGCCCTGTTCTTCATATAGTCCAGCTTCTTGGATTACTGGTTTGGTGTACAGATTAAAAAGAATGACAAAAGGGGCACTTTTTTCTGTCTTTGGGGAGCAATGAAGGGAGACAGTGTGCTACTCCTCGGGCAGGCTGAGAAAGTAAAGACTAAAGAATTATGAGGTGCTCCAAGAAGGCTAAATCCCTGCAGTCACATCAGAGACAAAGGAGAACACAGACTTAAGAGAGAAGTTGGTTCTAAATGCTACTGAACTGAGGAGCGAGACCAAAACTCTGGATGAGAGAGCAGGGAAGACTTCCTGAGGAGAATCTTTGAGAATTAATGCATCCATCCATTTACCAGCCTAACTTTGATAGCACCTCTAACTTCTCTCTCAGATACCACCAGCCGCATGTGCTATTGACTGCTTGCAATGTGGCTAGTCCAAATTAAGACATGTGGTACTGTGCCTTGGATGGCCTCCTATAAACTTCGAAGACCCCACACACTAGGCAAGAAACTAGGAGGCAAAACAGATGCACTAAACACATCATTAGGCTGATTTACTGGGATGTCATATGAAACCATGACCTTAAATTTCCAAATCAAGGAATCAAAACCTGTGAGGTGTTTGGTTGTACATAACCAGCCACGGCACTTTTTTTGTGGTTGTTTTTCTTATTGTGTCATTATTAGAAAATTTTAAATTACAAAAAAAAAAAAGAATGACAAAAGGATACAGCCCTGACACAAATCTTTCCTGACTTTAAACCCTGTAATGTCCTCATGTTCTTTTCACATGACTGCCCCTTGATCCACATACAGATTCCACAATGTTATCCAAAATTTGTTATTATCCACATGGTCAAATGCCTTTACACAGTCTATAAAGTGCAGGTAAACATCTCTCTAATACTCTCTGCTTTCAGCCAAGATCCATCTGACATCGGTCAGCAATGATATTCCTGGTTTCCTCTAGTCTTCTGAATCCAGCTTGAATTTCAGGCAATTCCATGTCAATGTACTGCTGCACTCACTTTTGAATGATCTTTAGCAAAAGTTTACTTGCTTGTGATATCAATGATATTGTGTAATTTTCCCATTCAGTTGGATCACCTTTCTTGGGAATAGGCATAAATATGAATCTCTTCCAGTTGGTAAGCAAGGTAGGTATCCTCCAACTTTTGTGGCATAGATGAGTGAGCACTTCCAGCTCTGCATCCGTTTGTTGAAAGATCTCGATTTTCCATCAGTTCCTAGAGCCTTACTTTTTGCCAGTGCCTTCAATGCAGCTTAGTTTCTTCCTTCAGTACCATAGGTTCCTGATCATATTGTACCTCTTGAAATTGTTGAACATTAACCGATTCTTTTTGGTATAATGTCTCTGTGTATTCCATCTCTCTTCTTTGCTGTTTCTTGAGTCATTTAATATTTTCCATGTAGAAACCGTCACTCTTGCCAACTTGAGGCTTGAGTTTTTTCTTCAACTCCTTCAGCTTGAAAAATGCAGAGTGCGTTCTTTCTTCTCTTTTGGTTTTCTATCTCCAGCTCCTTGCATATGTTAGTATAATATTTCACCTTCTCGAGCCACCCTTTGAAATCTTCAGTTCTTTTACTTTATCATTCTTTCCTTTTGCTTTTGCTATTAGGCATTGAATAGCAAGTTTCAGAGTCTCTTCTGACATCAAATTCGGTCTTTTCTTTCTTTCCTGTTTTTATAATGACCTCTTGTTTTCTTCATGGATGATGTCTTTGATATCATAATACAACTCATCTGGTCTTCAATCATTAGTGTTCAACACATCAAATCTGTTCTTGAGATGGTATGTCAACTCAGGTGGGTTACACTCAAGTTAGTACTTTGGCTCTCATGGACTTGTAATTTTCTTCAGGTTCAGTTTGAATTTGCATATAAGCAACTGATGGTCTATTATGAAGTCAGTACCTGGCCTTGTTCAGACTGCTGATAATGAGCTTTTCCATCATCTTTTTCCACAGATGTAGTCGATTTGATTCTTGTGTATCCCATCCGGCAAAGGCTATGTATATAGTTGCTGTTCATGTTGGTGAAAACAGGTATTTGCAATGAAGAAGTCTTTGGTGTTGCAAAATTCTATCATGTGATCTCAAGCATCATTTCTATCATAAAAGACATATTTTTCAACTATTGATTCTTCTTCTGTTTCCAGCTTTTGCATTCCAGTTGTAGTTGTCGATGCAACCTGATTGCATGTTTGATCAATTACGGAATGCAGAAGCTGATAAAATTCTTCAGTTTCTTCATCTTTGGCCTACCACTTGGTGTGCAAATTTAAAGAGTAGTCATATTGACTGGCCTTCCTTGTTGGCATATATGGATATTATCACTGACAGCATTATATCTCGGGGTAGATCTTGAAATGTTCTTTTTATGATGAATGCAACTCCATTCAAGTTATAATTTCCAGCAAAATAGACCAAATGATTTTCTGATTCCAAATGCACAATATCAGTCCATTTCCACTCACTAATGCCTAGAAAATCAATGTGAATGCATTCCATTTCACTTTGACAATTTAACTATTTTCCTGGATTCCTAATTTGTACATTTCACAATCTGACTAATGGGTGTTTTCAGCTGTCTCTTCTCATTTTGACTAATGCCATATCAGCAAATGAAGGTCCTGAAGGCTTTACTCCATCTACAACATTAAAGTTGACTCCACTTTGAGGAAGCAGCTCTTCACCAGTCATCTTTTGAGTGTCTTCCAACTTGTGGGACTCATTTTCTGGTACTGTATCTGACAATGTTCTGCTGCTATTCATAAAGTTTTCACTGGCTAAATCTTCTCAGAAGTAGACTACCAAGTCCTTCTTCCTAGTCTGTCTTTGTCTGGAAGCTCAGCTGAAACCCATCCACCACGGGTGACCTTGCTGGTATGTGAATACCTCTAGCATATCTTGCAGCATCACAACAATATGCAAGCCCCCACAGTATGATAAACTGTCAGACACATGGAGGTAATTTATTAAAAAAAAAAAAACAGTGCCATCGAGTCGATGCCATCTCATAGCAACCTTATAGGACAAAGCAGAACTGCCCCATAGAGTTTCCAAGGAGCACCTGGCAGATCTGAACTGCTGACCTTTTGGTTGGCAGCTATAGCACTTAACCATTCCACCACCAGGTTTTCAAGAGGGTAATCTATAAGCATTTTTTATTGCATCAGCTACATTGGCTCTCTCAGCTCCCGCAGGCTTGGTCTCCCTCCTTTTCTTCCTTCTCTTGAGAAATGGCCTTCAGGCTACAAAACAACACAGCACTTTTTAATCTGCAACTTCCTTCTTACTCCATATCTGTTACAGTGGACTTAGGAGGCCAGTTCCACTAGCCAAGAGCTTTTATGTAAGGTTTTCTTTTTTTCCATTTACTTGTTACAATCATACACATTAGAATCCGGGAATGTGACATGCATATCTAGTTTTCTAAAGAAGTTTTGTGATGACTATGTAATGTGTACAACTATCTGGGAGCTATATTCTTAAGACCATTCAGTAATCCTTGCCAAAATGATACATAAGCTCTGCTGTAAACACTGTCTTTTGAGAATCCAAAGAGACAGCTTGTATTGCTGTTTGGTCTCTGGTGGTATCACATCTCCTAATAAACCTTCTCTCTCTTCCTGACTTACAGTAGTTTCATTGGCTCAGCTGCTTCAGGGCACATACCCCAGTTGCATAACAGTCACCTCTGGTTTATTATTTGGTTTCTAATTTACAGGTCAGAGTGTTAGATTATGCAAACTTCTTGTTTGCATCCTCCCCTGGAGATGTAACATTTTGAGCAAAGTAATTATTAACTGATCATTCTTGAGAATAGCTGTCATGTTGAGAGAGGAAAAAAGGCTTCTAAGAAGACTCCACTTAAAAAGTTCAAAAGTCCAGCTGCTTCTCTCTGGGGCAGCCCAATGACAGCCCCCTCTCCCCTCTCAGAATTTCTTGAGATAAGCCTAGCTTTTTATAGGTGAGGTGATGTAGTGTTCACCCTATTTTCTTCATCATATAAACTATTGGTTAACAAGAAACTGACCCATCATTATTGGCTAACAAGAAAGTGACCCCTCGTGGTCTTCTACTTCTAATTAATTGTCAAGGCTTTTTGGATAATGGTTTGAACCAGGTGATAAATGTCAGTGAAAACAAACTTAACAGTGAAAACAAAGTTATGCTTTGAACTTAATGACTCTATTTGTGCCTCAAGGTGAAAAGCACAGAAGGGTAGACTCCTCAGAACCTCACCATTTGGCTATCTCCATTTGTTTCTCTAAGTTTTTATATATATCTTCCTGTGCAGATAGTAAGAGCCTGCCATCCTCTAATTAAGCCCAGCTGCTTTAAGAAAGATGTTTCTTCAGTGTTTATCAGTTTGCCATACCAGTTATAAAGAACCCAGAAGTTTATTTGTCTTTTTTGCTGTCGGGAGTGAGATGCTTGTGTAGTTTTAATGGCTGTGTGGAGAATTGTCCTTGGAAAGCCCTTCAAGGGTTAGCTTGTAAACCTGTGTATGTGGAGAAAAGGGAGGGGGGAATGCAATTAGGGGGAACCCAGTGAGGCTGGGCAGGCCTCAGTGCTATTAGGCATGCTGTATTGAAATCCATTCCTCTGATTTCCTTTTCCCAGAAGTTCCTGGTCAGATTGTCCCAATATAATCTCATAAACTGAGGGGTTGTGAAGCCCCTCTTAGAAGGCACCTCCTTGATCCTCAGGAGGGGAGGGGGTATTTTTTAGGAAAATTTAATTAGGAAGCAAAATATTATCAGCGGTAATAGGCTAAAAAACATGTCACGGGTGAGATGCTTCGGCCTGTCATTTACAGAAGTTTGTGACTTTGTCTACAAGGGCCTTTCCGGATGGCAGGCCATCACACAAGGCTGCTTCCGTACACAGTGTAACTTGGGTAAAGTTCTGCCCATGGTGGCAGAGGGTGGAGCTGTATGTGAGTGTGTGAGACGAGCCACGAGGTGGGGGTTCTGACTTCCACTCACTGGTCCAAAGTTAGTGTTGTGTCCCAAGCTGTGTTTCCATAGAGCACCTCATAAAGCCAACAAGCAAAGATGTGCTGATGGCTAATACCAGTTTGCTATATGACAAGAGGGTGTGACATTCCCACAAGGGGAGTGGACAGTGACAGATGAAGTGTTTGTGTGACCCCCTTCTTTTAACCCTTATCCTCCCTTCACCCATCCTGTGGCGTGCTTGTCATTTGTCTGAGAGGGGGATATGGGAAACACACAGGGAAAGTCTACCCCATTTGGGACAATGCTACAGTACTTTAAGAAGGGGTTTACAGGGGACTATGGAGTGACTATGACCCCTAGAAGGTTGAGAGCTCTTTGTGAAGTAGACTGGCCAGCTTTTAGAGTTGGGTGGCCAGCAGAAGAAAGTTTAGACATAGGCACAGTGAAAATGGTGTGGACAGTTGTCACAGGAGACCCAGGACACCCTGATCAGTTCCCCTATATTGATGGTTGGCTCCAAATAGTGCTACAGTCGCCTCCATAGCTGAGAGGCTGGGCCTCTAGGGTGCTAGTGGCTACAGCAAGGGAGCGTTCTACCCAGCCCAGAAGGCCCCAGCAGTCCGCAATCGCCAAGATCCTCACAGCTGAGCCTGAGGAGCTTGAACCCCCATCATGTGCTCAGGCTATGGATGCAGCGTGTCCAGTATGGCCCCCATCACCAGACTCAAGCCAGCTGCGAGAGGCCAATGCAGCTTCTCCCTACACTGCAAGGAGCTAGCCTGGCCTCTCCTCTTCTCCCTGAGAGGCTTGGTTTACAAGCACCCCAGGCAGTGCAGATGCCACTGAGGAAGTGCAGAACGAAGTAGTGAATGCTAAGGGACAGGCCACTGAACACCGAGTTCTGACATATCTGCCCTTTACCACAGGAGATCTTCTTAACTGGAAACATCATACTCCATCCTGTACGGAGAAGCCTCAGGCCCTCAGTAATCTGATTCAGTCCGTAAATCAAACCCACAGTCCAAACTGGGCTGAATGCACACAACTTCTCTTTAATACTGAGAAGAGGTGCCGAGTGATTAAGGCTGCCACTAAATGGCTAGAGAAAAACGCTCCAGAGGACTCTCTAAATCCCCAGTTGTATGCCCAGAGCTCCCTGCCTCAGAAAGACCCACAGTGGGATCCAAATAATGGAAGGGACATGGAGAAATTGAGACATACAGGGATGCCTTGATGCAGGGGATGAAAAAGGCAATCCAGAGAGTCATAAAGCTAAGCAAAGTGGCAGAGATTTGGCAGAAACCAGATGAGGGCCCGCGGGATTTCTGCTAGAGGCTGTGCGAGGCATATCACATTTACACACCCTTTGATCCTGACAGTCAAGAGGCACAGACCATGGTAAACACAGCTTTGGTAAGCCAGAGTGCAGGAGAAATTAAACGAAAGCTCCAAAAGCTAGAAGGATTCACAGGCATGAATGTATCTCAGTTTCTAGAGGTGGCCAATAAGGTTTATACAAAAGGGGAAGTAGAGGAGAGAAGGGAGGCGGACCGGAGGATGTCATAGCCTATGCTGTGGCTCAGTTAGGCAGTTAGCTCGGTTAGCTCGGTTAGGCAGGGAGACAGAAGAAGGGAAGGAGAGAAAAACCACCCTAGAAGGCCTCCCTTACAGTGTGACCACTGCACTATCTGCAAGGAAACTGGACATTGGAAAAATGAGTGCCCCCAGAAAGGAAAGAGGGAGCTGGCTCTGAAAAAGCTGGCCTCTAAGGGGGGAGGTGCTGCATTGTTCTATGTAGCTGAGAACTCGATCTTTGATGATGGAGGGGGACCTGGTTGAGAAAAAGCTCCCCCAAACCCATGGTCTGAATGAATGTAGGGCGGCACTTTCTAGTTGATACTGGAGCTGACCACTCTGTAGTCACCAACTCTGCAGCACCCTTCTCTTCCCGCCAAACGAATATAGCTGGGGCAACAGGAAACTTGACCCAGCAGCTTTTCTGCCTACAGTGGCAGTGCTCTATAGGAGAACATGAAGTGATGCATGAATTTCTATATGTGCCAGACTGCCCCATCCCCCTCCTGGGTCGAGATTTATTGGGGAAATTATGGGCCACCATATCTGATGAAGACTGATTAGACTTACAATTACCTAAGCCAGGATTAATCCTGACACTCACTGTCCAAAGAGAGGAAAAGTGGAGATAAAGCCTGGAGGAACTTTAAGTCCTGAACTAATTCAGAGATGGCCAGGTGTCTGGGCAGAAGACAACCCTCCCAGGCTGGCAGTCAATCAGACTCCGGTGCGAATTGAGCTGAAACAGGGAGCTCAGCCTACTAGTCAGAGGCAGTACGCGATCCCCCACGAAGCCTTAAAGGGGATTCAAGCCCTTTCTAAGGACCTCAGTGGATTCCCTGCTGCGACTTCTGCTTTCTGTACAAGATGGTCAGGAATTATGCTCCAGTTCAGTTTAGCACTGCAAAAATGGTATTCACTTGTCAAGGAAAACAGTACTGGTCAATGGCTATGCTGTGGTAGTTTTAGCCTCACTAATTTAACTTTGCTGTGCTGCGAACTAGAGAATAAAGGCTACCAGATTAATAAGAATCAATGGGAGTCCTAACTTAGTTTTTTTAATCTTCCAAATGGCAAAATGGTAGATTTGCTTCCTTACACAGGCAGAACTAAGGAATTGTAAAATCGGTGTTTTGTCTCTTCCTTCTTCTTCTGAATCTCCTCCTTCTCCTATGCTTTGCCAACCTTGTAGCCTCTACTCCTATCTTCCCTGCTTTCCTTCCCCTCCCTGATAATCCCTCATCAGAACTTCAATTTTATGGGGAAAAGGTAGAGGTTAAAGAGCAAAGGCCACACCTCCAGTTAAAATTAGCCCCATAGTAGAGATGCCCTTGAAGGTAAAATTCCCTGAAAGTGGAGGTGGACAGCCGAAGGTGACTGATGCCCTTTGGTCTGAGGCAGTGTCATACCATTTTCGTGAGTTCCTCAGCCAGTGTGAAGATCCGCAGAAATCTAAGCAAGAATTTCAAATTGTGGCAAAAACTTATGAGCCCTATCTGGTGACCTGGGAGGTGAGGCTCACAGTGCATGGAAGGCCCACTGGAAAGGAGCTGAGAAATCATTGTCCATGCACAGATGTTTCAGGGACAGATCTGCTAACTCAGACTAGCACTATTATAGCAAATCGAAGGTTTTACAAAGATTTTTTTTCGGGAAGATACAGGCTAAAATTGAAGCTTGAAAGTAGGAACAGGATGAGAATGTTCATCACTATAGAAACCTCTGGACTAAATTTTTTATGGAGCATTTAGAGATGAACCTAGAAGATGAAGGAATGAGAAGAGCTGTCATTAGGAGCACTACACGCTGACTTAGCTGACTTAGTTCAATGATTTCAGTTCATTTGGGAGAATGAGGAAACTTCATAATTAACTATCTTAGCCTATAATTTAGCCCAAACCTTAAAAAACAGAGGTAAAGAAAGTGAGCCAAAAACAAAAGCTCACTGAAGTTCACTTCTATCTTAACAATTACACAATCACAATCTCCTGGATAAAATCAGAGATGTCAACCTTAATGTGCAAACGGTCAGGTTTCCTCAGTCTGGAGACCTGGGGTTTGCTTGTAAGAAGACTGGACATTTTAAGCCCTGTCTTACCTTAAAAAATAAGTCTGATGGTATAAGATAGACAAAAAGATCAGTGGGATAAGATTGGAAGTTCAGAAACAAATCCACACATCTATAGCCAATTGATTTTTGACAAGGATGCTAAGACCATCCAACAGGAAATGAATGGGCCCTTTAATCAGTGGTGCTGGGATAACTGGGTCCTATGTGCAAGAGAATGTAGTTAAGCCATACTACACAACATGTATGGAAATTAACTCAAAATAGACATTTCTCCTCAAAGAAATAAAACTCTTAGAAGAAAACATAAGAGTAAACCATCAAAACTTTGTTTTTGACATTGACTTTTCAGACATGGAGCCAAAATGATGAGCATCGACAGCAATGACAAATAAGTTGGACTTCATCAGATGAACTTTTCTTGTATGTCAAAGGACTTTTATCAATAAAGTGAAGAAATAGCCTACACAATGGACGAAAAAAATGTGATCCATATATCTGACAGGAATTTCATAACCAAATTATATAAAGAACTTCTCCAGACAAAAAAACAAGCCTATTGCCTTCCAGTCGATTCTGACTATAGCGACTTTATAGGATAGAGTACAACTGCCCCAGAATTTCCAAATAGTGCCAGGCAGATTTCAACTGCCAAACTTTTGATTAGCAACCATAACTATACACCACACAGGTTTCCAAAGAACTCCCACAAAATCACCAAAAAAAAAAAAAAAAAAAGATGAACAACCTGCTATTGCTTAAACCGTATCCTCAAAATATATGTGAATTTGACTAGGCCATGATTCCCAGTGTTGTGTTATTGTCCATCATTTTGTCACCTGTGTGATTTTCAGATGTAAATCCTCTGTGATGTTACTGAGGTAGGATTAGAAGCAGTTATGCCAATGAGGTAGGACTCAATCTGCAACATTACACTGTATCTTGAGCCAATGTCTTTTGAGATATAAAAGTGAGAAACAAGCTGAGAGACAGAAGGAATTCATGACCATCAAAGCAGAAAAGCCAGGAACATGAGTGCTATTTGAACCTGGGGTCCCTGTGCAGAGAAGCTGCTGGACCTGAGAAAGACTGATGACAAGGACCTTCTCCCAGAGCTGACAGAGAAAGAAA
Source organism: Heterohyrax brucei (assembly GCA_028571685.1). Classification (NCBI taxonomy): domain Eukaryota; kingdom Metazoa; phylum Chordata; class Mammalia; order Hyracoidea; family Procaviidae; genus Heterohyrax; species Heterohyrax brucei. The sequence goes on along the minus strand of CM053152.1, from coordinate 118,383,356 downwards.
ATGTTCCCTGGGAGCATGGGCTCTAACTTTACACTTCTACTCTCCTAGACTGTGAGAGAATCACATTGTTTGTTAAGTCATTCATTTGTGGTATTTGTTACAGCAGCACCACAAAACTAAGGCACAAGGCAATTAAAACATGAGTGCATGACTTGAATAGACACTTCTCAAAAAAAAAAAAGATGTACAAATGTCCAATACCCATATGAAAAGGTGCTAAATATCCTTAGTCATTATTGCTGTCATCAGTTGCCATTGAGTCACTTGTAACTGACAGCAACTTTATGTACAACAGAACAAAACCCTAACTAGTCCTAAGCCATCCTCACAACCATTGTTATGCTTGAGCCCACTTTTGAAGCCTCTGTGTCAGTCCATTTCCTTTAGGGTCTTTCTCTTTGTCACTGACACTTTACTTTTTCCAGCATGAGGTTCTTTTCCAGGGACTGACCCCTTCTGATAATATATCTGAAGTATAGGAGAGACAGTCTTATCATGTTTGCTTCCAAGGAGCATGCTGGCTGTGCAGCTCCCGCGATTAATTTGTTTGTTGTTTTGGCTGTCTATGGAGCAGTCAATATTCTTTGCCAAAACCATAACTGAAAGTGTACATTCTTCTTTGGTTTTCTTTGTTCATTGTTCAGCTTTCATATGCCTGTGAGGTAACTGAAAACACCCCATGGCTTGGGTCAGGCAAATCATAGGCTTTAAGGTAACATCCTTGCTTCTCAACACTTGAGAGAGGTCATTTACAGCAGATTTGCCCAATGCAATATGTCATTTGACTTTGCGACTGCTGCTTCTGTAATCCTAATACTTTGCAACATGTCTTCCCCTTTTTTAAAATGCGTAACTGAGAGCTTCACATAATTAATTCCATGATGATACTCTAAATAATCCGGTAAGTGTTTTTCTATTGCACCAGCTATTCTGGCCTCTGCACTGGCCTCTTTCCAGAGGGGTGCAAAGCCCCCTCAGCTCCTCTGATCTTGGTCTCCCTCCTTTTCCTGGGTCTCCCAAGAAATGGCCTTAAGCCTGGAAAACAGCAGTTAGGAAGGCTGCTTGGCATTTTGTGTATCCACAACTTTTTTTCTTGCACCTTATCTCAGAGGAGACTTGGCAGGCTAGTTTCACTAGCTGAGGAATTTTTTCATAAGTTTTGTCTTGGCCTGCTATAAACAAACTGACTAGAGTTCAGTAGAGGATTTCTTGTAACTATTTTGTAATGTATACAGTTATCTGTGGGCTACATGCTTAAAAACATGAAGTATTTCTTATTGACATGGTATATAAACTCTGATGTAAAAACTGTTTTTGGAGATTCCATGAAGGACATCCTGCATTGCTGTTGAGTCTCCGGTAGTATCAAACTTCCCAATAAACCTTCTTCCTCTTTCTAACTTGGAGTATGTTCTTTTGGCTCAACTGCTCCCAGGCATGAACCCAAACCAGGCAACATTTCCATGGGGAAATCCTGGTGATGCAGTGGTTAAGTGCTACAGCTACTAACCAAAAGATCAGCAGTTTGAAGCCACCAGGCATTCCTTGGAAACTCTATGGGGCAGTTCTACTCTTTCCTATAGGGTCACTATGAGTTGGAATTGACTTGATGGCAGTGGGTTTGGGTTTTTTGATTGTGGAGCTGAGTTGTGCAGAATACTCAGTGGGGAACCATACAATGGAAACTCTATGGAAAATGAAATACCTCTTTTGAGTCAACGGTTAGGAGTAAGACAGGGAGCCTAAAGGCCCTTGTAAATAGTGACCAATCCTGACACACTGAGATAAATCCCCAAACAATTGTGTAAACTTCCTCAAAGTTGTTTTTCAGAAGGAACGAGATGAAACTAACTCCTAAGACATGCACTGAAAGCCTCATTTTGACAGCTACGTGGCCTTCTAATGGGGGCACCAAAGCACTACAATCAGGACCTGGGAATCAAACGAAGGAAGCAAGAAACTGAGCATGCGCAACACCCGATAATAAGTCCTGTTACCAGTCCCAGAAGGCCCCATGAAGAACCATCTTGAAGTCTATAAGCATCCATCTGCCAAAAAAGGAGGTATTTCAGATCCCCTTTGCTGATTTGCTGTCCCCAGCTACATCCTGGATGTAGACATGCCATAAAAACCCAACCCAGAACTTGCTCAGCAGCACAGCCTGCAGGCATGCTAAACACTCCACTGTTGCCCCTCTTCACAGTGATTTCACTGTTCAACAAATATTTCTTTCATGGGCAGCCAAGTCTCCCCAAGTAGTTCTTTCTCATGGTCTGACAATGACACTTAAGGACCCTCAAAGACCCTCCAGCAATAGAGTCAAGGAAAATGGTATGCTTGACAACTCCAATCTTTATCAGAATGTTGCTGATTGGTGCAGTTGTGAGAATTTTTGTTTCCTCAATTTGAGGTATAATCCATACTGAAGGCCTTTTATCTTCATCAGTAAGTGCTGCAAGTCCTCTTCACCTTCAGCAAGCAGAGTCATGTCATCTGCACAACATAACTTGTTAATGAGTCTTCCTCAGTCCTGATGTGCCCTTTCTTCTTCACACTGCCCAGCTTCTCAGATTATTTGCTCAGCATACAGACTGAATAGGGATGGTGAAAGGCTACAGCCCTTTCAAAGGCTACCTACCACTCCTGATTTTCAAACACACAGTATTCTCTTGTTCTAGTAGTATGTACAGTTTCCTCATGATCACAATGAAGTGTTGTAGAATTTCCATTCTTCATAATGTTATTCACACTTCATCATGATCCACACAGTTGAATGTCTTTGCATGCTTTCCTAGTAGAATCCTCCAATATTGCATCTCAAGACTTGAATTTTTCCTTCAGTTCTTTCACATGAGAAATACATGTTCCTCTCTTTTGGTTTTCTATCTCCAGGTCATCTTTACACACATCATTATAGTGCTATACTTTGTCTTTTCAAAGTGCCTTTGAAATTTTCTGTTCAGCTCTTTTGCTTCATTTTTTCCTTTTGCTTTAGCTCCTCAAAGTTCAAGAGCAAGCACCAAGTCTCTTCTGACATCCATTTTAGTTTTTTATTCTTTTCTGTTCTTCCAGTGACTTCTGAATTTCTTCCTGTATGATGGCCTTGGATGTCATTCCACAACTCATCTGGTCTTCAGTTTTAGTATTCAAAGGGTCAAATCTCTTCTTGAGATAGTCTCTAAATTCAAGTGGGATACACTCAAGATCATACTTTGGCTCTTGTGGACTTGTTCTGATCTTCTTCAGTTTCAATTTGAACTTGCAAGTGAGCAACTAATGGTCTGTTCCACAGTCAGCCCTGACCTTGTTCTGACAGATGATATTGAGCTTTTCCATCATTTATTTCCACAGATGTAGTTGAATTGATTCCTGCACATTCCATCTCGTGAGTCCACCTGTATAGTCACTATTTTATATTATTGGAAAACGTATTTGCAATGAAGAAATCATTGGTCTTGCAAAATGCTTCATGTGATCTCCAGGATCATTGCTATCACCAAGGCCATATTTCCAACTATCAGTCTTATTTCTTCATTTCCAAAGTTTGCACTACAGTCATCAGTAATTATCAATGCATCCGGATTGCATATTTCATCAATATCAGACTGCAGAAGTTGGTAAAAGTCCTCAGTGTCTTTATCTTTGGCTTAGTGGTTGGGTAGTTAATGGATTAAATTGTGTCTCCTCAGAAATGCATAGCAATTCAGCTAGACAATAATTCCTGGTATTGGGTGATGTTCCTCTATGTTGTAAATCCTACTGTGTGACATTAATGGGGAGGATGCTCAGCAGTTGGGTTATTGGGGCAGGACTCAGTGTGTAAGATTGTATTCTGCCCTGAATCAGTTTGGGGGGATATAAAGGACAGGGAGGGAAGCACAGAGTGGGGAACCTCATGCCACCAAAAAGCAATGCCAGGAGCAGAGCACACCCTTTGAAAAGGACCGGGGGGGGTCCCTGTGCCTCAGAAGCTCCCAGTCCAGGGGAACACTGATGACAAGGACATTCCTCCAGAGCCAAGAGGGAAAGACTTCCCCTGGAGTTGAATCACTGAATTTACACTTTTAGTCTGATTTTCTGCAAGAAAATAAATTTACCTTTGTTAAAGCCATCCTCTTGTGGTATCTCTGTTATGGCAGCACTAGATGACTAGACCAGTTAGCAATGGTCATTAATAGTTCAATTAATTGGTCTTCCTTGTAGGCATATGAGCATTATCCTATCACAGTGTAGTACTGTGGACTAAATCTTGAAAGAGACCCATAGAAATATGTCAAATCAATTTTTTTACAAAGGTACAAAGCCTTTTCTAGGGGAAAAGATAGTCTTTTCAGCAAATGATGCTGGAACATCACTAAAAAAATGAACCTCAATATAAACCTCACAACTTGTACAAGAATTTACTAAATAAAAATGTTTCATAGATCTAAATGTGTAATTTTAAGACGTTTAGCATAATCACAATTGATAGTAGGAAAAATGGATTAACTGGACTTTGTCAAAATGTGAAACTGCTCTGTAAAAGATCATTTTAAGATGAGAGAAAATAACTTAGAAAACTTTTCTAGTTCCATATTAGATAGAGAACTCTTATCTGGAATATCTAAAATCGTCTTTAAACTCAAGTGTAAGGAAAACAAATAATTCAATTAGAAAATGGTTGAAATATTTGAACAGACAATTAAAGAAGACCCATGGATGACATGTAAACACATGAAAAGATGTTCAATATCCATGGCCACTAGGAAAATATGAATTAAAGCCATACTAAAATAAATTGAGAAAACTAATCCTGGTGAGGACACAAATACTGCACCTCACTGCTCATAGGAATGTAACATTATACAGCCCTGTGGCAGTCAGTCTGGTTGTTTCTTAAAAACTAAACATACACTTACCTCGCAAAACAACAGCGACCTCCTGGGCACTGATCCTACAACAATGAGAATAGACATTCACTCAAATAGCTGACACAAATGTTCACAGACCTTTATTTGTAAAAGCACAAAACTTAATACAACCATAATGTCTTTTAAAAGACGAAGACGCAAACCGTAGCACATTCATATGATGAAATAACACTCAGAAATGAAAAGGAACAAACTATTGATATATGCAATAATTAGGATTGATATGAAGGTCTTTGTGCCAAATGAAAAAAAAATCTCAAAATATTATGTACTGCATTGTTCTGTTCATCTAAGACTCTCAAAATTACAGGGATGGAGACTCAGTAACTTGCTGCCAGGGCTAGGAAGAGCATCATAAAGGGGCAGCACAAGAGAGCTCCTACTTGGACACTCCTCCTATTGAAAAAAAAACCAAACCCACTTCCGTCGCGTCAACTCTGACTCATAGTGACTCTATAGAACACAGTAGAACAGCCCCATAGAGTTTCCAAGGAGCACCTGCTGAATTTGAACAGCCGACCTTTTGGTTAGCAGATGTAGCTGTTAACCATTATGCCACCATGGTTTCCTCCCACAGAAAAGTGCATATATGTTCCCTCCTCTTGATCCTTGATGGACTTGCAGCTGTTTTCCTATGTGCCTTCAGAGTCTAGGTCATAAAGACTGGACAGCTTCTGTGAGTTCTATTGAAATGCTTGCTCACTGGACATTCCCTCTGTGGATGCTCCCCTACACAGAAGACTGTTGTCATGATTTGAGAAGCCCAAGTAACACGGCTAGTCCCCCTGTAGGGATTTCAGTTAGGACACGTCCAGCTAAGCCCAGTCTTTGAGTAATCACTAGTTTGACCTCAAGTGTGTGAGTAAAATTCATTTTGAACATTTCAATTATCAGATGTTCTAGTCACTCTTTAGTTATTTCAGGAAAGCCTGGTGGTGTAATGGTTAACAGCTATGGCTGCTAACCAAAAAGTTGTCAGTTTGAATCCACCAGGCACTCCTTGGAAACTCTATGGTGCAGCTCTACTGTCTTACAGTTTTGATACAAGTTGGAATCGACTCACTGGCAATGGTTTTTTGTTGTTGCTTGTTTAGCTAACTGATTCTTTCAAGCTGAGGCTGCCGACATTGGGAGGCAGACAAGCAGAAAGTCAGGATAAGGTTATTTGAAGCTGGAGAACTGACCATCATTACTATGTAGTGGCATAAAATTTAGCAAAACTGTCACAACAGTAATGTGGAAAAGACAAATATACCTAGGGAACTTGATGATCTAACAAAGCAAATTTCAAGGCAAAATGCAGAAGGCATTACTCATCTCCTTGGAGGTTCTAAATTAAAGTTCAAGAGGAGACAGGTGGACTAATCAAGAAAAAATTTAGAGTTTACATATAATGTAGCTGACACACAGAGGGTTCCAGGACAGTCTTTTCAGCTATCAAAGGGTTCTAAAAGATTTCAAGGTCCTGTTGTTGTTAGGCGCCATCAAGTTGGTTCTCATACATAGCAACGCTATGAAAATCAGAACAAAACACTGCCCAGTCCTGTGCCATACCCACATTGTTTTTATACTTAAGCCCATTGTTGCAGCCACTGTGTCAATCCATCTCCCTGAGAATCTTCCTCTTTTTTGCTGACCCTCTACCAACCATGATATCCTTCTCCAGGGAATGGTCCCTCTTAACAACATGTCCAAAGTACGTAGGGCACAGTCTCGCTGTCTTTGCCTCCAAGGAGCACTCTGGTTGTACTTCATTCACAACAGATCTGTTTGCTCTTTTGGCAGTCCATGGTACATTCAATACTTTTCTCCAATATCACAATTCAAAGGTATCAGTTCTTCTCTTTTCCTTATTCATTGTCCAGCTTTTGCATGGATAGATGCAACTGAAAATATCATGTCTTGGGTCAAGTACACTTTAGTCTTCAAGTTGACATCATTACTTTTCAACACTTTAAAGCAGACTTTGACAGCACATTTTCCCAAGGCAATGCATCTTTTCATTTCTTGACTGCTGCTTCCATGCTGTTATTTGTGGAACCAAGTAAAGTTAAATCCTTGACAATCTCAATACTTTCTATCATGTTGCTTACTGGTCCACTTGTGAGGATTTTTGTTTTCTTGGTGTTGAGATGTAGCCCATACTGAATGCTGTGGTCTATAATCTTCATCAGTATTTCATGTCATCTTCATTTCCAGCAAGCAAGACTATGTTATCTCCGTAACATAGGTAGTTAATGAGTCTTCCTCCAATCATGATGCCTCATTCTTCATACAGTCTACCTTTTGGATTATTTTCTCAGCATACACATTGAAAAGGTATGGTGAAAAGATGCAACCCTGATGCACAGTTTTCCTGACTTTAAACCATGCAGTGTCTCCTGTTCACATATCCTTTTGATCCAATTACTGGTCCCTCATTAGCACAATTCAGTATTCTGGAATTCCCATTCTCAGCAGTGTTAGCCATAATTTGTTATGATTCACATAGTCAAATACCTTTGCATAGTCAATGAACCACAGGTAAACATCTCTCCAGTATTCTCTACTTTCAGCCAAGATCCATCTGACATCACTAATGACATCCCTCGCTCCATGCACTCTTCTGAATATGGCTTAAATTTCTGGAAGTTCCCCCTCAAAATATTGTTGCAATCACTTCCGAATGATCTTGAACAGAATTTTACTGGTGTGTGATATCAATGACACTGTTCAATAATTTCAGTATTTGGTTGGATCACCTTTCTTGGGAATATGCATAAGTATGAATCTCTTTCAGTCACTTGGCCAAATTTCTTGTCATAAATGAGTGAACATTTCCAGCACTACACAGATTTGTTGAAATATCTCAGTTGATAGTTCATCAACTCCTGGAGCCTTGTTTTTCACAAATATCTTCAAAGTAGCTCCAACTTCTTCTTTCAGTACCATTGGGTCCTGATTGTATGCTATCTTCTGAAATGGTTGAATGCTGGCCAGTTCTTTCTGGTACTGTGACTCTGTATTCCTTCCATCTTCTCTTTATGCTCTCTGAGTCATTTAATCTTCTCCCTGTAAAATCCTTCTCTGTTGTACTTCAAGGCCTGAATTTTTTCTTCAGTTCTTTCAGCTTGGGAAATACAGAGGGTGTTCTTCCCTCTTGGTTTTCCATCTCCATCTCTTTGCACATATCATTATAGTACTTTGTCTTCCCGAGCCACACTTTGAAATCTTCTATTAAGCTCATTATTTCATCATTTCTTCCTTTTACTTTAGCTACTTTACATTTAAGATCAACTTTGAGTCTCTTCTGACATTCAATTTTGTCTTTTTCTTTCCTGTCTTTGCAATGACCTCTTGCTTTCTTCATGGATGATCTGTTTGATGTCATTCCACAACTCTTCTGGTCTCCAGTCATCAGTAGCCAATGCATCAAATCTGTTCTACAGATGGTCTCTAAACTCGAGTGGGACATGCTCAAGATCATACTTTGGCTCTCGTGGACTTGTTTTAATTTTCTTCAGTTTCAGTTTGAACTTGCATATAAGTAACTGATAGTTTGTTTTCCACTTAGCACCTGTTTTGTTCTGACTGTTGATGCTGAGCTTTCCCTTTGTGTCTTTCTGCATATGTAGTTGATTTGATTTCAGTGTATTCCATCTAGTGAGTTCTGTGTGTACAGTCACTGTTTATGTTGATGAAAAAGGTATTTGCAGTGAAGAAGTCATTTGTTCTGCAAAATTATATAATGTGATGTCCAGCATCATTTCTGTCACCAGGGCCAAATTTTCGAACTGCCAATCCTCCTTTATTTCCATTTTTAGCATTCTAATCACCAGTAATTATCAGTGTATCATGATTGTATGTTCGACCAATTTCCAACTGCAGAAGCTGGTAAAACATCTTCAGCTTCTTCATCTTTGGACTTAGAGGTTGGTGCATAAATTTGAAGAACAGTTGTATTAACTGGTCTCCCTTTTAGGCACATGGGTATTATCCTGTCACTGACAACATTGTACTTCAGGACAGATCTTGAAGTGTTCTTGTTGATGATGCATGAAACAGCACTCCTCTTCAAGTTTTCATTTGTGGCATAGTAGACCATATGACTGTCTGATACAAAAAGGCCAATACCAATCCATTTCAGTTTACTAATGTCTAGACCTAGGCTATCAATCTTTATGCATTCCATTTTATTTTTGACAATTTCCAAGTTTCTTAGATTCATACTCTGTACATTCCACAGTCCAATTATGAATGGATGTTTGTAGCTGTTTCTTCTCATTTTGGGTCATGCCAGTGAGGGGGAGAAAAATCACACCTAGAATGCTCTCAAGTAAACTTGGCCTGAGGGTAAAAATAAGCTGACTTTCCTTTATTTGAAAGAGAAGGGCTTTTAAGAATCGTAAGGTCACTTTCCTGTGGTCACCACAGAGGAAATACAATACAGAGCCTGTGGACTTTATTTTGTTGAACTGAGTGAGCCCTAATAAAATCCAAAGAAAAGACACACAGTTTTAAGAGATCTGCGCTGCTTTAAGCACTGCAAGCTTAGACTAGATGGGACAAAAACAGTAGGAAGTGAAAACAGATCTTTGGATACTCAAACATCTCAAGGCTAAAAGCAGGCTGAGAAACCTATTCAGCTGTAGACACAGCCTACTTTTTATAGATAAAAAACAAAACATGACTCAGAGGGCAAAAGCAAGAGACCAGATGGCAGGGCAAATTGTCAGAGAGAATCATACTCTGGTAACTCAAGTGAAGGAGCTGGTGGGCTGTACTAGCTGGTTTCCAGAATTCTTATGAACTAGTGACTTCTTTAAACCCCTGCCCAACTGACTTTTTGAACCTGATTGATTTATTGCAGTTGTCTCATCTGTGTCCCATCACTGAATACAGATGCCCGATGTCATATACTTTGACATTAAAATCACAGATTGAAAAGTAGCACACTCAAGAGAGCTGTGTATAAGGAACCTGTATGTGTGTTACATGATGAAGCTCTTAACTTCAAACTGGAACCGTGGTGGTGACTGGATTAAGAGCTGGGCTGCTAACCAAAGACTGGCAGCTCCAATCCACCAGCCACTCTTTGGAAACCCTACAGGGCAATTCTACTGTGTCCTATGGTGTCACTAAGAGTCAGCAATGAATTTTGATTTTTTTTTTTTTTTTTTGGTAACTTCAAACTAATGCTGTAACAGAATGAGACTTGGGAAACTGTGGGGAAGTATGGAAGTATCTTTTGTATGTTTGTTGGATGTGAATTTCTGTGGCCAGAGGCCAAATGGAACAGATTTTACTTTCAAAGATGGATACAACAGTATTCCTCATTCCACGTGACCTTCTATAACCTGATCCTGTAACTGTTCCATCAAGAGCTGGAGTCAGGGATGTGAGGCCAAGATGGTGAAGTAGTGAGGTACTTCCTGCGATCCCTCTAACAACAATGACCCAAAAGAATAAGTGAATCAAATATATGTGACCTTCTAGGAGCCCAGAGCATCACAGTGAAAATTGAGAAATCTGACTGAGCAATGAGAAGAGGAGAGAGCTGGTCCACAAGTACCTAAGCCTGGCCACACCTCACTTGGCAACAGCTCAGAGAGTCAGTTCTGCAGTGGCTTTTCAAGTGCATTTTCCTCAGTTAGAGACACAGCAGAGAAGAGTCCACTAATCAACAAAAGCTAAGTAGCTGGCATTTAACCTACTACGTGCAGACCTAAAACTTTCCTTCAGGATAAACCCCTCTTCCTTTTCCTAGGGGTTCCCCTTCACTTTACTGAACTGCACCCCAGTGCCAGGGCCTGACACCATTAGCTGAGCTGGAAGTAGGACTCCACGATGCATCTCTGAGCCATTCTTCTAGACTCAGAGAGGGACTAATTTGGCAAACAAGGGGAAGGAGGGGCATTCCATTGACTCACCTGAGCCATAAATTCAGGGCAGAAACAGTTCTTTTGGAACAGGCATAAGGGGAATGCCTTTCTCACAGATTCCCTGGGACAGTTGTCAGTGCCCAGCCTGTCTCAGCAGGTGCAGACAGATATCTGTACCTATACCTATCACCTGTGTCCTTCTAACACTGTAGGGGACAGCCTGCATCACACACTTTCTGACCGACTACCTGGACACCTGAGCTGAATCCATACCTAGTAACAGCTCTAACCACCTGATGACAAGAAGTTAGAGTTTTATAGGGACCAACATTCAAATTAGCACAATTACCAGCCTATTTGGACATTTCAGAACAACAAAAAAAAAAAAAAAAAAAAAAAGAAGCTAGAACACAGAAGCAAAAATAAAATAAATACAACAACTTACACTTACAGTGGATTTATAAAGCTCCCAAAACAAAGAATCACAAATTTTCCAGGTGAAAAGAACTTCGTGGAATTGTTGGGAACTTTAACACTCCCCTTTCAATTAAGGATAGATCATCCAGAAAAGAGCTCAGTAAAGATACAGAAGATCTTGTTACAACAATCAACCAACTTGACCTTATTGACATATACAGATCTTTTCATCCATCAACAGATAAATATACCTTCTTCTCCAAAGCACATGGAACATTCTCCAGAATAGACCATATGTTGGGTCATAAAACTATTCTACATAAAATCCACAACATTGATTTATTGCAAAGTACCTTCTCGGACCACAGAGCTATAAAAGTTGAAATCAATAACAGAAAAATCGTAGGTAAAAATTCCAACTTGTGGAAACTGAGCAACACTTTACTCATAAAGCCTTGGGTTCTAAAAGAAACTAAAGACATATTAAAGAAATTTATGGATTCAAATGAGAACGAAAACACATCCTACCAGAATTTATGGGATACAGCAAAAGCAGTGCTCAGTTTATCTCTATAAATGCACACTTCCGGAAAGAAGAAAGAATACAAATTAAAGAATTAACCTCACAGCTTGAAAAAGTAGAAAGAGAGCAACAAAGAAACCCCTCAGGCATCAGAAGAAAACAGATTATAAAACCTAGAGCAGAACTAAATCAATTAGAGAATAGAAATACGATTGAAAAAATTAACAAAACCAAAAGCTGGTTCTTCGAAAAGATCAACAAAATTGATAAGCCATTGGCTAAACTTACAAAAGAAAAACAACAGAAGATACAAATAACCCGATTAAGAAATGAGTTGGGAGATATTACAACAGACCCATCTGAAACACAATATATCATAACAGAATACTATGAAAAACTATACTCTGATAGGTTTGAAAACCTGGGGGAAATGGACAAATTTCTGGATTCATATGACTCCCCAAGACTATCACAAGGCACAAGGAGAAATAGATCAACTTAATAAATCTATCACAAAGGAAGAGATTGAGGAAGTCATCAAAAATCTACCAACCAAAAAATGTCCTGGCCCAGATGGCTTCACCGGAGAATTCTACCAAACTTTTAGAGAATTAACTCCAATACTAATGAGGCTATTTCACACCATAGAAATTCCAAATTCCAAATTCCTTCTATGAAGCCAGCATAACCCTGATACCAAAACCAGGGAATGATCCCACAAAAAAAAAAATATTACAGACCAGTATCACTGATGAATCTAGATGCAAAAATCCGCAACAAAATTCTAGCCAATAGAATTCAACAGCATATAAAAACAATCATTCATCATGATCAAGTTGGTTTCATTCCAGAGATGAAAGGCTGGTTCAACATCAGAAAAACAATTAATGTAATCAACCATATTAATAATGCAAAAGATAAAAATCACCTGATTCTGTCAATTGATACAGAAAAGGCATCTGACAAAGTTCAACATCCATTCATGCTTAAAACTCTCAGAAAAATAGGAATAAAAGGGAAATTCCTCAATATAATCAATAGCATCTATGCAAAGCCAACTGCTTTCATCATCCTGAATGGTGAAAGACTGAAAGAACTCCCTTTGAGAATGGGAACTAGACAAGGAAGCCTACTCTCACCACTTCTATTCAACATTGTCCTAGAAGTTCTAGCCAGAGCAATTAGACAAGACAAAGAAATAAAAGGCATCCGTACTGGCACTGAAGAAGTAAAGATTTCCCTCTTTGCAGATGATATGATTGTTTATACAGAGAATCCAAAGCAATCCATAAGTAAACTATTAGAGCTAATAGAAGAATTCAGAAAAGTGTCGGGATACAAGATAAACATAACTAAATCAGTGGGATTCCTTTATACCAACAATGACATTATTAATGAAGAAATCACCAAAACAATTCCATTTACTATAGCCCGCAAGAAGATACAATACCTAGGAATAAATCGAACTAGAGAAATAAGAGATCTTTACAGAGAAAACTACAAGACATTGCTACAAGAAACTAGGAGGGACTTACGTAAGTGGAATAATCTGCCCTGCTCATGGACAGGAAGACTCAATATTGTGAAAATGTCTATTTTTCCCAAAGCACTCTACTTGTATAATGCAATCCCAATACAAATTCCAACGACATTTTTTAATGAGATGGAGAAACAAATTACCAGCTTTATTTGGAAAGGGAAGACACCTCAAATAAGTAAAACAATACTGAAAAAGAAAAACATGCTGGGAGGCCTCTCACTACCTGACTTTAAAACCTATTACACTGCCACAGTAGTCAAAACAGCCTGGTATTGATACAAAAAGAGACATATAGACCAATGGAACAAAGTAGAGACCCCAGAGATGCCACCATCCTCTTATGAACAGCTGATATTTGACAAAGGTCCTAAGATTTTGAACTGGGGTAAGAACAGTCTCTTTAACAAATGGTGCTGGCATAATTGGATATTCATCTGCAAAAAATTGAAACAAGACCCATATCTCACACCTTACACAAAAATCAACTCCAATTGGATAAAAGACCTGAATATAAAAGCTAAAACAATAGAGCTCATCCAAGATAAGATAGGGTCAACAATGGACATTTTAATACACAATATAGACAGACTTCAAAATCCGACAAACAAAACATATTCATCAGAAGAGAAAATAGATAAATGGGAATTAATAAGAATTAAACACTTCTGCTCATCCAAAGACTTCATCAAAAGAATTAAAATACCACTTACAGAATGGGAAAAAAATATTTGGCAACTCTATGTCACACTGATGCCTGATCTCCATAATCTATAAGGTTCTACAAAATATCAATAAGAGAGAGACAAATCATCCAATTAAGCGACGGGCAAAGGAGATGGACAGACATTTCTCTAAGGAGGAGATCCAGGCAGTCAAAAAACACATACAGACATGTTCCTGATCATTAATTGTTAAAGAAATTCAAATCAAAACGACAATGAGATACCACCTCACCCCAATAAGAATGGCCATGATCCAAAAAACGCAAAACAATAAATGTTGGAGAGGCTGTGGAGAGATTGGAACTCTCCTTCACTGTTGGTGGGATTGCAGAATGGTGCAACCTCTTTGGAAAGCAATTTGGCGTTACCTTAAAATAATGGATATAGATATACCATTTGACCCAGTTATTCCTCTGCTCAGAATATATCCTACAAATTAAGGCCATTCACACTGACTGCTACCTGCACACGAATGTCCATTGCAGCACAATCCACGATAGCAAAAAGTTGGAATCAACCCAGATGCCCAACAACGGAAGAATGGATAGGTAAGCTTTGGTATATGTACTCCGTGGAGTACTATACACTGATAAGGAACAACAATGATAGCAGGTAACATCTCTCAATTTGGTCTCAACTGGAGGACATTATATTGAGTGAAACTAGTCAGCAACAGAAGGACAATTATTATATGGGACCCCTACGATAAAAACTTAAAAGCATACTCATACATACTAGAAAAGATTCTTTGACGGCTACAAGGGTGGGGAAGGTGGGAGGACGGGAAGGCAAGGGGCGAGAGTTTAGATTAGATAATTGTTAGAAATTTGGTAGGGTGAAATTGGTGACAATTCACATTAGTAAGAAGATCAATATTAATGAGACTTCGACACAACTTGTGTACTCCTCCTCTCTTAACCTGATATTGTAAGCACAGAGTATGTACACTTTCATTTTTTTATTTAATAAAAAAATAAATCTAAAAAAAGTAAAACAAAAAGATTAATATTTAGAACTGTTTAGAACACAAGGCAAAATGCAACATAGTGTGATTACAAATTCAACAGGCTGCAAGAAAACAGAGAGATAGAAAGCAGAAATGCCCAAGATTAATTATAAAGTCATGGAACTAGACAACTCAATAGAAATTAAAGAAGCAAACTTGAGGCAATGACAAGCCAAATTTGTGATACAGAAGATAAAGGATGTGACACAAAAATATGCGAGACAAAATTCAGATAACAGAATTTGAGAACAATCAAGAAGCACTAAGAATTATGTGGGACTCTATCAAGAGGAATAACCTATACAGCATTAGAGTACCAGAAAAGGTAAGTATAACAGAAAATATGGAGAAAATTGTCAAAGATTTATTGACAGAAAACATCCCTGATATCAGGAAATATGAAAAGATGTCTATCCAAGATGATCATCAAACTCCACACAAGGTAGATCCCCAAATTTTCCAGAACTAAAAGAGAGAATTTTAAAACTGGCTAGGGGTAAATGAAAAACAATCTAAAAATTAGAGTCTATAAGACTAAGCTCCAGCTATTCAGCAGAAATGATGCAGGCAAGAAGGCAACTGGATGACATGTACAAAGCCTTGAAGGAAAGAAAAAAAAACTGCCAACCAAGATCTTTATATCCAGCAAAACTGTCTCTCAAATATGATTACAGAATTAGGCTATTTCCAGATATACAGAAATTTATGGAATTTGCGAAAACCAAACCAAAAGTATAAGAAAAACTAAAGGGAGTCCTTTGGTTAAAAAATTAATAACATCAAATAACAACTCAAGACTAAAACACAGAACAGAGCTACCTGATATCAACCCAGATATGGGACTCACAAAAGTAAATTGAAGGCAAAACACTGAAAATAGGGAAACAGAGATGTCATTGTATAAAATATGACAGCATTATAACAAAAAAGAGGAATTTAAAGAAATATAGTCATACTTATTTTATATGGAGAAGAAGTCAATGCAATACAAGAAATTAAAGACTAGTTTACATTTGGAAAAATAGGGGTAAATATTAAAGTAACCACAAAGGACACTGATAATCCTACACATCAAAATACAGAATAAGAAAAAAATGAAATCTCAGAAAATACCAAACCAACAACAATAAAAAAGAAAACACAAAAATGACTCAGCAAAGAAAATTAAGTGGAAGAGGGCAATTGTCTACAATGCACAAAAAGCCAAGCCAAGTCCTGTCAAATTGGAGCCGACAATGCACAAAAAAGGACATCAAAATGACAGCGCTAAACCCAAGCCTATCAATACTTACTCTGAATATAAATTGATTAAATTTACTAACAAGGAAATGAAGAGTGACAGTGTCTCTCTATATGCTGCCTACAAGAGACAAACCTTACAGACATGAACAAACTAAAACTCAAAGAATGGAAAAAAATAATCAAGGAACCAACATTCTAAAAACAGTTGTGGCAATGTGAAAGGTCAATAAAATAGACTTCAAAATCTACCACACTAGATAAGGAAGAACACTACATAATGATTAAATGGTCAATACTCCAGGAGGACATAACCATATTAAGTATCTACATACCAATGACAGGTCTCCAAAATACACAACACAAATTATAGCCACACTGAAAACAGAAATAGATAGCTCCACAATGATAGTAGGAGATGGTAACATACTACTTGGAGTGAAAGATAGAACATTTAGGAAAAAAAAATCTCAATAAAGACACAGAAGATATAAATGCCAACTTGACCTCAGAAATATATATAGAACACTCCACCCAACAGCAACCAAGTATACTATCTTTACCAACACACGTGGAACATTCTCCAGAACTGACCACATATTAGACCATGGTTTCAGCAGACACCTACGTTAATCAGCATAAGAAAGTTTTTAAAGAAAATGTCTGGATCCCACTATGGTGAGTGGTGTCTGGGGTCTTGAAAGTTATTAAGCAGCCATGTAAGTAGCATTAATTGGTCCCAACCCACCTGGAAAAGAAGAGAATGAAAGACATAAGGAAAATATGATCCCAGAAGACAGAAAAGGAAACATAAAGCAGACACTACATCAGCATGAGACCAGAAGAATTAGATGGTGCCCTGCTACCAACAATGACTGCCTTGACAAGGAGTACAACATAGAGTCCCTAATATAGCAGAAAAATATGGATGTGCAGAACTTGAACTCTATTAAAAACAATAGACTTGACAGCCTGATAGACTGGAGAGTCCCCAGAAGACACGGCCCTTGGACTCTCTGTTAATCCAGAACCAAAATCATTCCCGAAGCAAACTCTTTAGACCATAGATTGAACTGACTATAAGACATAAAGTGATACTGGCAAAGAGTGTGCTTCTTGGCTTATGCACATACAGAAGGCTAATTAGGCAGCTCTGGTCTGACTGAGCTGCCTCTTTGAAGTAGAGTTGACTGTAACAACACGGATAGACTCAAATTCTCAGGACATTCATTTGCTGATGTAGCATGATTCAAAATGAGAAGAAACAGCTGCAAACATCCATTAATAACTAGGTGGAACATAAGAAGTATGAATGTAGGAAATTTGAAAAGCATCAAAAATGAAATGAAGTGTGCTGACATTGATGTACCAGGCATTAGTGAGCTGAAATGGATTGGTACTGGCCATTTTGAATCACACAATCATACAGTCTACTATGCCAGGAATGACAACTTGAAGAGACATGCTGTTGCACTCACTGTCAAAAAGAACATTTCAAGATCTGTACTGAAGTACAACGCTGTCAGTGATAATACCCACACACGTACAAGGAAGGCCAGTTAGTATGACTGTTATTCAAATTTATGCACCAAGCACTAAGACCAAAGATGAGGAAACTGAAGATTTTTACCAGCTTCTGCAGCCCAAAATTGACTGAACATGGAATCAGGATACACTGATAACTACCAGTGACTGGAACGAAGGAGTTGGAAACAAAGAAGGATTGACAGTTGAAAAATATGGCCTTGGTGATAGAAATGATGACAGAGATCACAAGGTAGAATTTTGAATAACCAATCATTTCTTCATTGCAAATACCTTTTTTTAACCAGCATAAACAGTGACTGTACACTATGGACCTCACCAGATGAAATACATAGATATCAAATCAACTACATATGTGAAAAGCAACGATGGAAAAGTTCAGAATCATCAGTCAGAAGGAGACCACGCTGACTGTAGCACAGACCATCAACTACTCATATGCAAGTTAAAACTGAAACTGGAGAAAATCAGAACAAGTTCACAAGAGCCCAAGCACGATCTTCAGTACAGTCCACCTGAATTGAGAGACCATCTGAAGAATAGATTTAATGTGTTGAAGACTAATGACTAAAGACCAGACAAGCTGTGGAAGGATGATCATACATGAAGATAGCAAGAGGTCATTCAAAAGAGAGGAAAGAAAACACCGAACTGAATGTCAGAAGAGACTCTGAAACTTGCATTTGAACATTGAGCAGGTAAAGCAAAAGGAAGAAATGATGACGTAAAAAAAAAATGAGCAGGAGATTTCAAAGACTGACTCGAGAAGGAAAAGCAAAGTATTATAATGACACGCAGAAAGAGTTAGAGATAGAAAACCAAAAGGGAAAAAACACTCTCAGTATTCCTCAAGCTGAAAGAACTGAAGAAAAAGATTCAAGCCTCAAGTTGTAGTAGTGAAGGATTCTATGGGGAGAATAACAAATGGCTCAAGAAGCATCAAAAGAAGATGGACGAAATACACAGTCACTATATCAGAAACAACTGGTCAACATTCAACCATTTCAAGAGGTAGCATGATCAGGAACCGACAGTACTGAAGGAAGAAGTCAAAGCTGCACTGAATGCATTAGTGAAAAACAAAGCTCTAGGAATTGATGGAATATAAATTGAGATGTTTCAACAAACAGATGCAGCACTGGAGAGTGCACTCATCTACACCAAGCACTCTGGAAGACAGCTGCCTGGGCAAGTGACTGGACAAGATCCATATTTATGCCTATTCCCCAAAATGGCGATACACCCAAATATGAGTAATAATCGAACACTGTCATTAATATCCCATGCAAATAAAATTTTGCTAAAGATCACTGAAAAGTGACTGTAGCACCACACTGACAGGAAACTTCCAGAAATTCAAGCCAGGTTCAGAAGAATACATGAAACCAAAGATATCATTAGCAAGGTCAGATGGATCTTGGCTGAAAGCAGAGAACACCAGAAAGATATTTACCTGTGATTTATTGACTATACAGAAGCATTCAACTGTGTGGTTCATAATACATTTTGGATAACGTTGCAGAGAATAGAAACTCCAGAACACTTAATTGTGCTCATGAGGAATCTGGACATGGATGAAGAAGCGGTTGTGTGAACAGAATGAGAGGATATTACACGGTTTAAAGTCACAAAATGTATATGTCAGGGCTGTAACCTTTTACCATACCTTTTCAATCTATATGCTGAGCAAATAATTTGAGAAGCTGAAGTATATGAAGAAGAGCGAGTCATCAAGATTGGAGGAAATCTCATTAACAACTTGCATTACACAGATGACGTAGCCTTGCTTGCTGGAAGTGAAGAAGATTTGAAATACTGATGAAGGTCAAAGGCCACAGACTTCAGCAGGAGTTGTATCTCAACATCATGAAAACAAAAACCCTCACAATTGGATCAGTAAAGAACATCATAATAAATGGAGAAAAGATTGAGTTTGTCAAGGATTTCATTTTAGTTGGTTCCACAATCAACACCCACAGAAGCGGCAGACAAGAAATCAAAAGACAAGTTGCCTTGAGAAAACCAGTTGCAAAAGACCTCTCTGAAGTGTTGAAAAGATGTCACTTCGAAGACTAAGGTGTGCCTGAGCCATGGTATTTTCAGTCACGTTGTTGTTGTTAGGTGCCATCGAGTCACTTCCAACTCATAGCGACCCTATGAACAACAGAAGGAAACACTGCCTGGTCCTGTGCCATCTCCACAATCATTTTGATACTTAAGACCATGGTTGCATCCACTGTGTCAATCCATCTCATCGACGTTCTTCCTCTTTTTCGCTGACCCTCTACCTTACCAAGCGTGATGTCCTTCTTCCGGGACTGATCTTTCCTGACAACATGTCAAAAATATGTAAGACGCAGTCTTGCCACCATTGCTTCCAAGAAGCACTGTTGTTGGACTTCTTCCAGAAGAGACCTGTTGTTTCTTTTGGTGGTCCATCGTACAGTCAACATTCTTCTCCAACACCACAATTCAAATGCGTTAAGTCTTCTTTGTTCATGGTCCAGCTTTCACGTGTATATGAAGCAATTGAAAATACAGCTTGCATCAGGCGCATTTTAGTCTTCAAGGTGACATCCTGACTTTTGAATACTTTAAAGAGGTCCTTTGCAGGATATTTCCCAATGTAATGTGTCTTTTGATTTCTTGACTGCTGCTTTCACAGGCGTTGATTGTGGACCCAAGTAAAATGAAATCCTTGACAACCTCAATCCTTTCTCCATCTATGACAGTGCTGCCTACTGGTCCAGTTGTGAGGATTTTTGTTCTCCTGATGTTGAGATGAAATCCATACTGAAGGCTGTGGTTTTTGATCTTCAGCAGTAAATGTCTCAAATCTTCTTCATCTTCAGCAAGGTTGTGTTATCTGTATAATGTAGATTGTTAATGAGTTGTTTTCCAATTCTGAGGCCTCATTCTTCTTCGTAGAATCCAGCTTCTTGGATTATTTGCTCAGCCTACAGATTAAAAATGTATGATGAAAAGATACAACCCTGATGCATGCCTTCCCTGACTTGAAACCATGCAGTGTCCCCTTGTTCTTTTTGCACTACTGCTTCTTTATCCATATACAGATTCCTTAAGAGCACAATTAGGAGTTCTAGAGTTCCCATTCTCTGCAATGTTAGCCATAATTGACTATGATCGACACAGTCGAATGCTTTTGCATAGTCAATGAAACACAAGTAAACATCTTTCTGCTATTCAGTTTTCAGCCTAGATCCATATGACATCAGCGATTATGTCCCTAGTTCCATGTCCTCTTCTGAACCCAGCTTGAATTTCTGACAGTTCCTTGTCAATATATTGTTGTAGTCCCTTCTGAACGATCTTCAGCAGAATTTTACTTGTGTGTGATATCAGCGATATTTTTTGGTAGTTTCCACATTCAGTTGGATCACCTTTCTTTGGAATGGGCATAAATAGGGGGTCTCTACCAGTCAGTTGGCCAGGTAGCTCTTTTCCAAGTTTATTTCACATTATATGCATGCAAAACCTGCACAATGAATAAGGAAGACAAGAGAAGAACTGACACCTTCGAATTGTGATGTTGGGAGTGCTTTGGTCACCTAGTGCTGCTGTAACAGAAATACTGTAAGTACATGGCTTTAAAAGGAGAAATTATATTTTGCCACAGTCCAGTAAGCTAAAAGTCCAAACTCAGGGCATCAGCTTCAGGGGAAGGCTTTCTCTGCTGGCACTGAAGGAAGGTCCTTGTCATCAATCTTCCCCTGGACTGGAAACTTCTGAGGCACAGGGACCCCAGTCCTTTCCAAAGGACTCACTCTGCTCCTGGCACGGCTTTTTAGTGGTGCGAGGTCCCCAAACATCTCTGCTAGTTCCCTCTCCTTTGTATCTGAAGAAACTGCCCCAAGGCACAAAACAAACTCATATACTGAATCATGCTCTACCAGTAGAACTGCCACCCATCCACTCTCTGACACGAGGAACTTCACACAATACCAGGAATTATGAGGTAGCCAAATTGCTACAGATTTTTTAAGGAACACAATTCAATCCATGACATGGAGAGTATTGAACTTGCCGTAGACTGCCAAAACAACAGATCTGTTTTGGAAGAAGTACAGATAGAGTGCTCACTAGAATTAGGATGACAAGACTGAGTATTACATACTTTGGATATGTTGTCAGCAGTCAATTCCTGGAGGATATCAGGTTTCATAAAGTAGGAGGTCAGCAAAAAAGAGGAAGTCCAGCAACAAGATAGACTGACCCAGTTGCTGCCACAATGGGCTTAAGCATAAAAATTATTATGGAGAGAGACAGGGCCAAGATAGCAGAGTAGCCACATGTCCTTGCTGATCCATCTAACAACTAAGAACTAGAAAATCAACAATATGCACTACATTGAGTGAGAAGCATCAGCATAAATGTCCAGGAGGCCTGAACATGGGGTGCAAAATTGAAAGAATAGACTGAATGACAGGAAGGGGAGTAACACTAGCAAGCATCTAGCCCAGTAAACAAAATAGGAGTGCATTAAACAAGGCAACACCACACTGGGCATAAAAGTGCTGGGCTGCCCAGAACGTAGAGCAGACAGACTATGTGCTGGCCAAATGTGAGCTGAGCACAGGAGCACTTCCTTAGACCAACCAAAGCAGTGACATGGGGCTGAGGGACACCACACAGGCTGGTGCAGCCTTGCGACCAGCAAAGGAGATTGGACCCAGGCTAAGCAATGCCTCATGCAGCTGAGAGTCTCCCTGCAGACCAAAGGGGCTTAGGACCAGTGGGGCTTAGGGTCCCACAACTGGAGGGATTTAGGACCCCATGGACTGGGATGTCAGTGCAGGAGAGCACTTGAACCAGGAGTGGTGGTACCAGGGAGCATACCTGGACTAGGAATGCAGCACTGGGGTGTGTGCTGGGCCAGGGAAGAGGTCCTGGGGAATGCTCGTGGCCTAGGGCAGTGGCACTGGGGAGAGTGTCCAGGCCTCATTAGTGTGGGACTACACAGGCGAGCATGTGCTTCACTGGGCTAAGGTCTGTTATATCAGTCAGTTGACCACAGCATGGGCAGTAAGGTCAGGGGGCATAAGGTCACTGGACCACACAGATAAATGTTGGCCCCAGACCAAAAGAACCAAACCAGTCAGCTCATCCACATTACTGAGGCTCCAAAAATCACACTAACTCAAACAACTTAAATATCTATAGATAAAACTTGAAGCATTGTAACCAAACAAGCAAATTACAACAACTTTATGATGGTGCAGAGACAACAATTAATTTCTAAACATCTAAGGAAGCAGGCTACCACAGCTTCAAAAACTCCCCGAATAAAGAATCAACAGATTTCCCACATGAAGTAAACTTCCTGCCAAGTATTGGAGGTAGAATACAAAAGAGTGATGTACAGGGCAGTGCAATATATCAGGAAAGAGATCAGGCAAAGTGCAGCAGATCACATTGAAAAGTTAAACAAGCTGCAAGAAATGCTTGAGTAGCCACAATCTGAAACTTGACACATTAACCATAAAATTACAGAACTAGATAACTCAATAGAAAGTAAAAGGATCAGGATAGAGGAAATAGAATGCAGGATTAGTGAAACTGAAGACAAAGTAACAGACACCAGGATATACGAGGAAAAAAGCAGATAAAAAAATTTTTTTAAATGAAGAATCACCAGGAGTTATGCGTGACTGTATCAAGAGAAATAATTTAGGAATGTTTGGAGTACCAAAAGAAGTAGGGATAACACAAAATACAGATGAAGTTGTTGAAGACTTGCTGACAGAAAACTTTCCTGATATGAAAGATGAGAAGCTATCCATTGATGATGCTCATCAAACCCCACATAAGACAGATCCCAAACAAAAAACACCAAGGAATATTATAATCAAGCTAAATGAAGCTAAACATAAGGAGAAAATTTAAATGCAGCTAGACTTAAGTGAAAAGTAACCTAAAAAAGAAAACCTTTAAGATTGAGCTCAGATTACACAGCAGAAACCACGCTGGAAGAAGAGAAGGGAATAACATATACAAAGCCCTGAAGAAAAAAAAAATAGCTAACCAACAACTATATACCATGCAAAACTGTCTCTGAAATATGACAGTGAAATTAAGACACTCACAGATAAACAAAAGTTTAGAGAATTTGCAAAAACCAAACCAAAATTATAAGAAACATTGAAGGAATTCCTTCAATTATGAAACCAATAGCGTTAGATATATACCCAAAGATTCAACACGCAATGAAACACCAAGAAAACATCAAGATAGGAAATCCACGACAGTTACTGAAGCCCAAGTCACTAAAGACAGAAAATTAGAGATCTTCAGATTTAAATGACAGCAACTTTACACAAAAAAAGAGGGACAAAGCAATGTACCCATTGATCTTTCAGATGTGGTGGAAGTCAATGTGATACAAAGAAATTAAAGACTGGTTTAAACATAGAGTAGTAGAGGAGACTATTTGGGTAACCCCAAGGGAATTCAGCACATCAAAATGATAAAATTAAAAAAAAAAAAACATACAAAACACAGTCTTAGCAATTACAATAAAAAAAAAAACACTGAAAGACATGAAAAGAAATCACATAACGAAAAAAGAGTCAGCACAGAAAACTGAATGTAACGGAGAAATCATCCACAATACACACACAAAAAGACATCAAAATGACAGAACTAAGCTCACACCTATCAATAATCACACTGAAGGTAAATGGACTAAATGCACCAGTAAAGAGATGGAACATAGTTGGTTGGATAACACAAACAAAAAAATTGACCCACCTATATGCTGTCCATAAGAGACACACTTTAGACTCAGAGACACAAACAGTTACTCAAAGGATGGAAAAAATACATCAGGCTAATAACACTGAAAAAGAGCAGGAGTAGAAATACTAATATTTGATAAAATAGACTTTAAAATTAAATCCACCACACTGGAGAAAGAGGGACTCTATATCATGATTAAAGGCTCAATACACCAGGAGGACAAAACCATACTAAATATCTACACACCCAATGACAGACATGAAAATACATAAAACAAACACTATCCACACTGAAAAGAGAAATAGACAGCTTCACAATAATAGTAGCAGACTTCAACACACCACTGTCAGTAAAGGAAAAATCATCTCAAAGAAAGCTCATTAAAGACATGAAAGATTTAAATGCCACAATTAAGCAACTTGACCTCACAGACATATTCAGGACACTATACGTAAAAGCAACCAAGTATACTTTCTTTTCCAATACAGATGTAACATTCTCTAGAATTGACCACATATTGGACCACAGGGCAATTTTTAACAAAATTGAAAATATCAAAATAATACAAAGCTTCTTTTCGGATCATAAAGCCATAACACTAGAAATCAATAACAGAAAAAAGATGGGGAAAAAATTTAGAAAAACATGGAAATTGAATATTTTCCTCAAGAACTCCTGGGTAACAAAAACTCAGAGATGGAATAAAGACATTCATAGAGTCAAACAAGAATGAAAACACATCCTACCAGAATCTATAGGACATTGCACAAGCAGTGCTCAGAGGTCAATTCATTTCAACAGATGCACACATCTAAAAAGAAGGGCCCAGATGAAAGAGCAAATAAAAAAACTAGAGCAGAAAGGACACAGAAAACATAAAAACAATTGAAGTAGTCAACAACACCAAAAGCTGGTTCTTTCAAAAGATCAACAAAATCCACGGTCATTAGCTATCAAAGAAATTCAGATCAAAACTACGATGAGATACCATCTCACCCCAACAAGGTTGGCCATGATCCAAAAAACACAAAACAACAAATGCTGGAGAGGCTGTGGAGATGTTGGAACTCTCCTACACTGCTGCTGGTGGGACTGTAAAAGGGTTCAACCTCTTTGGAGAGCAATCTGGTGCTTCCTTAAAAAGCTGGAAATAGATATACCATTTGACCCATTAATCCCACTGTTTGAAGCAAGGACATTCACACAGATACATGCACACAAATGTTTACTGCAGCACAGTCCACAAATCAAAAAGGTGGATTCAATCCAGGTGCCCAACAACAAATGAATGGATAAACAAATTATGGTATATATACTCAATGGAATACTACTCAATGATAAAGAACAATGATGATTTTTGAAGCATCTCATAATTTATGTTGAGTGAAATCAGTTAGCGGCACATTGTGGAAATGTCTATTCTACCCAAAGTGATCTATACATACGACACAATCCCAATGCACATTCCAGTGGCATTTCTTAATGAGATGGAGAAATAAATCACCAACTTCATAGGGAAAGAAATTTTCAGGTAAGTGAAACATTACTAAAGAAGAAGAACAAAGTGTGAGACCTCACTCTACTTGATCTTAAAATCTGTTACACTGTCACAGTAGTCAAGACAACCTGATCTTAAAACCTATTATTACACTGTCACAGTAGTCAAAAGGGTAAAAAGATTACCTACAGAGTGGGAACAAATTTTCTGCTACCACATTTCCAATTGGCATTGAATCCCTCTAATTTACACGATACTGCAAAACCTCAACAAGAAAAAGATAAATAACCTAGTTAAAAAACAGGCAAAGGATGTGAACAGATACTTCACCAAAGAAGACATACAGGATGGTAACAGATATATGAAGAAATGCTCATGATCGCTAGCCATCAGAGAAATCCAAATGCAAACTACAGAGATACCTTTTCACCCGAGAAAGGTTAGCAGTAATTCAAAAAACACAAGATAGTAAATGCTAGAGAGGATGTGGAGAAACTGGAACCCTTCTACACTGTTGGTGGGATTGTAAAATGCTACAACTACCATGGAAATTGATTTGGTCTTTTCTTTAAAAAAAAAAAAAAGGGAAATAGAAATACCATATGACCCAGCAATCCCACTCCTTAAAATATATCCCAGAGAAACAAGAGCTACCATAGAAACAGATACTTGAACACCATCGTTTACTGCAGCTCTCTCCACAATAGCAATGCCTATCAACAAACAAAAGGTTAAACAAACTTTGGTATATTCACACAGTGGAATACTACACAATGGTAAAGAACAATGATGATTTAGGGAAATATCTGATAAAGTGGGACCATCTGGAGGACACTATGCTGAGTGAAATTAGCCAGACATTAAGGGACAAATATTGTATTAGACCACTATTATAAGGATACAACAAAAATTTCAGCACAGAAGAAACTAACCTTTGACAGTTACAAGAGCGGGAGGGAGAGATTCTTATAAATTAGTGATTAGGATTCAGATTAGGTCAAGTGTCTGACAGCACTCAGTAAAAAACAGGCATGCACAACTGGACTACATCAAAATGAAATTGTTCCCTAAATAAGTGGACTGGACACAAACGGACACAACTCTTTGGAGAGACAGAATAACAGGGACAGGAGTCAGAGGAGCACAGTTTCAGGGGACTTTTAGACTAATTGGCATAGCCAAGGGTTTTTTTTTTTTTTTTTTTTTAATTTACATGCCCACCTATATGCAGCTTCGACTGCTCTCCCTGTCCGGTGACAGCACACTATTCCTCTCTGCTCCATACATGTCTCATCCTCCCAACAGCCTCCTTTCCGCTCCTCTCCACCCACTCTCTTTCCTCCAGCCAGAGGTCAGCAGGATGATATCCTGTAGATGTATAGAACCATAAAGTGCAACCAATATATTGTCACTCTGCATTGCCAAGTCCAATCCATTCCTGTCCAAAGAGTGGACCTTCACTATAATTTACGGGTAAGCGCAGCATCAGGGCCGGGGGCCATGCTCTCAGGAGAACCCCGAAACCACTGGACCATTAATTGAGGTCTTTTAGTGGAGATCTCAGGATGCACCCCTTTTTATTCTTGTGTTGCCAGTGAGACTCAACCTAGTGAGCTCCATCGTGGCTATCACTGGTGGTGGCCGGGCACCATCTGGTTCTTCCAGTCCCAAGTCGGTGAAGGCACCCACTCTTGTGGGTATCTCTGTCTTCTAGGTTGTCTTTACCGTATGTCATTTTGATCCTCGGTGAGCATCCGTTCCTGCTGAGTTGGGATTGTTTGCTGTGTCCTTGTATGGCAGCTTGGCAACTCTTAAGACCCCAGACGCCACTCACCAATGTGGGGTGCAGACAGCTCTCTTAGCAAAACGCTAGTTATGCCCATTAGCCACGATTTCACCTAAGAGCATGGTCCCCTGCCCCCTGCCCCAGTACTCTATCCTTGCAATATTGGGTTAAGATGGAAGGAGTACTCAAGTTATGCTGAAGTCCACTTAATGTTGTTCTTGTTTCTAATGTGTGCTATCACCACTTTCTCCCAACCAGATTTCTAGCAACTATCTAAACTAAATCCTGCCCCTCTCGCCTTTCCTCCCTCCCCTCCCTGGCAGGTGTCAAAGAGTCTTTTCTTCTATACACAAGTCTGGTTTTGAGATCTTATCGTAGAGGTCTCATACGGTATTTGTCCTTTTGTCGCTGTCTACTTTTACTCAATATAATGTCTTCCAGTTGAAACCATGTTAGGAGATGTTTCCTGGAAATCATCATTATTCTTTGTCATTGCATAGTGCTCCACTGAGTATATGTACCATAGTTCACCTATCCATTCTTCCGTTGTTGGGCATCTGGGTTGATTCCATCTTTTTGCTATCGTGGACTGTGCTGCGATAAACATTCTGGTGCATGTGTCCGTTGGTGTGAAAGGCCTTGATTCTGTAGGATATTTTCCAAGTAGTGGAATTACTGGGTCAAATGGTATATTGATATCCATTTTTTTTTTAAGGAAGCGCCAGACTGCTTTCCAAAGAGGCTGGACCATTTTGCAACCCCACCAACAGTGTAAGAGGGTTCCACTTTCTCCACAGCCTCTCCAGGATTTGTTGTCTTGTGTTTTTTGGATCATGGCCAACCTTCTTGGGGTGAGATGGTATCTCATTGTCGTCTTGATTTGGATTTCTTTAATAACTAAAGATCATGAACATGTCCGCATGTGTTTTTTGGCTGCCTGGATCTCCTCTTTAGTGAAATGTCTGTCCATCTCCTTTGCCTGTTGCTTAATTGGGTGGTTTATCTTCTTCTTGTTGATATTTCGTAATATCTTATAGATTATGGAGATCAGGCGTCGGTCTGACATAGAGTTGCCAAATATTTTTTTCCCATTCTGTGGGTGTTCTTTTAATTCTATTAATAAAGTCTTTGGATGAGCAAAAGTGTTTGATTCTTAATAGTTTCCATTTATCTATTTTCTCTTCTGTTGATTGTGGTTTCTTTGACAGATTTTGGAGTCTGTCCTCATTGTGTATTAAAACTTCCATTGTTGTTCCTACGTTTTCTTGGATGAGCTTTATCGTTTTAGGTCTGATATTTAGGTCTTTTATCCAGTTGGAGTTGGTTTTTGTGTAAGGTGTAAGATATGGATCTTGATTCAGTGTATTGCAGATGGAGAACCAATTTTGCCAGCACCATTTGTTGAAGAGACTGTTTTTACCCCAGTTGAATGTCTTAGGGCCTTTGTCGAATAGCAACTGTTCATAGGCAGATGGTGTCATCTCCGGGGTCTCAATTCTGTTCCATTGATCCATCTGTCTGTTCTTGTACCAGTACGAGGCTGTTTTGACCACTGTGGCAGTGTAGTATGTTCTAAAGTCGGGTAATGAGAGGCCTCCCAGTGTGTTCTTCTTCTTTAGTAGTACCTTACTTACCCGGGGCTTCTTCTTTTCCGAACAAAATTGGTGATTTGTTTCTCCATCTCATTAAAAAATGACGCTAGAAATTGTATTGGGATTGCATTATATAAATAAATTGCTTTGATTAAAACAGACATTTTCACAATGTTAAGTCTTCGTATCCATGAGCAGGGTAGGTTTTTCCATTTATCTAAGTCTCTCTTAGTTTCCTGTAGTAAGCGCTTGTAGTTTTCTTTGTAAAGGTCTGTTATTTCTCTGGTTAGATTAATTCCTAGGTACTTTATCTCCTTCTTAGGGGCTATAGGAAATGGTATTGATTTGATGATTTCTTCCTTAACAGTCTCGTTGTTGGTATAAAGGAATCCTACTGATTTACTTATGTTTATCTTGTATCCTGAGACTTTGCTGAACCCTTCTATCAGTTTGAGTAGCTGACTTATAGACTCCCTGGGGTTCTATGCATATACAATCATATTATCTGCAAACAGGGAGAATTTAACTTCCTCTTTGCCGATGCAGATGCCCTTTATTTCTTGGTCTTGTCTAATTGCTCTGGCTAGAACTTCTAGCACAATGTTGAATAGGAGAGGTGAGAGTGGGCCTCCTTGTCTAGTTCCTGATCTCAAGGGAAAGTCCTCCAGTCTCTCTCCATTCAGGATGATGTGGGCAATTGGCTTTGTATAAATGGCCCTTATTGTGTTGAGGAATTTGCTGTCTATGCCCATTTTGCTAAGAGTTTTTAGCATGAATGGGTGTTTGACTTTATCAAATGCCTTTTCTGCATCAATGGACAAAATCAGGTGGTCCTTGTCTTTTGTGTTATTTATGTGGTTAATCACATTGATTGTTTTTCTGATGTTGAACCAGCCTTGCATCCCTGGTATGAATCCCACTTGGTCATGATGGATTATTTTCTTGATATGTTGTTGTATTCTATTGGCAAAAATTTTGTTGAAGATTTTTGCATCTAGATTCATGAGTGATATAGGTCTGTAGTTCTCCTTCTTTGTTGGGTCTTTCCCTGGCTTTGGTATCAGGGTTATGCTGGCTTCATAGAATGAGTTTGGGAGTACTCCATCCCTTTCTATACTGTGAAACAGTCTAAGTAGTATTGGAGATAACTCTTCTCTAAATGCTTGGTAGAATTCTGCAGTGAAACCATCTGGGCCCGGACTTTTTTTTGTTGACAGTGTTTCAATGACCTTTTCAATCTCTTCCTTTGTGATGGGTTTATTAAGTTGTTCTGCTTCATGTTGTGATAATTTGGGTAGGTGGTATGAGTCAAGGAATTGGTCCATTTCCCCTAGGTTTTCAAATTTGTTACAGTACAGTTTTTCATAGTATTCTGTTATGATATTTTTGATTTCTGTTGCATCTGTGGTGACAACTCCCTTCTCATTTCTAATTTGGGTTATTTGTTTCCTTTCCTGGTTTTCCTTAGTAAGCTTAGCCAGTGGTTTGTCCATTTTGTTGATCTTTAAAAAAAAAAACCAGCTTTTGGTCTTTACAATTTTTTCAATTGTTTTTCTATTCTATAATTCATTTAGCTCTGCTCTAATCTTTATGATCTCATTTCTTCTGGTGCCCGAGGGGTTCCTCTGTTGTTCTCTTTCTACTTGTTCAAGCTGTAGAGTTAGTTCCATGATTTGGTTTCTTTCTTCCTTCCAGATGTGTGCATTTATGGAGTTAAACAGACCTCTGAGCACTGCTTTGGCTGTATCCCATAGGTTCTGGTAGGAAGTGTTTTCGTTCTCATTGGAATCCATGGATTTCTTTATTTCATCCTTGATTTCCTCTATAACCCATTTTTTTTAGCAAGATATTGTTCAGTTTCCAAGAGCTCCACTTTCTATTTATGGTTTTTCTGCTATTAATTTCAACTTTTATGGCTTTATGATCTGAGAAGATGCTTTGCAGTAATCCAATGGTATGGATTTTGCTGAGCATTGCATTATGGCCTATCACATGGTCAATTCTGGAGAATGTTCCATGTGCACTGGAGAAGAAGGTGTAGTTCTCTGCTAATGGGTGGAAAGTTCTGTATATATCAGTGAGGTTTAGTTGGTTAATTGTGTCAATGAGGTCTTCTGTATCCTTACTGAGTTTTTTTCTAGATGATCTGTCTAGTAATGAGAGTGGAGTGTTAAAGTCTCCCACTATTATTGTGGAGTCATCTAACTCTCTTTTGAGCGTAGTCAGTGTTTTCTCGACGTATTTAGGTGCTCTGATATTAGGTGCATAAATATTTAATATAGTTAAGTCTTGCTTGTGTACTGAACCTTTCAGCAATAAATAGTGTCCATCTTTGTCCACGATGGTAGATTTGACATTAAAACTGATTTTGTCTGAGATTAGAATTGCCACCCCTGCTCTTCTTTGTTCATTGTTAGCTTGACATATATTCTTCCATCCCTTAATTTTCAGTTTGTTGCTATCTTTAGGTCTCAAGTGAGTTTCTTGTAGACAACAAATGGATGGGTCATGTCTTTTGATCCAAGATGACACTTGGTGTCTCTTTACTGGAGCATTCAGTCCATTCACATTCAATGTAATTATTGATAGGTATGTGTTCACTGCTGCCACTGTGATATGTTTATTTTTATGTTGATGTTTTCTCTGTTGTTCTTATTAGTCTGTTCTGGGACATTCTTTTTTGTGAGTTGATTTTTCACCTTTTTCAGAGCTGGTTTTGTAGTTGTTGAGATTCCTGTGTTACATTTCTTGAAATGGTATGATATATCTTTGTTGTGCTTTACAACTCCCCCTATGATCCCCCTTCATAAACTATATATAAACCCAATTTTAATGACTACCAGTCTTGTCATCTTCCTCTCCATCTGGAAGCACTGTAACAACTGTAGTACATCCCTCTTTTATTATGCTGACACCATAGTTTTCATGATGATCACTAGATTGCTTCTTTCCGTATCAAAGCTGTGACTGACTTTGGAGCCTTCCCTAAAAGAGTAGAGTATTGAGTAGTGTGTCGTTCTAAAATATAAAGTTAGTAGTTTCGTTCTTCTAAGCCAGAACCAAGAACTTCTTTCAGTATTTCTTGTAGTTTGGATTTGGTTTTTACAAAGTCTCTGCGTTTCTGTTTACCTGGGAATGTCTTAATTTCATTTTCGTGTTTGAAAGATAGTTTTGCAGGATATATAATTCTTGGTTGGAAGTTCTTCTCCTTCAAGGCTTTGAATGTGTCATGCCACTGTCTCTGTACCAGCATGGTTTCTGCTGAGAAATCTGACGAGAGCCTACAGTGCTTCCCTTGGAATGTTAGCTTTGCTTTGAGTCTTGCTGCCTTTAAGAGTTGCTGCTTGTGTTTCATTTTGTTAAGCTTGATTATAATATGTCTTGGAGTCTTTCTTTTGAGATCTATATTGGGTGGCGTACCATATGCATCTGAGATGTCTATATTCTCTTCCTTCATGATTTCTAGGAAGTTTTCTTTCAGCAGCTCAGCAACGATACTCTCTGTGTTCTCAGATGTCTCACCCTGTTCAGGGACTCCAATCAATCGTAAGTTGTTCCTCTTAATAGAGTCCCACATGCTTCTTAATGTTTCTTCCTTTTTCTTGTTTCTTTTTTTCTGATTTCTGCTCATAGACGCTGGCATCAGTAGCTCTGTCTTCCAAGTCAGAAATTCTTTTTCTATTTGTTCCATTCTGTTTTCTTGGCTTTGCATGGAAGTTTCTATGTCTTTGATTTTGTTCTTGATCTGTTGGCTTTTAGAGTACTGGTGTTCCATCAGATCAAACAGCTTGCTTAATTTTTCATTTTGTTCTGCTGCATTTTGTATAAGGTCTAGAAGGGCTCTGTATATAATCATTTTGTATTCAGTTTCTGATGCTTTCATAAAAGTTTCTTCATCTGCAAAACTCCTTGGTTACTTTGTTGGGGAGCCTTCTGAAGCCATGGGTGATTTCTTGTATGCCACAATTGTCTGTTGCTTTTTTGGTCCCATGTGAGTATGTAGAGGCTGGAAGAGGTACTGTGAGGATGGACTACAAATGTTTCTCTAGGCTGTCTTCAAATGTAAAGCAAAAGGTATCTGACTACTTCACAAGTCAGTTAGGTTTTCAGGTGTAGAGGTCCCTCTTCTCAACTGACAAAGTAAGCACCACTATATCCAACCCCAGATGAGAACAAGCTAGTTCAGAATACCACAATGTACTGCCCTGTTGGCTTCTGCTGACAGGGCCTAGCCTTAGGTGGCACTGCGGCGAGTACCACTTTTGTGATAGAAAAGCGCTCTCCTGTGGGCCGGCTCTGGCTTCCAAGCTAAGAATTAGTTCCAGCTGTGGCTATCGTATCCAAGATGGCGTCCTCCACACAGGTAGCAGACAGAGAGGCTAAAGGTGCCCAGAGGTAGTGATTCCTCTGCTTCTGTTGCAGGGCCTGCAACGTAGGTGGCACTGGGAAAATTACTGCTTTTCTGTCAGAGAAGCACTGTCCTGTTTGCAGGCGCTGGCTCCCAGGCTAAGAACTAGGTCCCACTAAAATCTCAGTACCAACATGGCATCCCGCACACTGGCTGCGGAATTCCGTATAAACCCCGCTGACGCAGATATAAAACGAAAGGCTCAAAATGGCTAGACTAACAGAGTCCCGAGCCTGGCTCTTCAGAATATGGGAATTTCACCTGCCTATCCCCCCAGCAGCGCATCTGAGTCCAGCAGCCAGGCAAGACCCAGCTCCACCCGCCAGCCAAGACAGAGGAAAAGAAGTCAAAATGGTGCATTTACCTTCTGTCCGTGAGAGCCGGGGCTAGCCAGGAGCGGGAGTCAGTGAAAGGGAGGAGGGTTTTCGCTGAGTGGTATGAAGTCCCAGTTAACAGCCCTGTGCCGTGTCCTGAGGCTGATTAGGTGATCAGAAGGCTCTGTTTGATTATCAATTCAGGTCTTGGTTTCCAGAGAGATATAAGGAGACGTGGGCTTAGCCCGCCATCCTGACTCCGCCCCCTCTTCTTTTTTTCTAAAGAAAATGTTCTGCATACCACTTGGGTGAGTGGTGTCTGGCTTCCTAAAAGCTAACAAGCTACCATCTAAGTAGGTCCCAATCTACCTGGAGTAGACGTAAATGGAGGACATCAAGGACATGAGGAGCATATGAGCCCAGCGGATAGAGGGTGCCATGCGCAACAGAGACTACTTCAGCTGGAGACCAGAAGAACTAGCTGGTGGTGCCTGGCCAGCACCAATGACTGCCCTGATGTGAGGCACAAGGTAGAGCCCCTGATGTAGTGGGAGAAACGTTAAGTGTATAGATCTAGAATTCTACCAAATCACTACACTTGATGGTCCATCAATATAGAAGGTCCCCTGAGGACACGGCCCCCGGACCCTCTATCAACTCCAAACTGCATCCAGCATGTAAGCCAGCTCTCTAGACAAAGAGTGAACTGGACTATATGGAGTGATGGTGGAGATGAACATCCTTTTAGGCTTAAATATATACATGGGGCTGTCCAAGAAGCTCATTGCTGGAGGCAAGATGATAGGGAGAGGGTGGACATGACTCGCAGCAGCTGGACCATTCCCTAGCCATTCTCACCATCCTGACGGAGGTCCCAAACATCTTGGAGCACAGGTAAGCCAGCCCGGCTGTACTCGGACTTTTTGAACCACAGAACCTACAGGTGTGACAGAATGACTATTGTAACAATTGAGTCTGGGGAGGGTTCACCACGTGGTAATAGATAACCAAAACACATAGATTTTTCTCTAAAAGAAATGTTAAAAAGTTAAACTAAAAACTAATCATTTTTTAAAATGGGAAATAGGAGGACAAGGTGAATTGGATGCAAATGGATGCAAAACTGCTTTGAATATACTATTTTAGACTTGAAATTATTGAAATGTTTTACATTTTCAAAAAGTAAAATTAAGACACATGTTAAGGTTGCAGTCCTGATGGCCAACAAGCACATGAATAGATGCTCAAAGCCATTATCCATTAAACCAAAATAAAGCCAAACCCGCTGCCTTTAAGTCAATTCCAACTTACAGTGACCCTATAAGACAGAGTAACCGCCCCATGCAGTTTCCAAGAAACACCTGGTAAATCTGCACACTGAACTTTTGGTTATCAGTTGTAGCACTTAACCAATAAGCCACCACGGCTTCCCATTAGCCAGGAGGGAGATGTAAGTCAAAATCACAATGAAATACCACCTTACCCCCATTAGAATGGCAAGGATAAGAAAATAAAGGCAAAAGATGTAAATAGGTGTTGGTGATGTTGTGAAGAAAGTGGAAGCCCCACCCATTGCTGTGTGAGACTTTAAAATGGTACTGCCCATGAGGAAACAGTCTGACTAATATTAAATACTGAGACAGGGATGTGAAGGACCAGCCTAACCATGCCTTGTAACATGCTGGAGTGAGAAGCAACTTGTTTTACAACCCACACCTGGGGACCAACTGCTTAAATTACCCCTGAATTTGTTTTTCACTTAAGCCAGTTTAAAGCAAATTCAGAGGGACCAGTTACTACTACTATGTGATTATAACAGGCACACCGGAGTCCTACAACAATTAGGCCCAGGGAATTGAACAGGGGAACAACAATCAGTTCAGGCACAAGCCTTCATAAGACGTCCTGCTAGCACTGTCAGAAGCCTGCATTGCAAAATCCATCTTGAAGTTGGTTTGCACACATTATCCTAACTCCACCTTTTACCCACATTATAATAAATAAAACACGAGAGATCCTTCCCTCCTAAAATCCTTTATAAACCCCCAAAAAGCCTTAGTTCAAAGAGCTGGGCGTAAGTGTTGCCTAGGTCCCCCTCATCTCTGCTTGTGTCATGGACTGAACAAGACTGTGTGTATCCATGTGTGTAGGCCCTGATCCCTGATACTACATGATATTCCCATATGCTGTAAATCCTGTCCCTATGACGCTAGTGAGGGAAGGTGGGTAGCAGCTGTGTGGCGCAGGCATGACTCACTGCATAAGATTGTATTGTGCCTTGAGGCAATCTCTTGGGATATAAAGGAAAGGGAAGCACGTGGAGAGTTGGGAACTTCACACCACTGAGAAAGCAGTGCCAGGATCCCTGATCCCTGTGTCTCAAATTTATGTAGCAAGCACCAAAGTCAAACAAGAAAAGAATTGAAGATTTTTATAAACTCCTGGAATCTCAAAAGGATCAGATATGCAATCAGGACTTGTTGATAATTACTAGTGATTGGAATGAGAAAGTTAGAAACAAAGTAGACAGGTTGTAGGTGGAAAGTATGACCTCAAGGACAGAAATGATCCTTGAGATCACATAATAAAATTTTGCAAGACCGAAAACTTCTGCATTGTAAATATGCTTTTTCAACATAAACGATATCTATACAAGTGGAACTCACCAGAAGAAACACACAAGAATCAGATCAACTACGTCTGTGGAAAGAGACAATGGTGTCAGTCAGAACAAGGTCAGAGGCTGGCTGTGGATTAGACCACCAATTGCTCGTATCGAACTTCAGGCTGAAACTGAAGAAAGACAGAACAAGTTCATGAGATCCAAGGTGTGACCCTGAGTATATCCCACCTGACTTTAGAGACCGTTGTGAGAATCGATTTTATGTGTTGGACACTGACGACTGAGGTGGAAGAGTTGTGGAGGACATTGAGGACAGCAGATATGAAGAAAACAAGAGGTCCTTAAACAGACAGGAATGAGAGAAAAGACCAAAACAAATGTCAGAAGAGACTCTGAAACTTGCTCTCAAACATCATGTAGCTAAAGAGACAGTAAGAAATGATGGCATAAGGGAGCTGAACAGAAGATTTCAAAACGCAGCATGAGAAGAGAAAGTCAAGTATTACGATTACATGTACAAAGACCTGGAGTTATAAAACCAGAGAGAGCACAGCAGGCGTCTCAAGCTGAAGAAGCTGATGAACAACGTCAAGCCTATGGGTAACAGCAGTCCGATCTGCAGCCAGCCATGGGGATGCAAGGACTAGGCAGTGTTTCGTTCTGTTGCCCACAGGATCACCACAAGTTGGGGCCCCCTCCGCAGCAGCTAACAACAACAATGAAAGTAAAGGTGACTATCACCCACCATTTCAAACACCCTTCATAGGTGCTACGGACTCCACTAAGTTCTCTGCACACATCGTTTCATTTAATTCTCCAGTTAGCTCTTACTATTATCCCCATCTTCATAGAGGAGGAAACAGAGGTTCTAGAATATTATGTAATTCAGCCAAGATCACACAGTGCTGAAACTGAGATTCTGACCCAGAAGTGTATGTATGGAAAACAGAGCCTACGGCAAACACTGAAGTTGTAACTAGGGTGTGGGCAGTGCAGGCTCCCGGGGCCAGTGTGAGTCCTTGGTTAGATGGGTTCAGGGAGCCATCTACATGTGCAGCAAAGTCTACAGAACACCCAGAAAACCTGATGGGTAGCCTCTGACAGCCTTTGAAACTAGCCATCAAACACTGCCCACTCCGGATGGACGCAGGACTTAGCCACAACTTCTGGGGCAGAGCTCTGAGCTCATAGGAACCAGCAGCGCACTGAGGCCACCTCTCCTCATGCCTGCTCTCTGGCCATTAGAAAAGAATCATAGCACTGAAGTCAAGACAGTGGCTTCCCTGAACTCAATACTCCTCCAAACCCTGGGTCTTCCTTCAGGCTGTGCCTTCTGCTAGAATGTTCTCCATGCTCTCCCTTTCTCATTCCTAATTAACTCTCAGGCTTCTTTGTGTCTCAGCTTCAACATCACTTCTGTGAAGAGACATCCCTAACTACCCAAGTTGGAAAAATTGTATTATAAACTCTCAGGAGACTATGCACTCCTCCTTCATAGCCACTTCAAAGTAGAAATAAATAATTTATACAACTTCACAATAATAATTGTAACTGCTAAATGAGCAAATAAGTAAAAGAAATTTTGGGGTGTCCATTCTCAGGTCACACAAACAGTAGCAGTGAGTGTATGTGCAAAGTCAGGTCTCAGGACTCAGCTGGATTGACCAGGAGATAAGTGTCATGTCACATGCAGAGTATAACATGGAACCTTCCTGGTCAATCTTTTTCTGGAGTGTGCAGAGATTTGGGATCTACACTCCCAACAACTTGACTCTGGGTCTGACAGTCTGGGTGTGTGTTTTCACCTCTCCAAAATCTACACCTCATTGGCTTTAATGGTCTACTGGGTAGTGGATTTTAACTTGTCCCTGTGAGTTTTTGCCCAGTTAGAAAGCCTTGCCTGAGACCATGTTCCCTGAATGTTGAGGCAGTTTCTTTGTCCAGAAGACTCTAAGGGGCTGGGCTTTGAGAAGAGGCTCCTAAGTAAGGCCTCAGCTCAGAAATTTCTTAGAGCTACAGGTCCTGATGTCCAGTAGATTACCGTCTTAGTCATCTAGTGCTGCTGTAACAGAAATACCATGATGGGATGGCTTTAACAAAGAGAAATTTATTTTCTCAAACAGTCTAGGAGACTAGAGGTCTGGATTCAGGGTGCCAACTCCAGGGGAAGGCTTCCTTAGTAGGCTCTGGGGGAAGGTCCTAGTCTTCAATCTCCCCTTGGTCTAGGAACAAAGGACCAAAGGTGCTCTCCTTTCTTGGACGTAGAAGGTCACCCTGTCTCTCTCCTCATTTCTCCCTTTTAGATCTCAAAAGAGCTTAATTCCAGAAACAGATTAATCTTATAGATTGACTACTGCCTCATTAACATAATTGCTATAATTTGCCTTACTTCTTGAGCATGTCTAAACTCAGAGGGTAGGGTTGACAGCACACAGGATAATTACTTCAGAACACAAAATGACAGACAACTACACAACACTGGAAATCATGGCCCAGCCAAGTCAATACACATTTCTCAATGCATAGTCCAATCTACAGCATTCCACCCTTACACCCCAAGAAATTCATGCCCTTGCCATGTGTAAAACACATTTACCCTATAATATCATCCCAGAAGTCTTAAATCAGCTCCAATTTGAAATTCTATCCTGGGACAAAATTCTTCTTCATCTATGAAATCTAGGATTCAGATTTTTTCCTTTCAAAGTACAATGGTGGAACATGCACAAGGTAGACATTTCCATCACAAATATGAGAAATCGGAGAGAATGAGGAGACAACAGGCATCAAACAACTCAGCAGAACACATTACATTTACCCTCAAGACTGGAAAACAATCTTCTGTTCTTGAGAAGAACATTTAGGTAGTGGCTCTGGGTGTGGGCCATGTTCTCCAGACGGTAGGTGGAGACCCCTCGAACCTGGGTTTCAGCGCCACCTTTCAGGACCACTGTAACTGCAACCCTGTTCAGTGGGATTTGGGGATCCCCATTCCCCTAGTCCATCTGAATGGTGAACCTACCCCCTCAGCCAAGGCAGGCCCCTTTTGTCATACCCTTCGGTAAGGCATCCCAGCCCCCTCCACTTTTGGCGGTGGATCTGGTCCCATTTCCCCTGCACTTGTGAGTGGCAGCCACATACTTCAGAATGACGTTGGTGAAGGTCTAATTCTTTAAAGCCTAGGAAACTCAGTTTCCTTACGTACCAAATAGGAATAGAAAGGAGGAATGCTTTTTTAACTTGAGAGATTAGGGCCCACAGCCAATGAGAAACGGAGTAGTAAGTCTTTTGCAAAAGATTTTCCTAATAAATTTACAATTTGTGATTTGATTTCCAGACTACTGCTTCCACATTCTTGCCCACACTTGTGACCATCTGACTTCTTATTTTTAGGCATCCTAGTGAAGTGCCATCTCATGGTTTGGGTAATGGCCAGGAACATTTTAAAACAAAGTGAAATGGGAACCTAACTAGACCTGCCAAGATATTAGAATAAAATGGAAATAATTCAAACATTTTTATGCCAGAGAAGCGAAAAGCAAATAAATCAATAGAACAGATTGGGAGGTCCAGAGATAAACTCAACTACACATGAGAATTTTATAAGAATGGACAAAAATTCTGTGGTGAAAGAGGGGTTATTCAGCAAATGGTAGGGAGTCCCGGTGGAGACTTAAAATGTGTTCCACATTAATCCTGTCTCACTAGTATAACAGACATATCCTTATTGTCATTAACATGAACCTAAACCTGCCCCATGAACATGACGAATATAACCCATTCACAAATGATATTGTAAGCAAAGGCATAGGTTAGGATTTACAACATATCATACAAATGAAACTTGAGAGGATAATTACATCACAGGGACAGGTGCTGTGACTGAACAAAAAGACCACATCGGGCTGCCCTACCTCCTGCAGTATCAGCCAGACAGCTTCAGGCCTTCCCCACGACAGTTCAGAGGGATGGAAAACAGTTCAGTGTGTGTCCGAACCTGCTCAGCAGAACAGTGTGCCACAGTAGACTGCCAGGTCTACCTAGGAGACCATGTTTCCGTGGAAGCTGAAGGTCATGGGCTAAGAGCAGTGGCCCAGAGCAGGCAAACGGTAGTGACCTGGTAGCCTGTGATCCCCTGCCATCTAATTCCAGGTGATGGCTGAGGCTCTCTCAGGTAACACTTACAGGAACTCAGGACTTAAGCAGATCAGGTTGACATCACTCAAATTAAGATACCTTAGATGGTTGGGTACTAGGTTAGGTATACCAAGTCGGACTCCAATAGCAAGCAATTAGTTATCAAGAGGGTCTCCAAGAGGGTATTCAGACATCTGAACACCAGGTTTAGGTGATCTTCTGGGAGAAAACAAAGTCCAGCTGGAGCTCCTGGAAATGCTTTAAGTGAAAGTTTACAGACTGAGCAACTGAAAGGTGAACTGGGGAACTAGTTTCCCCACTTTCTCCACTGCCCAGGGAATGAAGGAATTCATGATGATGTTCGAGAGGTGGAGTCTCCTCAGATACGCCATCAGGCCCAAGTGAGGAGCTTACTGGCCAGGGTAGGTAAACAGGACTCAGAGGCCAACCACTTCCATCTCCT
Source organism: Heterohyrax brucei (assembly GCA_028571685.1). Taxonomy (NCBI): domain Eukaryota; kingdom Metazoa; phylum Chordata; class Mammalia; order Hyracoidea; family Procaviidae; genus Heterohyrax; species Heterohyrax brucei. Next base: position 118,342,016 of record CM053152.1, on the reverse strand, counting down.
GGACATACACCCAGTGGCACCATTTTCCTAGTTATCTTCCTAAAATGTAATCTGTCCAATATGTAAGAGTGGCATATCAACAAACTCCAGCTTCCTCCAGCAGAAACACTGCACGCCTGTTCTCTGTATCACTGTCTTAATGAAGAAGGTAAGGTGTTTCATTCTGGGCAGCTTTCTTGAACAACAGGTCTTCTACAAGTACCTCCATAACAGAAATGTTGCTTCTCCCTCATCCTCTAATCATCTACCTTTCACCACTTAGTCTTTGTGTGGGTTGCATCTAGTTCCTCAAATGAGCACACAGAGGCCCTCACCTCAGTTCCAGATCCTTTGTTCCAGAAGTCAGCATTAGCATTCACCCATAAAACCAGTACTTTCAGTCTGTGTCTCCTGAGGTGATACTTGTCAGCAAACAGGATATCAAGCCTATTCAGTGCAGCTTTTTTTTTAGTCTCTTTTTTTTTTATTGTGCTTTAAGTGAAAGTTTACAGTCCACATGAATTTGCCATCCAAAACCCTGCACACATATCTCTGTGCAACTCCAGCTACTGTCCCATCATGTGACAGCATAGTCCTCCTCTGCACACTGTACTGTCTGTGTCCATTCAGCTCCTGTCCCTCTCCAGCCCATCATCTCACCTCTGGACAGGAACTGCTTAGTCAGCCTCATGTATATACTCAAGCCAGGAAGCACATTCTTTACAGGCATCATTTTATCTGATAGTCCAGTCCAATCTTTGTCTGAAGGGTTGGCTTTAGGACTGTTTCAGCTCTGGCTTAACAGACAATCCAGGGACCATGTCCCCTGGGAACTCTCCAGTCTATCAGATCATCAAGTCTGGTCTTTTGATAGAGTTATAGTTCTGCACACCCATTTTTCTCCTACTACATTAGGGACTTTACGTTGTGTTCCATGTCAGGGCTTTCACTGGTGGTTGCCAGGCACTATCCAGGTCTTCTGGTCTGACGCTGAAGTAGTCTCCAGATCAAAACCCCTTCTGTCTCCTGGGCTCACATTTTCCTCATGTCTTTGTTGTCCTTCAAACTTCTCAGCTCCAGGTGGCTTGAGACTGACTGATATACTTACATGGTCACTTGCTAACTTTAAGACCCAGATGCCACTCACTTAAGTGATATGCAGAACATATTCTTAAAAAAAAAAGTTAGGGGGCAGGGCCATGGTGGACTAGACAAATGTCTCCTCAATTACCTCTGAGAACTAAGGCCTTGAATGATAACTGAATGGAGCACGCCGGACACCCAGAGAGCCCTAGGATACAGCATAGAGTTTTCAGATTGGACTACACGCCACTAAATGGGAAACTACGTCTCTCTAACATGAGGCAGCACATGCTGAGCCCCACTCCTGCTGACTCACTGCTTGGGCAGACTGCAGGTACTGACGCCTTCGTTGTTATCTAGGAGGCAGAGGATGGGCATGAGTAGGCAAATATGCTGAACTACAGTGCTAAAGTAAACAGCATATAGTGCAGCAGAGAGACAGTGCATGGGATAGCCACATTTTGAGAGACTAGCTGCTGACTGAGGGCACCAATGCCTTTCTACCCTCTCTTTTCTTAGCTGCACCATAGATTCTGCTGTTTCTCAGCGAGAAGGGCAGCGTGACTGAGATGCCATCTTGGTCGGCTGGGAGGCAGACTTATCCAACCAGAGGACTCGGCAGGGGCTAATCCCCAAGCTGAGGAGCAGTACCAGTCCAGAAAGTGCTTTTCCAGAAGAAAGGCTGTGGTTAGTCCAGTGTTGCTTTAGGGGTGGGGTCTAGCTGAGGATGGCAGCAAGGCTGCAACTCTCCCCTACTTTGAACTATGGCATAGCATATGGGGAAGATCAAAGAGGTAACTCTGTTGTTAGCCAGAAGGAAGGTGGGTATTTTATCCAGTTTGAGTTCTTTTTTTTGTGTGAAGTGTGAGATATGGATCTTTTTTCAGTTTTTTTGCAGATGAATATCCAATTTTGCCAGCACCATCTGTTGAAGAGAGTTTTTACCCCAGTTTAAAATCTTAGAACCTTTGTTGAACATCAACTGTTCATAGAAGGATTGTGGCATCTCTGGGGTCTCTACTCTGTTCCATTGGTCTATATGTCTCTTTTTGTACCACTACCAGGCTGTTTTGACTACTGGGGCAGTGTAATAGGTTCTGAAATCAGGTAGTGAAAGTCCTCCTAGGATGTTCTTCTTCTTCAGCAGTACTTTGCTTATCCAGGGTTTCTTCCCTTTTCAAATAAAGTGGGTGATTTTTTTCTCCATCTCATTAAAAAATGACACTGGAATTTGTTTTCGGATTGCATTATATATGTAGATTGCTTTGGGTAAAATAGACAATTTCACAATGTTAAGTCTTCTTATCCATGAGCAGGGTAGCTTTTTCTGTTCATGAAAGTCTCTTTTGGTTTCTTACAGTAAGGTTTTGTAGTTCTTTCTGTATAGTCTCTTTCTCTGGTCACATTTTTTCCTAGGTATTTTATCTTCTTAGGGGCTATAGTAAATGGTATTAATTTTATTTCTTCTTTGATGATCTCTTTGTTGGAATAAAAGAATCCTACTAATTTGCTTATGTTAATCTTATATCCTGATACTTTCCTGAACTCTTCTATTAGTTCCAGTAGTTTACTTACAGATTCTTTAGGATTCTCTGCATATATAATCACATCATCTGCAAATAGTGAGATTTTTACTTCTTTGCCCATGCAGATGCCCTTTATTTCTTTGTCTTGTCTAACTGCTCTGGCTAGAATTTCTATTACAATATTGAATAGAAGTGGTGAGAGTGGGCATTCTTGTCTAGTTCCCATTTTCAAGGGGAATTCTTTCAGTCTCTCCCCACTCAGGATGATGTAGGCAGTCGGCTTTGTGTAGATGCCCCTTCCTGCAGTGAGGAATTTCCCTTCTACTCCTATTTTGCTGAGAGTTTTTAGCATGAATGGGTGTTGGACTTCGTTGAATGCCTTTTCTCCCTCAATTGACAAAATTAGGTGATTCTTATTTTTTGTGTATTTATGTAGTTGATCACATTCTTTTTCTGATGCTGAACCAGTCTTGTATCATTTCTACAGAATACATTCCAAGAAGTGGGATTACTGGATCATATGATATTTCTATTTCTAGCTTTTTAAGAAAGTGCCGAAGCAATTTCCAAGGTGGTTGTACCATTTTGCATTCCCACAAGCATGTAGAAGAGTTCCAGTCACTCCACAACCTCTACAACATTTTAAGTTTTTTAGATTAACATCAGCCTTGTTGGGTTGAGATGATATTTCATTGCAGTTTTGATATTTATTTCTCTAATGGCTAATGATCTTGAGCATTTCCTCAAGCATCTGTTAACCACCTGTATGTTTTCTTTGGTGAAGTGCTTACTCACATCCTTTACTGATTTTATAATTGGATCATCTTTTCCTTGTTCAGGTTTTGCAATACCTTGTAGATTATGGTTATTGATCATTGATTGGATTCATGGTATTGAAAAATTTTTTTCCCAGTCTGTAGGTTGTCCTTGAAGTCTTCTGGTGAATTCTTTGGATGAGATTAAGCAATTGATTTTTTTAGGAGTTTTCAATTATCTCTTTCCTCTTCTTGCATTTGTGCATTGTTAGTAATGTTTTGTAGTCTGTTTATGACATGTATTAGGGCTCCCAGAATTGTCCCTATTTTTTCTTCCATGATCTTTAACATATTAGATTGGATATTTAGGTCTTTCTTCTATTTTAGGTTTGTGCACAGTATATTGGTCTTCTTTCATTTTTTTGCAGATGGATATCCAGTTATACAAATTTTGATTGTTAAAGAGTCTTTTCCCCAGTTTACAGACATCGGGCCTTTATCAAATATCAACTGCTCACAGATAGATGAGGTTGTATCTGAGGTCTCACTTCTATTCCACTGGTCTGTATCCCTGTTTTTGCACCATTACCAGGGTGATTTGACTACCATGGCAGTTTAACAGGTTCTAAAGTCAGGTGGTGTGGGACTTCCCACTTTGTTCTTCTGCTTCACTAATGCTCTACTTATCCAGAGCTTCTTCCCTTTCCATATGAAGTTGGTGATTTGTTTCTACATCTCATTAAAAGGTGACTTTGGTGTCTGTTATAATAAAAGCCAGCAAGCTGTCATCTAAGGAAGACCAATTGGTCCCAACCCACCTGAAGCAGATGAAAACCAAGGACACCAAAGACTTGAGGAACATACGAAGGCAGGAGACAGAAGGGTCCATATGATTGGTAGATTACATCAGCATGGAGACCAGAAGAACTAGATGGTGCCCAGACACCACCAAAGACTGCCCTGAAAGGGAACACAATGTAGAATCCCTGATGTAGCATGAGAAAAAAGGGAGCAAAGATCTAGAACTCTATTAAAAAACCAGACTTCAGGGTCCAACATCCTGGAAGATCACCTGAGAACATGGCCCCCGGACTTGCTGCTAGCCTGGAGCTGAAACGAGTATCAAAGCCAACACTTCAGACAAAAATTAGACTGGACTATAAGACACAGAGTGATGCAGGTGGTGTGTGTGCATATATATATATGATGCTGTCCAATAAGTTCCTCTCTAGAGGTGAGAGGAAAAGGTGGAGAGTAGGGGACAAGTGTTGGTTGAATGAATACTGCAAATACAGAGTGGAAAGGAACAATGTGCCGTCACAGGGTTAGGAGAGCAGAGAGAGTTGCATACAGGCATGTCTTCCAGTTTTATATGGCAAATTGACTTGGATTGTAAATTTTCACTTAATTACAGTAAAAATAATTTTTTAAGTGACTTTGGAATTTGTATTGGGATGGCATTATATCTATAAATCATTTTGGGTATTGTTGTTAGGTGCTGTCTAGTTGGTTCTGACTCGTAGGGACCCTCTAAACAACAGAACGAAACACTGCACGGTCTTGTGCCATTTCCACAGTTGTTTGCATGCTTAAGCACATGCGTGCGGTCTGTGTGTCAATCCATCTTATTGAGGGTCTTCCTCTTTTTTGCTGACCCTCCACTCTACCAAGCATGACATCCTTCTTCAGGGGCTGATCTTTCCTGACAACATGTCAAAAGTATGTAAGACACAGTCTTGCCATATTTGCTTCCAAGGAACACTCTGGTTGTACTTCTTCCAGAACAGATCTGTTTGCTGTTTTGGCAGTCCATGGTACATTCAACGTTTTTCTCCAACACCACAATTCAAAGGCATCAATTCTTCTTCTCTCTTCTTTGTTCACTGGCCAGCTTTCACATGCATATAATGTGATTGAAAAATACCATGGCTCAGGTCAGGCTCATTTTAGTCTTCAAGGTGACATCCTTACTTTTGAATACTTTTAAGAGGTCCTTTGCAGCAGATTTTCTCAGTACAATGCATCTTTGGATTCCTTGACTGCTGCTTCCATGGGCATTTATTGTAGACCTAAGTCAAATGAAATCATCGACAACCTCAATACTTTCTCCATTTATGACAGTGCTGCTTACTGGTCCAGTTGTGAGGAGTTTTGTTTTCCTGATGTTGAGGTGTAATCAATACTGAAGGCTGTGGTCCTTGATCTTCATCAGTGTCTCAAATCTTCATTTCCAGCATGGAAGGTGGTGTCGTCTGTGTCATGCAGTTTGTTAGTGAATTGTCCACCAATCCTGATGGCCTCATTCTTCTTCATAGAATCCAGCTTCTCGGTTTGTTTGCACAGCATGCAGATTAAAAAAGTATGGTGAAAGGACACAACCCTGACGCACACCTTTCCTGGCTTTAAACCATGCAGTGTCCCCTTGCTCTGTTTGCACAACTGCGTCTTGATCCATATATTGATTTCTAAAGAGCACAATTAGGTATTCTGGAATTCCCATTCTCCACAACATTGGCTGTAATTTAGCATGATCTACGCAGTCAAATGCTTATTGTCAGTGAAACACTGGCAAACATCTTTCTAGTATTCTTTTCTTTCAGCCAAGATCCATCTGACATCAGCGATGATATCCCTGCTTCCACGTCCTCTTCTGAATCCAGCTTGAATTTCTGGAAGTTCTTTGTCAATATACTGTTGTAGACACTTTTGAATGATCTGGAGCAAAATTGTACTTGCGTGTGATAGCAACGATATTGTTCGGTAATTTCCACATTTGGTTGGATCATTTTTCTTTGAAATGAGCATAAATGTGAATTCCTTCCAGTCAGCTGGCCAGGTAGCTGTCCTTCAATATTCTTGCCCTAGATGAGTGAGCACTTCCAGCACTGCATTTGTTTGTTGAAATATCTCATTTGATATTCCATCAGTTCCTGGAGCCCTGTTTTTTGCCAATGCCGTCAATGAGGCCTTGACTTCTTCCTTCAGTACCATTGGTTCCTGATCATACACTACCTCTTCAAATGGCTGAACATCGACCAGTTCCTTCTGGTGTAATGACACTATGTATTCTTCCATCTTGTTTTGATGCTGCCTGAGTCATTTAATAATTTCTGTACAGAATCCTTCACTATTGCAACTCGAGACTTGATTTTTTTCTTCAGTCCTTTCAACTTGAGAAATGCAAAAAGTGTTCTTGAAACAAACCACAATCAACAGAAGAGAAATAGATAAATGGAAACTACTAAGAACCAAACACTTTTGCTCATTCAAAGACTTTATTAATAGAATTAAAAGGCCACCTACAGGACGGAAAAAAATACTTGGCAACTATTTGTCAGACCTGATCTCCATAATCTCCATAATCTATAAGGTACTACAAAATATCAATAAGAAGAAGATAAATCATCCAATTAAGCAATGAGCAAAGGAGATGGACAGACACTTCTCTACACAGGAGATCCAGGCAGCCACAAAACACATGCAGACATGCTTACGATCTTTAGCTATTAAAGAAATTCAAGTCAAAACTACCATGAGATACCATCTCACCCCAACAATGATGGCCATGATCCAAAAAACACCAAACACTAAATGCTGGAGAGGCTGTGGAGAGATTGGAACTCTCCTACACTGTTGGTGGGATTGCAAAATGGTCCAACCTCTGGGAAAGCAATGTGGTGCTCCCTTAAAAAAAATGGATATAGATATACCATTTTACCCAGTAATTCCACTGCTTGGAACATATCCTACAGAATCCAGGCCATTCACACCAACTGATACATGCACACAAATGTTTATCACAGCACAGTCCACAATAGCAAAAAGATGGAATCAACCCAGATGCCCAACAACACAGGAATGTGTCGGAGATCAGAGGTCACTCCAACGAACATGGGTGGAGGAGAGGCAGCACCGAGACTTAAGAAAGGATAGACATAAAACAGTTATGGGATCAGGGGCTAACAGCCATTACCAGCTGAGAGCCCAGAGCAAAGTTTTAATACAGCATTTATACTCTTTTGGTAACTGGGCATACAAGGAACTGAAACATACAGTAACTAAGTAAGTTGTTTACAGTTTCAGTCATACATTGTTCTACATGTTCGGGCCAAGGGCTTGGAAGTATTCCCAGACTGTCTCTAGGTTACGGTACACAAACGTCACAGAAGGTTACACAGAGTTGAAGTAACGGTTCAGCCTCCAAGATGGCTTCACTTATGTCAAGAGTGTTTTACATGATTTCCCTCAGGAATGGATATGAAACGATAAAGAACAACGATGATTTCAGGAAACATCTAACCTGGTTTCAACTGGAGGACATTATGTTGAGTGAAAGCAGTCAGTGACAAAAGGACAAATATTATATGGCATCCCCACAATAAGAACTCAGAAACAGACTTATGCATAGAAGAAAAGACTCTTTGACAGCTGCAAGGGAGGGGAAGGAGGGAGGAAGAGGGTGGAAAGGTTTAGTTGACAGAAATCTGGTTGGGTGAAATCAGTGACAGCACACGTTAGAAAGAAGAACAATGTTAAGTGCACTTCAACAGAACTTGAGTACTCCTTCCATCTTAACCCAACATTGCGAGGACACAGTAGCTGGGGCGGGGGGCCTGGGACCATGCTCTCAGGTGAAATTGAGGCCAACTGGCACAACTAGCGTTTTGCTAAGAGGGCTCTCTGCACCCCACATTGGTGAGTGGCATCTGGGGTCTTAAAAGCTGCCAAGCTGCAATCTGAGGGTACAGCAAGTGGTCCCAACTCAGCAGGAATGAATGATCACCAAGAACCAAAATGACATGGGAGAAAGAGAACCCAGAGTATAGAGAGACCCACATGAGTGGGTTTCTACATCAACTCACAACCAGAAGAACTGGATGGTGCCTAGCCACCACCAGTGATAGCCGCAATGGAGCTCACAAAGTTGAGTCTCACTGGCAACACAAGAATAAAAAGGGGTGCACCCTCAGATCTCCACTAAAAGACTGAAATTGATGATCCGGGGGATTCAGGGTTCCCCTGGGAGCATGGCCCCTGGCCCTGATGCTGCCCCTGCCTATAAATCATAATGAAGGTCCACTCTTCAGACAAGAATGGATTGGACTTGGTGAGGCAGAGTGACCATATCTTGGGCACGCTTCATGGTTCTATGCATCTATAGGATATTATCCTGCCGACCTCTTACTGAAGGAAGGGGAGTGGGTGGAGAGGAGGGGAAAGGAGACTGTTGGTAGGATGGGACATGTATGGAGCAGAGAGGAAGAGTGTGCTGTCACCGGGCAGGGAGAGCAGTGGAAGCTGTATATAGGTGGGCATCCAAATTTATATGGGAATGTACATTTTCATTCAATCATATTTAAAAAAAAAAAGAAAATCACCTCTCTTGTAAAATCTTACTGTACCAGGAGAAGGGCACAAAGCTGCCCAATGCAGTGTCAGCTTTGTCTTGACCTTATTAAATCATGGAAACTGCGTCCTAAAAAAAAATAAAATAAAAAATAGTGCAACCAGAAAACATTGATAATTACTGGTGATAGGAATATGACACTTGGAAACAAAGAAAAAGGATTATTAAGGAGAACTAAGTCATTACATAACTGCCAAACCACTAAGAATCATGGACCTACCAAGCTGACGAACAACCTTAAACATCACAGGAGGCTAGGAATGCAAGATTAATAAATGCATTAGCAGTCTTAAAAATAGATAAATAGGAAAAAAAGAAACGGAATTCAGGCTAGCTTCATGGGTTAGTCTGCACTGACTCTAAGGGAGATAGGAAGGCAAAGGGAAGGGATAAATTGGGACTGTGCTCATTAAAGTTGTGATCCACATGCTCTCAGAACCAGTGCTTTTCCAGACCATTCCCCATTTCCTACTGCTCTTGCAAACTATTGGCTCAGGCAGAAGCCAATAGATCTGTAGATAATAAATATGGAAAATGGTCTTTTCAACCTCAAATTTCTCATATAAAAATGTCTTCTCATTTTCTCTACTCTGGAACACTTCACAATGTTTGCTCAGTGCTTCTTCAACTCAAGTTGCTATTTCCTAATACAACTAATTTTCTTTCACTCCTAACAGAGTGTAGAATTTTCTTCTTGAACAGTACAAATAAACAGAAAATAAATGACAAGACCCTTTGTAGCAGCGTTAGCTATTAGATGGTTATAATGTAATGCTATCAAAATCTAGTTTAAAGTAGATTTCCAACCTCTGACAAAGAGTGAGTACAATAGGATATTTTCAAACAAGAACTTAAACCCTTAGCTCTAACGGATGCATCTCAAGGAAAATGTTGGACAGACTAAGTCAGCAAAAATGACCAATTATGGTGACTTCTGGTCAATATGGTGCCATCAACAGAAGCACTAGGCTGTCCTTCCACAACTCAAATATCTGAGTAAAACAGACACAAATGTCAATTCTGTAAAGTAAGGCAGCTAAATGAACAGATAAATACCTCAGACAAAAACTGAATGGAATGATAAACTGACAGAAAAACAGAGAGTGAGAAGAGATACAGAGACAGTTCCCTGTCAGCTAACCCAGTATTGACTTACCATCTTGGATGCCTGTTGGGGATCTGCGGACAGGAAGCGTGGGAGAGCAGAATTATGGAGTCTCAGCTGAGGAAAAAACATCTGACAGCAAGCAAGGTATGCTTTCTCATCTTCCTTCTCCCGGCTGCTCTACCTCCAGGGCCTTCTGGCTAGCTGCAGTGGCTCAGCAGCATGGAAGTGCAGCATGCCACTTGAATTCATCACACCTCCATCAGAGATCTGAAATAGGGATACACGGAAGCACCTTCAGGAGCTGCCAGCAGAACATGACCCTCTGGTTGGACCAGTTCCAAGCCACCAGCCCTGATTATTGGTCAAGGAGGTGGAAAACATCCTAACCACAGATGAGCACGCAACAAAGAATGCACAGCCTGTCTGCACTGACATATAAAGGCAGGATTCAACAGATTTACAACCAATAATCAAAGAAAATAACTACCGAATGGCACAAAGACAACAGACAATGCTGAAACATATTTTTTTGAAGAAAGACAGAAAGGTTCTAGTTAGTGTCAAAAAGAAAATGCAAAATCTGGTAAAAGAAAGTGTACTAGAATTACCTGATAGGGAGTTTAAATCTCTAATATTTAGAGCTATCCAAGAGTTGAAGCAAAAAAGGAGACAAAAATGAGGAGGATGTTGACAAATTCATGGAAAAGGCAGATAAATTGATGGAAGAATTCATGATAATAATGCAGGAACAAAATGCCAAAGTAAATTCACAACTAGAAATCATACAAAAACAACTTGAAAAACAAAATCCATATCTTACACCTTATACAAAAACCAACTCAAACTGGATAAAAGACCTAAATATCAAATCTAAAACGATAAAGCTCACCCAAGAAAAAGTAAGAACAACAATGGAACTTTTAATACACAATGTAGACAGATTTCAAAATCTGTCAAACCACAAACAACAGGAGAGATAACAGATAAATGGGAACTCCTAAGAATCAATCACTTTTGCTCAGCCAAAGACTTTATTAATAGAATTAAAAGGCCACCTACAGAATGGGAAAAAATATTTGGCAACTCTATGTCAGACCAACGCCTGATCTCCATAATCTATAAGGTACTATAAAATATGAACAAGAGAAAGATACATCATCCAATTAAGCGATGGGCAAAGGAGATGGACAAACACTTCTCTACAGAGGAGATCCAGGCAGCCACAAAACACATGTGGACATGCTTACGATCTTTAGCTATTAAAGAAACTCAAATCAAAACAACGAGATACCATCTCACCCCAACAAGGTTGGCCATGATCCAAAAAACATCAAATACTAAATGCTGGAGAGGCTGTGGAGAGATTGGAACTCTCCTACACTGTTGGTGGGATTGCAAAATGGTCCAACCTCTTTGGAAAGCAATCTGGCACTATCTTAAAATAATGTATATAGGTACACTGTTTGACCTAGCAATTCCACTGTTTGGAATATATCCTACAGAATCAAGGCCATTCATACCAACTGATACATGCACACAAATGTTCATCGCAGCACAGTCCACAACAGGAAAAAGATGGAATCAACCCAGATGCCCAACAACAGAAGAATGGATAGGTAAACTATGGTATATATACTCAATGGAACACTATGCGGTGATAAAGAAAAACGATGATAGCAGGAAACATTTCTCAACCTGGTTTCAACTAGAGGACACTATGTTGAGTGAAAGTAGTCAGCGACAGAAGGACAAATACTGTACAAGACCCCCACAATTATAAATTAAAAGCAGACTCATGCATAACAGAAAAGACTCCTTGATGGCTGCAAGGGTGGGGAGGGCAGGAGGCGGGGGAGGGTTTACATTAAGTAGTTGATAGAAATTTGGTTGGGTGAAATTGGTAACAGCACACACTAGTGAGAAGATCAATATTAACGGGACTTCACCATAACTTGTGTACTCCTCTCATCTTAACTCAATATTGCAAAGACAGAGTAGCTGGGGCAGGGGGCCAGGGACCATGCTCTCAGGGGAAATAGAGGCCAATTGGCACAATCAGCGTTTTGCTAATGAGGTCTCTCTGCACTCCACATTGGTGAGTGGCTTATGGGGTCTCAAAAGCTGCCAAGCTGCCATCTGGGGGTACAGCAAATGGTCCCAACTCAGCAGGAATGGATGATCACCAAGGTCCATAACGATATGGGGGAAAGAGAATCCAGAAGACAGAGAGACCCACATGAGTGGATGTCTACATAGACTTGTGACTGGAAAAACCAGATGGTGCCTGGCTACCACCAGTGACAGCCACCATGGAGCTCACAAAGTTGAGTCTCACTGGCAACACAAGTATAAATAGGGGTGCACCCTGAGATCTCCACTAAAAGACTGCAATTAATGGTCCAGGGGCCTCGAAGTTCTCCTGGGAGCGGGGCCCCTGGCCCTGATGCTGCCCCTGTCCACAAATCATACTGAAGGTCAACTTTTCAGAGAGCAATGGATTGGACTTGGTGACGCAGAGTGACCATACTGTGTGGGCACTTTGATGGTTTTAGGCATCTATAGGAGATCGTCCCGCTGACCTCACACTGGAGAAAGGGGATTGGGTGGAGAGGAGAGGAGACTGTTGGGAAGATACGTATGGAGAGAGAGGAGGAGTGTGCTGTCACCGTGCAGGGAGAGCAGTAGAAGCTGCATGTACATCAGCATGCAAATTTGTATGGGAATGTACATTTTAATTCAATCATAATAATAATTTTAAAAAGTTGAAATCCAAAAGAAAACAACAAGCTTTCAGAAATAGACAGTGTCATGAAAGGGTTGAGGAGCAGGTTTGAAATGATGGAACACAGGATCAGCAAAACTGAACATAAACACATCCATCTCTGTTGGAGGAAAATTCAGAAAAAGGAAACATTCAGGAAAAAGCAAAGCGAAGAGAACCTAAGAATTATGTGGGATATAACAAAAAGCAAACATTTGCAAATGGTCAGAGTTCCAAAATGGGGAGAAAACAGAAAGCACAGAGAGGATCACTGAAGAATTGCTGACACAAAACTTTCCAATTATCACAAAAGATGAAAAACTGACTGTCCAAAAAGCTCAGTAAAGTCCAGGTAGTAGACCCCAAAATAAAATCGACAAAGCATGTCTTAATTATGAAACAGGAAGGGAGTTTTAGGCACCCCAGTTACAAAAAGGGAAGTTAAAATAGCAAATATTTAAGTCACTTTTTAAAACTGACTTGTCTTTCTTCCTGTCTTAAAAATTCCTGACCCTGGCAGGAAGTCACACCTTAACTGACAGGGGCTGTGGAAATAATGTCTTTGCAGTTTTTACAACTTGTTAGAAACATCAAAACAGGATACACTAGGCACCAGTTTGAGACCCCACTGCTTCAAGTGACAAGGAAAAGTAGTGCAGATCCTTGCTCCTGATACATGTCTTCAAAGGACCCCAGAAGCCTCTGAATGGATCCACTTCTTCACCCCTACTCAATCATGTTGTCTCCCTGTGTCGGGGGCCTTGAAAAACTTCAGGCCCCCCAAAACAGGAAGTTTGGAAAGTCCTTGAAAACGCGCACGCGTGAAAACCACCCGCACGTCACTGTCCAGCATCACTGTTCAGGCATACTGCCTAACAAATCATAAAACGCCAAGTGCCTTACACCAGATATCACCCGATTCCTAATCCTTCCCCTTCCTGCTGTGTATATATATATCTGCTGCTAAAAATAAAACCTTTGAGGCTTGATCAGAACTTTGTCTTGCCTCCATTTCTTCGTGTCCTTGTCTCATTATCTTTTCACAGGTTCCTCCCCGGTCACCCCAGCTGATTTGCCCCGCGGGCCGGGGCATCCCTGGTGCCAGCACGAATACCTGTATTAACACTTCCATGTAGTCCTGCTCCCTTGTAAAATACCCCTGATCCCCTGATGATTTTTGAGCAAGATCTCGATGGAGAAAATCTTCCCTGCTCCCTGTGTCTGCTAGTGCACAGTAATAAACTTTTTGATCACTCACCCTGATACCTGTCTCAGAGATTGGCTTTTTACGGCAGGTAATAAGAATCTGCAGTTTTGTCCACTAACAATTACACTCACTAAAACCAAAGATGGAGAAAAAATTCTGAGAACAGCTTGAGGAAAACAAAAAGTCACTTACAGAGGAGACATAAGACTAAGCCCCAATTATTCAGCAGATATCATGCAGGTAAGAAGGCAATGGGATAATACATGTGAAACCTTGAAAGGAAAAAGTTGTCAACCAAGAATAGCCTGCAAGATATGATGGGAAAATTAGGCCATTTCCAGATAAACAGAAGTGAAGGGAATATATAAAAACAAAACTTACAAGAATTATTGAAGGCAATCCTTCAGTCTGAACAAACAGTATCAGACCACAGCCTGAATCTAGGATGCAAGATTGTACCAGTCAGATACCAACCTAGGAAATGAACTCTTAAGCACTATCCAAAACCAAAAGCATTACAATGATGAACCACAGAGGTTTATTTGTAAACAAAAACATCAGAATGACAGAAGCAGGAATAAATGATGTAGATATAAACTTTCTAATGGAGTTGGAAGGCAAGGTATGACTAGGTAACAACAGACTGACTCCAACCTGGGAAGACATGAGTATATTTCAAAGTAAACACAGAGAACGTTAATGAACCTACTCATCAAAAGAAAGAAGAAAAACAAAGTATTAATAAAAATAAAATCTACAAAAAAGGGAAATGTAAGCAACTCCACAAACCAAAGGAATTCACCAGTAAGGGAAGCAAAGAAAATGTCAGCACCACAAGAAAAAAAAAAGCTACAAAATGAGAGAAATAATATGCTGTTTATAAGAGACACACCTTGGAAACAATATGCTTGGTACTAGAACAACAACAGATATGTTGACCAATGGAAGAGAATTGAGAACCCAGATGTAAATCCATCTACCTATGGTCACCTGGTCTTTGGCGAGGGCCCAAAGTCCTTCAAATGGAAAAAGGACAGTCATTTTAGCATATGGTACTGGCAAAACTTGATGGCATTTGATAACATGGAGCAAACTGGAGAGCATTATGCAGAGTAAAATGAGTCAGTCATAAAGAGACAGGTATTGCGTGAGATCCCTACTATGGCAATTTATGAAAAGCTTTATATATACATAGAAACAGTTTTTGATGGCTACCTGGGAGGAAAGGAGTAGGGATGGACCAAAAAAGAAAAGGGGAAAAAACCCCAAAAAACTGAATGATAAAGGATATAAATCAAAAGACAAAATCCATTGCCATTGAGATGACTCTGCTCATCTCAGAAAAGAACTGCCCCAGAGTTTCTAAAGAACATCAGGTATATTTGAACTGCTGAGATTTGGTTAGCAGTCACAGTATTTAACCAACGCCACGTCACCAGGCTTACTGATAAGGGAGAGAAAATAACAATAGGCCTCTGCTCTCTCTGTAAAGTAAACCCACTCCAAGAGCTCAGTGTACTTTTTCCCCTGAGGTTTGACATTGGCTATCAGCCAGCTGCAGGTAAACTTTCTCCCGGATTCTACCTCCATTGTCTAGGAACCAACTAATTATCATTAAGGAAATGAGCTTTTGAGGTCATGTTATAAAGAATGCTGGCACTTAATGGAAACTTTTTGTATCAGTCTTGTGACTCTAACACCTCATAACATGTTTTCTCTTTTTCAAAACAGATGATTCAGAGTTTAACATAACTAAGGCCATGATGAGGCTTTAAGAGATCCATAAGCATGTTTGATTGCACTGGCTGCACTGGCCTCTCCCAAAGGGGTGCATAGCTCTCTTAGCTCCTGTGGCCTTGGTCTCCCTTCCCTTCTTCTTTCTCTGGAGAAAAGGCCTTCAGCCTTTAAGACAGAAGCTAGGAAGGCCTTTGAACTGTGGTGTTGGAGAAGAGTGTTGAATGTACCATGGACTGCCAAACGAACCAACAGATCTACTCTGGAAGAAGTCCAATCAGAGTATTCCCTGGAAGCAAACATGGCAAGACTGCGGCCTACATACTTGGACATGTTGTCGGGAAAGATCAGGTCCCTGGAGAAAGGCATCCTGCCTGGTGAGTGGAGGGTCAGCGAACAAGAGGATGAGCCTTGACGAGATAGATTGACACACTGGCTGCAACAATGGGTTTAACTATAAAAAAGATTGTGGACATGGTGCGAGACCAGGCAGTGTTTCGTTCTGTTGTTCACAGGGTCGCTGTGAATTGGAACTGACTCAATGGCACTTAACAATGACAACACGAAGGCTGCCTGGTGCTTTTGATCTGCAACTTTCTTTCTTGTCTCAGTGGCAGTGGATTTGGTAGGCCAGTTCCTGTACTGAGACACTTCTATGCGTGCTTTCTTTTTTTCCCCCTTAACCTGTTATAAATATACTGATTAGAGTCCAGGAGTCTGATATACATAACTTTAGTTTTCTAAAGAGTTTCTGGTGATTCTTTTGTCATGTATACAGCCATCTGTGGGCCATGTCCTGAAAAAATTAGGTAATCCTTGCCAAAACGATATATAAGATGTAATACAATAATTGGCTTCTGAGACTGCTGTCCTGTGTCCCTTGGTGTCATACCTCACGACAAATATTGCCTCTCTTTCTGACATGGAGGGTGTTCTATCAGCTGCACTGCTCTAGGGCTGTCCCCAAGTGGGTAACAGTCTCCTCTGGGTTCTAACAGGGCAGACTTGTTTCAGTCCTCCTCAGGAGATCTACCATTCAGAGCACGGTAACTGCTAGCCAGCCATTCTCCAGAACACCTGTCACGTCAATGCTTTATCACTGGCATAAAACCCCATTACCCTGTCTTTCAGTGATGTCTTTTAGCCCATCTGTGTACTCTTGTAACCAATACCGTGACAGATTACGCTTTATTTGTCCTGACTGTGACTGTCCTTCATTATGTTAGGGTTTGGATTTCAAGACGCGATGCAGTTTCGTTTTTGAAAGTTAAGTTTTATTAAAAATGTGTCAAATACGAAAAACACTGGTGCACTAGGGACGCACCTCAAACTACGCAGAGCAGGGGGCGATGACGAGTAACTTTTTCATATTTATAAGCGGTGAGCCTACAAAGCAGGGAGGGTGAGCTGACCCTTGCACTGATTCGTTGAGGCTACCTGGAGTTTTGTAGGTTGTAAAATGTAGTCATTAGGAATGTTTTCTTTGTAGATTGTGGTCCAGGGTTAAGAGGTTATCTGTAAGACTGTGTCTAAGCGTCAAGGCTATCTCCAGGCTCTATTTTGTGTCAGGTATTAAGTAATTCTCCTGTTCTTCTCGGTTAAGTTTCCTGGGGCCTTTTATCTTAATAACTTGAATCTTTACTGCACTCTTCCTCAAAAATGGAGTTGCTTATGTCTCATTTTAACAATTACTATAAACCAACGAGAGAAACTCATTTTCTTCTCCCCCGTCAGCAGGGTCATTCCTCGGGACTTGCATTTCCCTCCAGATTCCCAAGCTTCTGCCTGGGATTTTGTCATCTCCCCTTGCGATGTCCGGGCTAAAATAAATTTCTTTTGATTTTATCTTAGGGAAGCTCAAAAGTCTTCCCCCCGCAATATTTCAGCTTAGTTAATCGGCAGGACGGTGGCAGTTACTCCCCCACCCCCACCCCCACCCCCACCCCCACCCCCACCCCCACCCCCACCCCTCCAGGACTCAAAGAGCTCATGAAACCTGGACTCTGGTAGGAGGCCCCGCCATGCCTCCGAACCGCCACTCCCGTCTGCTCGGTGGACTCGAGTCTGCACTTACGGCGCCCCTAAAAGCAAACTGGGCGTTTCACCGTGGCACTCCGAACTATCTCACCGTGAACTGCTTCGGTCCAGCTTTGGTGGCAGTTAATGAAGCCACTTCTCCACCCCGGGTGTCGGCACTTCCCACTCCCCCTTTGGCGGTGACGTCAGCCCCAGAGCTGACCGGAATTTGTTCCACTTTCACTTCGCGGGAAAACATGCTAGGGCCTTGTATTTTCAACTGCGTGACAACACTGTCATCTGCTGGCTGCGACTTCTCAAACGTCTTCCTGCTGTTTCCTTTGGCTAATTGCAGTTTGAGCAGCTATTTGCTGAGATGTTTGGGGGCATTTCAAGCCTCAAGAGCACAGGCCACAGCCCCTGACGGATTTTTGCCAAACCCTACAAGTGCACAAGTTTCAGTGTGTATTTTGAATTTCAGGCCTTAGGATGATAGCTGGATTCCATTTGCAGTTCGAACATTCTGGAGGATGACACCTCTCATATACTGGACAAAAGGTGTAATACCTGGCACAAACTTTTTCTCCTTTTGTGACTCCAAGGCTGCATCTTGCCTTAGCACACTTTGTTGGCACCTGGTGGTGTTTGGTAAGATGGGGAACACCCCTTCTAGAAATCATACTGGATTCCCTTCTCAAATTTCTGCTTTATAGACACATAGTCAGGAATGATGTTGCCAGTTGGTTTAGTGCCACAAAGGTGGTCTTCGCTCATCAACGAAAACAAATATTGATAGCGGCTCTGTTATGACACTTTCAATTTGACGTTACTGTGCCGCAAATTAGAGAATAAATGTGCTCAAATCAGTCAGAATCAACGGAGGTCCTGTCTTAATTGAGTATATCCCACCTGAGTTTAGAGACCATCTCAAGAACAGATTTGATGTTTTGAGCAATAATGATTGAATACCAGACAAGTTGTGAAGTGACATCATCCACGAAGAAAGCAAGAGGTCATCCAAAAAACAGGAGAGACCAAATGGATGTCAGAAAAGAATCTGAAACTTGCTCTTGAACAATGAGTAGCTAAAGCAAAAGGAAGAAATGAAGTAAAAGTGAGAGAAGAGAAAACGTTGAAGGAGATTTCACTTTAAGATTCACAGAAGCCCAGCTGCTTCTCTGAGTCCCCTTCTCTGAGTCAGCCCATCTCTCTGGGGCAGCCCAAGGACACTCCCCACTCCCCTCACAGGATTCCTTGAGATATGCCTAGCTTCTAAGGAGAAAGTAGCTTCTTCCCATGTAACCTAATGCCAGTTGCTTATCTAGTGCCTCTTTAAGCATGTCATGCCAGTGAAACTGCAATGTGAAAATCTGTAAAACTGTAGTTGTCAATTAGGAGGATGTATGAAAATTCCTTTGCTTCTTTGAGGAAACATATATACAGGTATGTTTGATAAAGGAAAGTGGTGCGTGGCTATTTTTCAGACTTGAGTCTGATGGCAGCACCACTGGCAATAAATCCTCTTCCTGTTAAAGACAAAGTGATGGTTGAGTGTTTTCTGCTCTGCAGGCCGAACTTATCTTTTTCCTGAAACAAAAGAACGGAACTAATTTCAAAGGGTGCCTTGGGAAGACAAAGTATTATAATGACACGTGCAAACACCTGTGAGTCACATCCGACTTGAGGGCACTTGGCTTTGGCCAAACACCTGTAAGTACAAAACCAAGAAGGAAGAACAAGCTCTGTATTTCTCAAGCTGAAAGAACTGACGAAAAAGTTCAAGCCTCAAGTTGCAATAGTGAAAGATTTTACAGGGAAAATACTAAATGACTCAGGAAGCATCAAAAGAAGATGGAAGGAATAGAGAGAGTCATTATACCAGAAAGAACTGGTCAACCTTCAACCATTTCAAGAGGGATCATATGATCAGGACCTGACGGTACTGCAGGAAGAAGTCTAAGCTGCATTGAAGGGATTGGTGAAAACATGGCTCCAGGAATTGATGGAATGTCAATGAAAAGTTTCTACAAACAGATGCAGCTCTGTAAATGCTCACTCATGTATGCCAAGAAATTTGGAGGTCAGCTACCTGGTCAACTGACTGGAAGAGATCCACATTTATGCCTATTCCCAAGAAAGGTGATCCAACTGAATCTGGAAAATATCAAACACTGTCGTTACTATCACACAGAAGCAAAATTTTGCTACAGACCATTCAAAACTGACTGCAACAGTATATTGACAGAAAACTACCAGAAATTCAAGTCAGATTCAGAACAGGGTGTGAAACCAGGGATGTCGTTGCTGATGGCAGATGGACCTTCGATAAAAGCAGAAAGTACCAGAAAGATGTTTACCTGTGTTTCATTGACTGTGCAGGCATTTGACTGTGTAGATCATAACAAATTATGGATAACACTGTGGAGAATAGTAATTCCAGCACACTTGATTGCACTCACGAAGGATCTGTACATAGACCAAGAGGCAGTTGTGCAAACAGAACAAGGGAACACTGCATGGCTTAAAGTCAGGAAACATGTGCATTACAGCTGTATTCATTCACCATACCTTTTTCATCTGCATGCCAAGCAAATATTCCAAGAAGCTAGACTATCTGAAGAAGAACGGGGCATCAAGATTGGAGAAAGACTCATTAACAACCTACATTATATAGATGACACAACCTTGTTTGCTGAAAGTAAAGAGGATTAGAAACACTGATGAAGATAGAAGACCACAGCTTTCAGTATGGGTTGCACCTCAACATGAAGAAAACAAAAATCCTCACAACTGGACCAGTAAGCAAAAGTCATGATAAACGGAGAAAGGATTCAAGTTGTCAAGGATTTCATTTTATTTGGTTCCACGGTAAACTTGCCCTGGAGGCAGTGCTCAAGAAATCAAGAGATGCACTGCACTGGGAAAACCTGCTGCAAAGAACCTCTTTAAAGTGTTGAAAAGTAAAGATGTCACCTTGAAGACTAAGGTGTGCCTGACCCAAGCCATGGTATTTTCAATTGCATCACATGCTTGCAAAAGCTGGACAATGAATAAGGAAGACAGAAAAATAATGGATGCCTTTGAATTGTTGGATAGAAGAAGAATATTCAACATACCATGAACTGCCAAAAGAGCAGATTTTTCTTGGAAGAAGTACGAGTAAGGTACTCCTTGGAAGCAAGGATGGCAAGACTGGGTCTTACATACTTTGGACATATTGCCAGGAGGGATAGGTCCCTGGAGAAGGACATCATGCTCGGTAAAGTAGAGGGTTACCAAAAAAGAGGAAGACTCTCAACAAGATAGACTGACACACTGGCTGCAACAATGGGCTTAAGCATAAAAACGATTGTGGGTATGGCACAGGACTGGGCAGTGTTTCATTCTCTTATTCACAGAGTCACTGGGAGTTGGAACCAACTGACAGCACCTAACAGCAATATACCATTGTTGCAAGAAGGTCACTTTACACATAAGGACACAGAAAAAAGTAAAAAGATGGAGAAAGATATAGAACAATAACACTAATCAAAAGAAAGCTGATGTAGTTATACTAATGTCTAACAAAGCAGATTTCAGCCCGAGGAAAATTATCATGAATATAGAAGGGCTTTACATTACATTGGTAAAGAGCGAGGAAAAAGAAGGACCTCCTCAGTGAGATGGATTGACATGGTGGCTGCAGCAACGGGGTCACACATGGCAACGAAACAGCTCTCAATATCCCCAAAAGACAAAACCATTCTAATGTGTGTGCATCTAACAACCCATCATCGTATGTCAGGCAAAAACTGACAGAACTTCAGGGAGAAACAGACAGATCCATTATTACATTTGGAGACTTCAACACCCCTCTGGCAGTCACTGACAGATCCAGAACAGAGAAAATCAGTGAGGACACAGTTGAGCTGAAGAGCACCATGAGTGAACAGGTATAACTGACATTTATAGAATATTTCATCCAACAGACCACAGAATATACATTTTTCTCAAGCTCACATGGTACACTCACCAAGAGAGGCCACATCCGTGGCCATAAAGCA
Source organism: Heterohyrax brucei (assembly GCA_028571685.1). NCBI lineage: Eukaryota > Metazoa > Chordata > Mammalia > Hyracoidea > Procaviidae > Heterohyrax > Heterohyrax brucei. The sequence continues at coordinate 118,320,397 of CM053152.1, read as the reverse complement.
CACCTTAACAAATTTAAAGCCATAGAAATCATACAAAGTATGCTCTCAGACCACAGTGGAATTAAACTGAAAATAAATTTCAGAAACATAGCTGGAATATCTAAAAATATTTGGAGACTAAACGACATACTTCCATATAACACATCAGTCAAAGAAGCAGTCTTAAAAAATAAATTTTTAAATATTTTAACATACATGAAAATGAAAGTTGTCAAAATTTGTGATGCAGTGAAAGCAGTGTTAAGAAGGAAATTTACACTGTTGAATATATATAAAAAAGACAGAAGATCAGGAGAATACATTAAATCCCAATAAGCAGAAGATAAGAAATTCTAAAAAGTAGAACAGAAATGAAGGAAACTAAGAAAAGGGTATATTAATAGAGAAAGTCAAGGAAAACCCAAAGCTTTGGAAAGATTTAAAAAAATTGACAAATAGACAGGCTAATGACAATAGACAGGCTAATCAGGAACGCAAGAAGAGAAGACACAAATTAGGATTAGATATACCATCATGACTGATTCCATTGGCATGAATGAGATAGTAAAGAATACTATAAACAACTGTGTGCCCATAAATTTGATAATTTAGATGAATTTGGCAACTCCTTGAAAGACAAAACCTGTCTACCATAAACTCATAAAGAAACAGATAATCTGAAAAGCCCTAACTACTAACGGGGTGCCATGGATTGAATTGTGTCGCCCCAGAAATGTATGTTTTGATTTGATGCAGTTAGGAGTCCCACTATGGTACCATTCCTCCTGTGTGTTGTGAATTCAGGTACATCTTAGTCCTTAAAGTGACATCTATGGTTTTTAACACTTTAAAGAAGTCTTTTGCTAGCAACAATCATTAAAAAGACAGCAAAGAAAGAAAAGACCAAAATCAATGTCAGAAGAGATTTTGAAACCTGCTTTTAAACATGGACTCAGAAAAGCCAAAGCCACTGCCACCGAGTCAAGTCTGACTCATAGCGACCCCATAGATCAGAGTATAACTGCCCAGTGGGTTTTGCAAGGAGTGTCTGGTGGATGTGAACTGCTGGCCTGTTCGTTAGCAGATACAGTATTCAACCACTACACCACCAGGTTTCCAAATGAGACTAGCTGCAGCAAAAAAAAAAAAGTTGATGAAGTAAAAGAGCTGAATAGAAAATTTTAAAAGGCAGCTTGAGAAGGCAAAGTATTACACTGAAATATGCAAAGAGAAAACCAGAAAACCAAGGCCACTGCCATGGAGTCAGGTCCAACTCATAGCAACCCTGTAGGTCAGAGTAGAACTGTCCCATAGTTTCCAAGTAGCACCTGGTGGATTTGAGCTGCCAACCTTTTGGTTAGCAGATATATCAACTAATCTGCTATGCCATCAGGGTTTCTGTGCAAAGAGAAACAGTCAGAAAATCAAAAGGAAACAATATGTTTGGTATTTCTCAAGCTGAAAGAACTGAAGCAAAAATTCTAGTCTCGAGTTGTAAAACTGAAAGATTTTATGGGTAAAATACCAAGCAATACGGGAAGTATCAAAAACAGATGACTGGAATACAGAGTCAACTGCTCCAAAAAGAACTGCCAACATTTGACCATTTCAGAAAGTAGTATAGGATAGTTTAGAACCTACAGTCATGAAGGTAGAAGTCCAAGGTGCACTGAAGACTTTGGCTAAAAACAAGGCTCCAGGAATAGGCAGATATCACCTCAGACATTTCAATCATTGATTGCAGCACAGGAAAAACTCATTTGTCTATGCCAAGAAATTTGAAAGACAGCTACCTGGTCAATGGACTGAAAAACATCTGCACTACTGCCCATCCCACAGACAGGTGATTCAGTACACTGTAGATATTATTAAACAATATCAGTACTATCACACACAAGTAAAATTTTGCTGAAGGTCAGTCAAAAGTGGTTGTGCGGCATATCAACATGGAATTGCAGAAATTCAAACCAAGTTCAGGAGACAGTGTAGAATAAGGGATACCACTGCTGATATCAAATGGATGTTGGCTGAAAGCAGAGACTGCCAGAAAGATGTTTGCCCATGTTTTATTAACTATGCAAAGGTATCTGACTGTGTGCATCATAATAAAACACGTATAACACTGGGAAGAATGGGAGTTCCAGAATACTTACTTGTGCTCATGAGGAACCTAAATATAATATCTTTTTCAAGATACTGCATGGTTTTAAGTCAACAAAAGTGTACCTTACGGTTGCATTCTTTCCCCATACTTATTCAGTCTGTATGCTGTGCAAATAATACAAGAAACTGGACTATTTGAAGACATATGTGGCATCAGGACTGCAGGAAGACACATGAATAATCTGCCATGTGCAGGTGACACACCTTGCATGCGAAAAGTGAAGAGAACTCGAAGCAGTGGTTGCTGAAAATCAATGAGCACGGCCTTCATTGGGAACTGAACCTCAACATAAAGAAAACAAAGTCTCACAACTAAACCAATAAACAACATCAACATAAGTAGGGCAAAGATAAAAGTTGTTAAAAATTTCCATTTACTTGGATCCACAACCTATGTCCACCGAAGCAGGAGTCAAGAAATCAAACAATGCATTGCGTTGGGCAAATCTTTAAAGTGTTAAAAGCCAAGACGACACTTTCAGGACTACTGCGTGTCTGAGTAAAGCCATGGTAACTTCAGCCACCTCATATCCGTGTGAAAGCTGGAGAATGAGTCAGTTAGACTGAAGACTACTTGATGCCTTTGGATTAAGGTGTTGGTGAAGAATGTACCTTGGACTGCCGAGAAAAGGAACAAATCTGTTTTGGGGAAAAGTGGTCAGATAGGGAGCCACAGGGTGTGATCGGCTGTGGGCTATGGGCTATGCAGTCAGTGCACAAGGAGTAGCCTGACTCTAACAGGGTCAGACACTATGCCCACAGTCAGAATGTTTCTTTTTTTTTTTTTTATTTAACATAACTGAGTGAAAATGTACATTCCCGTATAAATTTACATGCCCACCTATATGCAGCTTCCACTGCTCTCCCTGTCCGGTGACTGCACACTATTCCTCTCTGCTCCATACATGTCTCATCCTCCCAACAGCCTCCTTTCCCCTCCTCTCTGTCCACTCCCCTTCCTCCAGCCAGAGGTCAGCAGGATGATATCCTTTAAATGTATAGAACCATAAAGTGCAACCAATATATGGTCACTGTGCATTGCCAAGTCCAATCCATTCCTGTCCAAAGAGTGGGCCTTTGTTATAATTTATGGGAAAGGGCAGCATCAGGGCTGGGGGCCATGCTCTCAGAGGAACCCCAAAACTGCTAGACCATCAATTGAGGTCTTTTAGTGGACAGAATGTTTCTTAAAAGCAAGGATGGTGAGCTTTTGTCTCAGGTACATGGGCATGTCATGAGGAAGGACCAGTCCCTGTAGAGGGACCTCTTGCTTGGAAAGTAAATCCAAAACATCAAATTCACTGCCACTGAGTCTTTTCCAACTCATAGAGACCCTATAGGACAGAGTAGAACTGCTCTATAGAATTTCCAAGGAGCCCCTGGTGGATTTGAACTGCCTGCCTTCAGTTAACAGATGTAGCACTTCACCACTACACCACCAGGGTTTCCTGGTAACGGATAGCAAAAAAGAATACCCACCAGGAGATAGACTAACACAGCGGCTTCAATTATAATTTCAAGCATAACCGTGTTCGCAAGGATGGCAAGGGACCAGGCAGTGCTTCTTTCTGCTGTACACACGGGCGCTATGAATGAGAATCTACTCAACAGCACCTAACAAAAAGAACACAACAGAGGTGTTGAATTGGGATTGCTGGAGACCATCATCTCTGAAGCCTTCACGTCCCTGATGGGGCAGTTATCTCTGCAATCCCTCCAGGAATATGACACTGCCTCAGGTTTACTAGTTTCCTAGGTGCGGCAGTTCTGACGGTTTCCACTCAACTTTTCCTAACAGCAGAGCCTTTATTCCACATCTCTGGGATTCAAAATAGTAGTTCTGCCAGTTGCTAAGATTTCCATTCAAGTGATGCCTTCTGGAAAGGAGGAAATCACCACATGCTGCCGTCAGGGTCCCCCAGGATCTGGTGGAAAGTGAGCCTGAGCAAAGATTCCATTAATAACCTGAACATCATACACACCCATTGGGACCGATCAGCCACAGTGACATTTAGGGTCTCCTTTGAATTAGGAAAAGGGTTTAGCAGCTCCAACCCACTGGGAATTCCTTGGAAGTTCTACTCTGTCTTATAGGAAGCTGAGTAGGAATTGACTGAACAGCAACAGGTTTTACTTGAGCTTTTCTTGGAAGTAGTGTCAACTCAGAACTACCGCCTAGTAGTTCCCCAAATCTCATTATTTCTTTTCACCTAGCAAACAGCCACTCTGATAAAATGCCGTAGATCACTCCGGGGCAGACTGCAAGGAGGATAAACAGCAGAAATCACTGCCAGCACCATGGGATCCTACCTCAGGCAATCCTGGCCTCTCCTTCATCAAGGGCCTGTGTGGCTGTAAACTGGATCATGTCTTGGAACTGACTGATGGACCATGACTGGAGATTTTAGTTAGACGGCCATTCACTTGACCTAGAATTCTTCCTCTTGCGCAGATGTAAATACTTAGTATATTTGCCATCTATTTCACAACTAGAGACACGTGGCAAAGCAGCCATCCTGGAAGTCCATATGCGTCAGACAAAGCTGTCTATGAATCGAAACCCACTTTAGCACAAAAGGTTTTTGTTTCTTTGTTATTCTTTCAGGAGGCTGGGCTGTACCTGGACATGCAATCAGGATGCAGTTCCTGGAAATCATCAGGGCAGGACGAGCCCCTCTCTTTCTGAAAGGTCCCCACCTCAGTTCCTGGAAATCATCAGAATGTGACCAACCCCTCCCTTTCCAGAAAGTCCCCACTTGTTTTCCTCATGTGCTAATCAGGCGCTCGCTGTACCTGTACCTGAATCCTACTGGCTCCCGCCTTTTTGCCCATGTCCCCACTAAGGTCCACTCTAGGCGGAACCGTCTGCCTCTATGTAAACCCCCTTCCCCAACCTGAAAGCGCGACTTCTCCAACTCCTACCTTGGAGCTCGCAGAGTTCTCCCGGGAACACACCAGTAAACTCTGTTATCCTGCTGACTCTCACTCTTTTTCTCTCTGACTGCCGCTGATACGTTTAGCCTCCCTGGCCTTACAGTTGGTGCCGATTCCGTCTACCCTACCTCACTGTACAATTGTCATCACTGCTTTGACTCTCCCATCTGTTATGATGACAACAGCCACCTGGTCTCTGTCAGCTGAGTTCTCCCACTTGGACCTGACCACCATAGGGTCCAATCAGCCCCATTCTACTTGGGTATCCTCATTCAGTTAGGGCATCGCTCCCTGTTCCATCTGACTCCAGCAAACAGCAATCCCAGCAGTCTGCCAGGGTGCTGGAGCTTCCTTCACAAAGCCCTTCCTTGGGCTTGCAGTAACAGGGTGTCCTCTGGCACTCCCTGTGTGGGGCTGTGAGTCTAACTCACAAATCACCTCTAACAGGTCTGCTTCCTTTGGTCTCTGGAGACCTTCTTTGTGGCATGCCAGGCCAGGCTGGGTTAGCACAAGCCACCCCTTCACCCAGGCTTCAGAGAGTCAGTCCCACAGACCACCAGATAACTGCCTGACAGCTCTAGCTGAGGGACCGGGTAAAGCCTTTGCACTTGTTGGACTCACGTCACTCAACTTAAGACTGCATCAGCCTCATGCTCCTTGTACCATTAGGCCTCGCCCATGACAGCCTTGCCACACAGAGACCCCAGGCTTCTATTTACATAGATTAGAAACCCCCAGCAGTTTTTTCTCTTCTGCAGAGTAGCTTCCCCCCTGCTGGATCATTTTGTACTGCCTCTTTTGTACTGTCGGGGACTTGAATCTGCTCACAGGTCTAGAAGCAACTGTGAGTGGTGGGGATGTGTTCTAGGCGATGTCCTGGGCAATGCAATGACTCAGACACCATCCTAGGGGAGGACTCAGACAGTCTCTTCAGACACAAGTGGGTTCACCTCATCAGATGGGGGGCAGAGGGGCTCACAGATTTACCTGGGAGGGGGTAGTAACAGAAATGGGAGTTGTTATTTGATGATCCTTTGCTATTCATCAATAGAACTCCTTTTCTGTCACTCCGAAGAGGGGGTTTTGTCCTTCAACAAGAAAAATAAACAGAAAACAAAAGAGTCTGCAGCAGTAACACTAGCTACTAAAAGATTACAATGTAATATTGTCAGATTCAAACAGAATTCTAACCCGAGGCATAAAGTGAGTACAATGCAGACATTGTCGGAGGAGTAAGAAACAATTTCCCATCTCTCTCCAAGGGCTAGGGCTGGAGAAAACTGGGAGAGAAAGGTCAGCAGAAGGGACTGATTACAGAGAAAAAATGCAGACAACCCATCAATCTGTAAAGTCACTAAACTCCCTCTCAGAGCTCAGGGTCATCTCTGCCTTGAGGTGTGAAACTGGCTGTCCACAGCCCCAGGTTAACAGGGCCCCAGATTCTCCCTTGGTTGCCTAGGAACCCATGCATTATCATTAAGGAAAAGAGTTACTTTGTAGTCAGGCTAGAAACTGGGAACCCTGAATGAAAACTAGGGTTTCTGTCTCCAGACAAACAGGCCTGGTAATAGATGAGACAAACTCTGTTCCCACCCTCCTCTGGAGATCTGAGTTTCAGAGCAGGGTCCTTGCTAAGGGATCATTTTTTAGAATATCCGGGTCATACCATGGCTTGGTAACCAGCATGAAACCCCCTTGTGTCTTTCACTTATGGATTGAACTATGTTCCCCCCAAAATGTGTGCAGCCACTTGGCTGAGCCATCATTCCCAATATTTCATGACTTTCTTGGGCTGTACATCCTAATGTCTGCCTGAGGCTAATAGACAGGATGATTACATTACAGAGGATTAGGGGGAGACTGCAACACCCTCGATAAGGGAGTTTCTGGAACAATGCTTGCACCACCCTTGATCCTGTCATCCTAAGGGAGAATAAAAAGAGAAATGCAGAGTAGGTCTGCCCCTTTTAGATTTATATCTCCAAGTCTTTACACACGTCTATAATGCCTTCCTTGGTCTTCTCAAATTGCCTCTTGAAACTTTCTTTTTGCTCTTTCCTGTTACCCTCTCTTCTGTTTGCTTTAGCTACTTGAGGTTCAAGGGCAAGTTGCAGAGAGCATCTTCTGATACCCCTCAGAGTCCTTCCTTTCCTGAACTCTCAGTGACCTCTTGATTTCTTCCCGTAAGACGTCATTGCTGTCATTCCACAGTTCACCCGGTCCTTGTGTATTAGTATTTGGTGTGTCAAAGCTTTCCTTGAGATGCTCTCTAAGTTCTGGTGGACTATACTCAAGATCGGAAACTCTGGTGGCATGGTGACTAAGTTCTATGTGTGCTAACCAAAAGACTGGCAATTCGAATCCACCAGGAGCTCAGAAACTCTACGGAGAAGTTCTACTCTGTGGTATTAGAGTCGCTGTGAGTTGGAATCGTCTCAGTGGCAGTGGGTATACTCAGGATCACACCTTGGCTCTCATGGACTTTTTCTACTTTTCTCTGGTTTCTACTTTGATTTACAGAGGAGCAATTAATGGTCTGCTTCCCAGTCTGCCCTGACCTTGTGCTGACAGATGATGCTGAGCTTTTCCTCCTTTCCTTCCACAGACGTAGTTGTTTTGATTCTGTACATCACATCGGGCGAGGTCCACATGTATACTCACCATTTGCTTGTGCTGAGAAAATGTATTTTCACTGAGAAAGTCATTGTCCTGCAAAATTCTACACTGCAACCTCTGGCATCATTTCTATCACTGTTGGGGTTCAAATTTCAGGACGTGACCCACAATTTATGCCAATAGGCAAAAGACTGGTGCACCACGGACACACTCCAAACTACGGAGAGTAAGGAGGCGACCCCAAGTTTCCTCAGCACCCAGTATTTAAGTCGTGAGATTACAAAGCGGGGAGGGGGAACTGACCTTTACATTGATTGGTTAAGGCCATCCGGAATTCCTGTTAGTTGTAAAATGTGGTCAAGGTCTAGGGGTCACTTGCAAGGTTGTCCCCAGGCTTTGTCTTCTGACAGATGTTTTGTAAGGCAAAGGTGAGATTACTCTATGGTATTTTCTGCTATTAAGTTGCTTCCTGGGGCTTTCTTTAATACCTTGAATTTTTACTGCACTCTTCCTCAAAATGGAGTCACTTATGCCTCATTTCAACATCACCAAGGCCTCATTTTCCAATACTCATCCTACTTCTTTGTTTCCAAAGTTCACTTTCCAATCACCAGAATTATCAGTGCATCCTGATTGTGTGTTTAATCGATTTCAGACTCCAGAAGTTAATAAAAAGCCTTCACTGTCTTCATCTTTGGCCTTAGTAGTTGGTGAGTAAATTTTGTTAACAGTCAAATGAACTGGGCTTCCTTGGAGGCGTGGGAGGATTATCCTATCACAGCAGAGCACCTGGATTAGATCTTGAAAGAGACTCAACAGAAATCCATGAAATGAATTATTAACCAATGTACAAAGTCTTTTCTAGGGAAAAAGACAATGTTTTCAGCAAATAATGTGAGAACTGCACTGAAAAACAAATGTCAACATAAACCTCATACAAAAATTCACTTTAAAAATGTCAACTAATCTAAATGTATAATTACAAGACTTTGAGAGGTAAACATAGATGAAAATCTTCCTGACCTAGGATTTGGTAAAGAGGACTTCAACATGGCTTCTCAATTCATAGTAGAAAATACATGGATAAACTGAATTTCACTAAAGTTTAAAACTCTGCTCTGTGGTAGATTGTTCCAAGATGAAAGAAGGCAGTCAACTTGTAAAAATATTTTTGAGTTCCATATGAGATGCAGACCTCATATCTGGAATGTGTAAATTACTCTCTACAATTGTTAGCGGAGGCCCGAAAAGCACAGCTCTGCTAACAACAGGGGGAAACCGGGCTGCAGGCCTGAGAGGCTTAGCTGCAAAGCAATTACCCCGCCCCTGGGAAACATAATGCTCACATTTCACAGGGCCAAAAGGCTGATAAAAAGTCTTACATGTTATATGATTTAAAACTACCCTAGGAAAGAACAATAGCACAGTCAAGGTGGGTCTCATAACTTTTTCTGAGTGAGGTTGTGAGATCACTGAATTGGAGCAAACGATACTGGAGATGGGCCCTTCTGCACCGACAGAGGAAGACTTGGAAGCACAGACTGTTTTTGCTTCAAACGGAGACTGTCTTGTTGACCACCTTTGCTGATTACCTCATCCTTGCTCCTTCCTGTAACTTTTTCCAATATAACCCCCCCCCGGTGTGACCAGACAGGGGCAGATTTGTGGAGAAGCTACCGCTCTGCCACCTTGGCATAGCTACACAAAGACATCCTGGATTGAATTCACCCAAACCTCCTATTTCAGTGATGGGCTTTGCGGAAGGTGACATGGACCCCAGTGTTTCTCTGGTAATAGAATCAGTTGTAAAAAAGACCAATGGTTCAGTTAGACAGTGGGCAGAATATCTGCACAGACACTTCATTGGACAAGACCCACAGGTGACACATAAACACATGAAAAGAACTTCCACGGCCACTAGGAAAATACAAATTAAAGCCACGCTAAAGAAAATGAGAAAACAAAATGCTGGTCAGAGCACTAATACTGCATCTCACTGCTCACAGAAATGTAACATTATACAGCCCTGTGTTAATCAGCCTGACTGTTTCTTAAAAATTAAACATACACTCACCATGTGACCCAACAGTGACCTGCTTCGCATTTATCCTGCAGAAATGAGAACATTCACTCAAATGTCTGGTAACAGTGTGCATAGAGTTTTATTTCTCATAGCAGAAACCTACAACCAAAACATCCTGTAACAGACGGCAAGTTAAACAAATGGGTTTATCCGTACAAGGAAACACCACTCAAAAAGGTCAGCAATTCAATTCCACCAGCCACTACAACATCTCCGTGACTTGGAATTGACCAGAGGATGAGAGCTTTATTTTTGTGTTTGTTTTTCATTCAACACCAATAGAAATATTGGTGTTAAGCTATTACAGCTATTTTATTCTTTACATATAGAATCCAGGAAATAAATGATTGCACTGTGAGGAACTAAGTAAGGACTTTCTGAAGAGCAGTCGAAAGTGGCAGCAGCAGTATATTAACAGGGAAATGGAAGAGATTCACGAGGGATTCAGAAGAGGGGGACATGGAGTGAAGGGGCTCATTGCTGCTGATAGATGGATTTGGGTTGAAGCAGAAAATACCAGAATCGTGTTTACCTCTGCTGTATAAACAAGCAAAGTCGTTAGACTGTGCAGTTGATAAATCACATAATATGGTTATATAATGTTGTAAATGGGAATTCCACAACACTCAGTTGTGTGCATAGGGAACCAGTGCATAGATCAAAAAGCAGTCTTCTGAAGAGAAGGAGGACACACTACGTGTTTTAAATTAAGGGAAAGTGTGCATGAGGGTTGTGTCCTTTCACCACAATTGTTTACTATATACACTGAGCAGACAGTCTAAGAAGTGGAACTATTCCCAGAAGAACAGGACATCAGGGTTGGAGGAAGACTCAGTAACAACCTTTGATATGCAGATGGCACAGCTTTGCTGGCTGAAGGTGAAGAGGACTAGAAACACTGAAGAAGACCAAGGACCACTGCCTTTACTATGGACTACACCTCTGATGAAGAAAACAAAGATTCTCACAACTGGACAAATAAGCAACATTTTGATAGAAGGAAAACAGACTGGAGTTGTCGAAGTTTTTGTTTTCCTGGGATCCACAATCAACACCCATGGAAGCAGCAGTCAAGAAATCAAAAGATATGTTGCACTGGGCAAATCTGCTGCTAAAGACCTCTTTAAAGGCTGAAAAGCCAAGATGGTGGCTTGAAGACTGAGGTGCACTGGCCCCAAGCCATCGTGTTTTCAGTCACCTGATGTGTGTGCACTGATGAGGAATAAGGAAGCCTGAGGACGAACTGCTGCCTTTGATTTCCGGTGCTGACAGAGGACACTGAATGTACCATGGGCTATGTAACCCTAGTACCTTGTAACATGCTTCCCCCTTTCCAAAATGTGTAACTGAGAGCTTCGCTTAACTAATGCCATAATGATACTCTAAATGCTCTGTTCAGTGTCTTTTACTGCACCAGCTACTCTGGCCTCTTTCCAAAGGGACACAGAGCTCCCTCAACTCCTATGACCTTGGTCTCCCTCCTCTTCTGTGCTTTCCTGAGAAAGGGCCTTCAGCCTAGAAAACAGCAGCTACGAAGGCTGCCTGGCATTCTGTGTATCCACAGCTTTCTCTCTTTCTCCCTATCTCAGAGTGGACTTGGCAGGATATTTTCACTAGCTGCAGAATTTTTATGCAAGTTTTGTCATTGCCTGTTTAACAGACATGCAGATTAGAGTCCAGGTGTCTGATATACGTTCTGTAGTTTCATAAAGAGTTCTTGTGACTATTTTGTGATGTAGACAGTTCTCTGTGGCTTATATGCTTAACAATGTGAAATATTCCTTGTTGAAATGATATATAAACTCTGATATAAAAGTTGTCTTTTGAGACTCCATGGAGAACAGCCTGTGTTGCTGTCGAGTCTCCAGTGGTATCAAACCTCCTAATAAACGCTCTTGCTCTTTCTGACTACCACTATGTTTTATTGGCTCGACTGCTCCAGGGCACGGACCCAAATCAGGTAACACCTACCAAAAAAATGAACAATTCTGTCCTGGAACAAGTGCGGTCAGACTGCTCCTTGGGAGCAAAAACATAGTGAGATTATGTCCCACATAATTTGCACGTGTGATCAGGAGGGATCAGTCCCTGGAGAAGGACACCATGCTTAGTAAAACAGAGGGCCAGTGAAAAAGGAGACTTCTAAGGAGGTGGATTGACACAATGGTCGCAAACATAGTCTCAAGCAAAACTGGGTTGAAAGGTAGATGACCAGTTAGTGCTTTATTCCATAGCAGATGAGGTAGATAGAAGTCAGAACTGACTTGATGGCACCTAACAATAACATCAAGTTTTTCAAGTTAGGAGACAAGAGATAAAAGAAAATGAAAATGTAAAATTATATGCTATTAAATTTGAATTGGAAATATCACTATGTATTCATAGGGGTTTTATCCCATAAGTCACTGAAGAAAACTTTTCATTGAAATGTAACATACACACATAAAAGTATACATATAGATGTACAGCTAGATTGTCACACACTGAATATAGCTGTGTAATGAGCACACAAATCAAGTGACAGGACATGGCCCCCCTCCCCAGCACTCACTGCTCTACCCCAGCACTACCTTCTCCATCCCTACCACGAGGAACCACTGTTCCTGTGTCTAACCTCCCAGAAACATTCTGTGTTTGCATTTTATGTACATGGAGTCAGGCAGTGAGTCTTCTTATGTGTCTGGCTTCTTGGGCTCCAAACTGCTTTTGAGATTCACTTGTATTACTGTACGCAGGTATAGGTATTTTTCTTCTTGCTGTAAGAATTGGTTTAGAGACTTGATATTCCGCAGAAAAGCATCACGTTAATATTCAGAAATAATAGCTAATTGCAGAGCATGATATCAAGCTCAGGGACATGTACTTTGTACCCACTCTCCAACACAGCTGATGACTTGATGTAAGATCTGAACACTCCATTTCTGTAGCAAGTTACTGTATTCGTTGCAATGTCTGCAAAACTGGGTTCCCATGACAAACACACTTAAAGGCTTTAGGGTGAAAGTCAAAGCCAAGGACCCAGGAACTGCACACCTGTTCCTCCTGTCCACCAGCAAACAGAACTTCAGGTGACGACAATAATGATGATTTAGCTCAGGTGACAGCTGCCCAGACCAAGAGGAACCTGAGCCTACTGTCCATTGTCCTCAGAGCACCAGGTGTGCCACAGGCCACTGAAACTCCCTTTACTAGCTGTCACGGATTAAATTGTGTCCCCCTCAAAATGGGTAGCCATCTGGCTGGGCCTTGATCCCCGCTGTTGTGTGACGCTCCTCCAAGCTGTCAACCCTGCGTCTGTGAGGTTAACGCGGGAGGATGGGCAGAGTTGTGTTCGTGGGGCTGACTCCGTGTGTAAGACTGGACTATGCCTTCAGGCCATCTTTTGAGACTTAAGAGAAATGCAAGGAAGCAGAGTTGGTTACCTCACACCACTGTGGGTCAGGCTGAGAGAAACATGAACAGCAGAAATCACTGGCAGTGCAGCGGGGTCCTTTGTCAAGGGATCCTGGCCTCTCCTTCCTGCAAGGGGGTGTGGCTCTATTCACTGGCTCAAGTCTCAGAACTGATTACAGGGCAGTGACTGTATTCTGGTGATCAGGGTTAAACTGTCATTCACTTGACGTAGAATTTTACATCTTGTAAAGATCAAGTAAACCTTTAATAGATTTCCCATCTATTTCACTCCTAGGGACACCATGACTAAGTAGACAATGTCATAAATCCACATGCGTCAGACTAGGCTCCCAATGTGTTGGAAGTGACTTGGTTACTGGTTTGTCTTTTTTCTTAATTCTCATGCCTGCTTTGACCTCTCTGTCCATTAGGATACCCACACCCACACTGTCTTATTATTGGAGGCCCACCACTTGGACCTGACCACCAAGGGGTCCAATCCGCCGATTCTACTTGGGTGTCTTAATTCAGTTAGGGCATCACTGCCTGTTACACCTGACTCCATCAAACAGCACTCACAGCCGTCTGCCAGGGTGCTGGGGCTCCCTTCACAAATCTCTCCCTCAGGGTTGTGGTAACAGGGTGTCCTCAGAACTGTGTGGGGCTGTGGGTCTAACTGATAATCCCCTGTGACAGGCCCGCTTCCCTCGGCCGCTGGGGACCTTCTTTTGCAGCACACCAGGCCGGGCCGGGTTAGCGCAGGCCACCCCTTCAGCAGGACTTCAATCAGTCAGTCCCACAGACCACCTGAAACCTTCCTGACCACTCTAGCTGAGACACCGGATGAAGCCTTTGTGCTTGTCGGATCCACGTCACTCAACTCAGACTGCGTCAGCCTTGCACCATTAGGCGTCACCCATGACAGCCTTGCCACACAGAGTCCCCAGGCTTCTGTTTGTACAGATTAGAAACGCCCAGTGGTTCTCTTTCTTCTACAGGGTAGCTTCTCTCCTCCTGGATCATTTTGTACTTTATCTTTGGGGGTGTTGGGGACTTCAGTCTACTCATAGGTCTAGAAGCAACAGTGGGTGGTAGGAATGTGTTCTGAGAACACAAGGCAATGTCTTATAAGGCACTGTCCTAGGCGATGCCCAGGCAATGACTCAGACGTCATCCTGGGGAGGACTCTGACAGTCTCTTCAGACATAACTGGGTACATGTCATCAGGTAGGGGGCAGAGGGGTTCACAGATTTGCTGGGGGGGAAGTTAACAGATAGAAATGGATTGGAGTTGTTATTTGGTGATTCGTTTGCTGTTCACCAGTAAAACTCACTCTCTTTCACTCCTAAAAGAGTGAGGGCTTTTGTTTTTCAACAAGACAAACAGAAAACCAAGGACAAGAGTCTGCAGCAGCAGCACTGGCTTGTAGGAAGCTATACTCTAATGCTGTGGGATTGTAAGTTCAAACAGAATTCTAAACCCAGACAAAAAGGGGTTACAGCAGAACATTTAACCATTTCCCTCCCAAGCCTGTGACTTAAGGAAACTGTGGAATACAGAAGTGAGCAAAAAAGACTGATTAGGGAATGAAAGTACAGACGACCCATCAGTCTGTAACAGTAACAGTCCCTCAGCTCCCTCTCCAAGCCCAGTGTCATCTCTCCCTTCAGGTTCACGGTCCCCTGTCCACAGCCCCAGGTCAACTATGCCCCAGATTCTCGCTGGGTTGCCTAGGAATCCAGCCATTATCAGGAAAGAAAAGAGTTACTTTGTGCTCAGGCTAGAGACCAGGAATGCAGAACGGAACCGTGGGCTGTCAGCCGGCAGTTTCTGACAAACAGGCGTCGTAGGCGTCGTAGTAGCTCAGGGAAACTCTCCGTGCCCATCGTCCTCGGGAGATCTGACCTTCGGAGCAGGGTCCTTGTTAAGGATCATTTCTGAGAATCTCTGGGTCATGGAATGTCTTTGTCACCAGCGGGAAACCCCCTACCCTTTCAGTTGTGTATTATAGCCCGTCTGTGATCTTGGAACCATAATGTTAGAGATTCTGCTGTACTTGTCCTGACTCTGACCGACCCTCATTACTGTGAACCAGCGAGGGAGACTGCAATTTTATTCTCGCGTGTCGTCAGTGTAATTATTTGGGACTCCTGTTTTCCCTCAGATTCCCAAGCTCCAACCTGAGGTTTTGTGATCTTCCCTTGCCATGTCTTGGTTAAATAAATCTCTTCACTTCAGGGAGCTGAAAAGTCTTCTCCTCCCGCGCAGCACTCTGAGGCAGTTAATTAGCAGGATGTCTGCAGTTGGAACTCGGGCCCTTCCTGTCTCCTCCATCCAGACTCCTCCTCACCGGGCCTACAGGAAGTAAGCCCCAGGAGCAAGCCACACATTTTAACAGAGCTTTGTAACAACATACCCCCAATTACCTGCGTGCAGCTTTTGTGAGCTTCATTCAAGTGTTTTCTCGGCTCCTGACTCCCCAGCCTCCCGTTGCAGCTGTACAAAGTTCTGAGCGGATTGCCTCGGGGTTTCCCACTTTGCCTCTCCCAGCAGCTTGTTAGAGCCATGTGTTCTCAATCGCGTGACAACATTGCCGGCTGCTGGTTGTGTCTTCTTAAGGCTGTTCACTTCTGTTGGCTAACTGTGGTTTGAACAGCTGTTTGCTGAGGCGCTGGGGGACATTACAAGCCACAAGTGGACAGCGTAAAGCCTCCGATCCATTTTTACCAAACCCTGAAAGTGCTCAAGTTTCAGGGTGTCTTTTGAACCTCTGGTCTTAGGGTTTCCGGATTCCACTCGCAGTTTGGACATTTTGGCGCATGATGCATCTGACGTCTACTGGACAACACGTGTGATTCCAAGCACAAACCTTTAATCCTTTTATTTTTCTAAGATTGCATTTTGGTTTAACCTGTTTGTGTTGGCACTTGGTGATGGTTGGTAAGATAGGGACCGCCCATCCTAAGGATCATAACGGAATCCTCTTTAGGACTCTTGAGATTTCTGCCTTATAGACAGACAGAAGGAGAGGTAGTGTCAGGAATTATGGCGCCAATTCAGTTTACTAGCCCCAAAGGGGGTCTTCCGTCTTCAAGAAAAATATTACCAATTGATGCCTGTGTTACATCCCTCTTAACCTCACTACATCTTTTCTGTGCAGCAAATTAGGAAATAAAACCCCTCAGATTAATCAGAATCAGTGAGAAGTCTTATTTTAATTTTTTTGGAAGCTCCCAAATGATAAAATGTTTGGAAATTTGCGTTGTTAAGAGATATTTGCTGGGAGCCAGCCCTGGCAGGGTCTGGGATCAACGGAGGGACAGATGGCATCGGCGAAGGAAGAAAGAAATGAGACTGAGACAACCAGGGATCTGGGGAACAGCAGCCTGTTAGGGTCTGCTTTACTTTATTTTTTATAATCAATTGAGGTGACATACTTTCACCCTGGTCTTTTGCCATGTAAGCTGTTAACTAGTAAGAAACTGACACCTCATGCTCTCTTTTCATGTTACTTGTCAAGGCCTTCTAGATAATGGCCCGAGGCAAGTATATTGTGGTGATAATTAACAGTGAAAACAAAGTTATGCCTTGAGCTCAATCAGCTCTATTCATATCTCGAGGTCAAGGGTACAGAAAGAAGGGTAGACTCTTCCAAAGCCAGATGTCTCTATGTGCTCCTCCTTTGTTCTTATTCTGTCTCTTCCTGTGAGGATAGTAAGCATCTACCGTCCCCCACCCTTAAGCTGTTCTAAGAAGGATATTTCTTTAGTATTGACTCATTTGTCATACCAGTTATAATGAACTTGGGAGCCTATCTATCTTCCTGATATAGGGAGTGGGATGTCAATTTCTAAAGGCTGTGTGGAGGGTTGTCCTTGGGAAGCTTCCCAGAGCCTTTGTATAATCCTATGTTTCACATGTGGAGGGGGAAGTGCAGTTGGGGGAAGGGGAAGCCAGCGGAGCCGAGCTGGCCTCAGTATTCTCGGGCTGGGTGTGCTGCGTCAGAATTCACTAAGCTGAGGGGGTTGTAAAACCCTTCTTCTTTGATCCTTGTGCTGGGAGATAAGAGAGTATTTTTGAGGAAAGTTTAATTAGGGTGCAAAATATCATCAGGGAGAGCACAGTCAAAAATATACCAAGGGTGAGATGCCTCCAGCCACCATCACATAGGCATGAGACTTTGCTTACAGAGGCTTCTGTGGGTGACGGGCCTCGGCAGATACTGTCTTAGCCAAAGCAGAGTGACTTGAGGAATTGCAATATCAGAGTGTCGCATCTGTTCCTTCCACAAATGAATCCCCTGTGATGCCTCACCGTGCCGTTTGCACCAGCCTCGGGGCAGCTACTCCTCCGCCTCTGCCATGACATAATGTCCCATCACAACTTCCCTCGCATGGGAAAGAGCACGAGGCTGAAGAGGGAAGGCCTAACCTCCAGGTGAAAGTATCCTAGAGGTGAGATGCCCTTGAAGGTGAAATTCCCTCACACCAGAGGTGGATGGCCTGATGTGACTCTCGTCCCCTGATCTACAGCAGAATCTCACAACACTGTTACAGAGTCCCCACCGTGTGTGAAGATCCTCAGAAATCCAAACAAGAATTTAAGACTCTGGCAGAAACTCAGGAGCCTGGTCTGGTGATCTGTATAGCACCTGGGGGTGGGGGCTCACAGTGGACAGAAGGAGCTCACTGGAAAGGAGCTGAGAAATCATTGTCCCTGAGACAGTCTGCTAACTCAGACTACACTGTTATAACAAACAGCATGTTTTACAAGGTTTTTCTCGAGAAGATACTTAGGGCTAAAGTTGAAGCTTACAAGAAAGATCGGGGTGAGAACATTCAGCACGATAAACACGGCTGAACTAAAACGTTTTGTGGAGCTCTTATATCGAACCTAGGAGATGCAGGAGCCAGGGCAGCTGTCATCACCTGTTCTGCAGAAGCAGTACATGCTGACTCAGCTGACCTACTTTAATGATGTCAGTTCATTCAGGAGAATGTGGAAACCTCACAGTTCACCACCTGAGCCTGTAAGTCAGCCCAAACCTTAGAGAAGAGGCCTACAGAGACTGAGCTGAAGACAGAGGCTCAATAAAGCCCTTTTCTGTCTTCACAATGATACCATTATAATCTCCTGCAGAAAACCAGAGCTGTAAACCTCTATTTGTGAAGAGGTCCAGATTGCTCCTGTTGGAGTTCCTGGACTTTGTTATTCTTGTGTGAAGCCTGGACATTTTAAGCACTGTCTTCATTTAAGAAATAAGTCTGCTGGTATATGATATACATAAAGACCTGCAGAATAGAATTGGAAATTCAGAAATAAACCCACACATCAAAATTCTTCCTTGGTCTCCCTTATTCCTTGTCCAGCTTTCATAGTCCCAGGACACCACTGCAAGCACCAAGGCTTGCATCAGGCAAATCTTAGTCTTACACGGGATATCCTTGCTTTTCAATACTTTAAAGAGGTCTCTTGCAGCAGATTAACCCAGTGAAATGCATCATTTGGTTTCTTGACTGCTGCTTCCATGGGAGTTAATCCTCGATCCATGTAAAATGAAATCCTTGTCACCTTCAGTCCTTTTTCTGTCCAACATGATATTGCTTATTGGTTAAGTGGGGAGGATGTTTGTTTTGTTGATACCGAGGTGCAATCCCTGCTGAAGGCTGCTGCCTTTGAACTTCATTAGGTAGTGCTTCAAGTTCTTGTCCCTCACAGCAGGCAAGTTCGCATCATCTGCAGAACACACATTGTTAATGAGTCTTCCTCCAGGGTTTTTCCATTGCCCAGCTCCTTGGATGGTTTTGTCAGCACATAGGCTGAGTAGGTACGGTGAATGGATGTCACCCTTACGCTCACAAATCCTGACTTTCAACCACACAGCATCCCCTTGTTCTGTTAGAACAATGTCCTCTGGATATATGGATGGGCTCCTCGTGAGCACAATTAAACATTCTGGAATTCCCATTCTTAACAAGGTTATCTGCACTTTGTCACCATCCACAGGTCAAATGCCTTTACCTGACTTCCTGGTGGATTCCCTCAAGGCTGCACCCTGAGGATTGGAGGAGTCTTCCTTCAGTTCTTTCAGTTGAGAAATGGACAGTGTGTTTTCCTTTTTAGTTTTCTATCTCCAATTCTTTACATGTGTCATTGAAACCAGAGGCTGAAAAGTGCCGTTTTCAAATTACAGGGAGAAACTAAACTCCAGGGCCCGAGAGGCACTGTTTCAGGTCCACTCCCAACCCCTACAGAAAGCACAGCTTCCACCTTCCACAAGCCCCAGGTGGGATGCTGGGACAAGGGCACTCAGCCTTACCCGCACCAATATAGACTTAGTTATCCGTAGTCTGTGAGTAAGACCTCCTCCCTTGATCACTGGGCTCTGACCAATGATAAATGCATTAAGCAGGACACCAGGGAGGACAGGAAGAACAACCTGAGCACTTTTCTTTCAGAGGCCTGGCTTCCTAGCACTCCTTGGCTCACAAAATCACACATTAACTTACAGCAGCCACTGACATAAAATGTTTGCAGCTCTTACAGCTTCTTCCTCAGATCAGCAAACAAGTGGAGGCGCCAGTTCCATGAACCCCTGCTCAGGTGACCATCTGGGGCCTCCGGACTCCACTTCCTGATGCAATTCTGAGGCCTGCCCCAGGACACATGCCCCCCAGTAACCCAGATTGTTTCTCCCCTCACACCTACCTTTACACTTGTAAAAACCCTGAGCTTGCCTGGCAAATTCGGACAAGCTGAGGACGAGAATTCCCCCTGTTCCTTCTCATGCCAGCTTGCAAATAAATTCAAACTCCTATCTCAGAGCCTGGCTTCACAGTAGGTGGTATGAGCCCGGGGTTTGTCTGGTCATTTCATGATAACACCCTGCTGGCCCTTCTCAACCCGTGGAGATTTTCTTTGCTGCTCTTTCCGATCATTGTTTCTTCCATCGGCTCCAGCTACTTCAGGTTCAAGAGCACACTGCAGAGTCTCTTCGGCCACCCGTTGGAGTCTTCTCCTTCTTTCCTGGCCTTCCAGTGACCTCCTGATTTCTTTCTCTAGGACATCCTTGATGTCAGTCCACAGTTCACCTGGTCTTTGGTTATTACTGTTCTAAGCATCAAATCTATTGCTATGCTCTCTGCATTCAGCTGGACTCTACTCAAGATGGAAACCCTGGTGGAGTAGGGCTGAGTGCCACGGCTGACAACCAAAAGGTCAAAATTGGCTTGATGGCCCTTAACAATGACAAGCTTGTCAGGGTAGGAGAAAAAAGAGATAAATGAGAAAATGTCACAATATACACTATTAAATTTGAATTGGACATACCACTATAAACTCATAACTGTATTTCCCATAGGTTTCTGAACAAAACTTTTGACTGAAACATAACATATGTACATAAAAGTACACATAGAGCTGTGCAGCTAGATTGTCACACACTGAATACAGCTGTGTCATGAGCACACAAACAAGTGACAGGACATGGCCCCCCTCCCCAGCAACTGCTGCTCTGCTGCCATGACTACCTTCTCCATCCCCACCCTGAGAAACCACTTCCTATGTCTAACCTCCCCAAAGCATTCTGTGTTTGCATTTCATGTACATGGAGTCAGGCAGTGTGTCCTCTTCTGTATCTGGCTTCCTTGGCTCCAAACTGCTTTTGAGATTCACTTGTATTACTGTCTGTAAGTATAGGGCTTTCATACCTCTTGCACTAACAATTGGTTTAGAGACTTGACATTCTGCAGAAAAGCATCATGTTAACTTACAGAAATAGCAGCTAATTGCAGAGCATGACGTCAAGTTCAGGGACATGTACCTTGCCCCCACTGTCCCACACAGATGGCCACTTGACTAAAGATCTGAATATTCCACCTTTGCAGTTAGCATTGTGTTGAAATGAGACATAAGTGACTCCATTTTGAGCCTCAGACTCCATTTTTTGAGGAAGGGTACATAAAGTAGAAGGCCCCAGGAAACAACTTAGCAGAAAATAACAGGAAATACCACAGAGTGATCTCACCTTTAAAACATCTGTCACTAGACAGAGCCTGGTGACAGCCTTGCAGATAACCCCTAGACCCTTGGCCACAATCCACAAAAACATCCACTGACTACTGTACTTTACAACCTACAGAAATTTAAGGTAGCCTCCACCAATCAATGCAAAGGACATCTCCCCCTTGTGGGGAGCGGAGCGTCCGGCCCAAGATGGCGCCCAAGGCCGGAGCTCCTCCTTATTCCACACCCCTGTTTACCAGACTTAGGGCTTTCTTACGCATGCTTGTGAGCAGTGGCTGCTGGTCAGCCTATTGTGAGCCCCGCTTTTGGAGGACGTGGCCGATGATGATTGGAGGAACCTTGGGGATAAAAGCGTGTGGGGACCGGGTGGGGGAGGAGAATAAAGCAGGCAACTTGCAAAGCGGCTCGTATCCGTGTGTCCTGTCTTCTTTCCGCCGGCGGACAGTTAGGCAGCGACACCCCCTCCCTACTTTATGGTTTCACAGCTTAAATACTGCACACTAGAGAAGCTTGGGGTCGCCTCCTGCTCTGCATAGTTTGGAATGCATCCCCGATGCACCAGCCTCTTTTCCTATTGGGCACATTGTTAATAAAACTTCACTTTCAAAAAGAAACTGCGTCGCGTCTTGAAATCTGGACCCTAACAACTGTATTTAGGGCAATGTCTGCTAAACTAGATTCATATGGCAAACATACTAAAAGGTTTTTGGATGAAAGTGAGAGCCAAGGACCCTGGAGCTGCGCACCTGCTCCTCCTGTCCAACAGCAAACAGAACCTCAGGGGACAAAGATGATGACGATGTGGCTGAGGTGGGAGCTGCTCAGACCAAGGGGAACCTGGGCCTCACATCCATTGGATAGGACTGGGTGTGCCTCAAGCCACTCAGACCCCTTATACTAACGGTCATGGATTGCATTATGTCCTCGCCCCAAAATGTGCAGCCATTTCCCTGGGCCATGATCCCTGCTGTTGTGTGATGCTCCTCCATGCTGTCAACACTGCCTCCGTGAGGTTAGCGAGAGAGGACGGGAGGCAGTCATGTTGGTGGGGCCGACTCTGTGTGTAAGACTGGACTGTGCCTTGACGTTCCTTTTGGGACACAAAAGAACGGGAAGGAAGCAGAGTAGGAGACCTTACCCCACTGTGAGGTCTGAGAGAAAGATGAACAACAGCCATCACTGGCGGTGCATAGCGGTCCCTCCTCAAGGGATCCTGGCCTCTCCTTCGTTCCAGGACGTGTGGGTCTATAAACTGGATCACGTCTTGGAACTGATTTAAGGACAATGACTCTCTATTCTGGTGATCTGAGTTAGACTGCCATTCACTTGACCTAAAATTCTTATTCTTGTAAAGACCAAGTAAATACTTAACAGATTTCCCATCTATTTCAGTCCTACAAATCCCATGAGCAAGCAGCCAATGCCATAAATCCATCAGTTAGACCTGGTTCCACATGTGTTGGAATCCAATGGATGGTGACTAGTTTGGTTTTTTTCTTACTCCTCATGACTGCTGAGAGCCCACTATCCATTATAATAACCACACCCACACTCTCTTTGTCAGCTGAGGCCCACCACTTGGGCCCAACCCCCACGGGATCCAATCAGTCCACTCGGGGGTCTTCATTCAGTTAGGGCATCACTCCCTGTTACACCTGACTCCATCAAACAACAACCACAGCCGTCTGCCAGGGTGCTGCGGCTCCCGTCACAAATCCCTTCCTCAGGCTTGTGGTAGGTGGATATCCTCTGGCACTCCCTGTGTAGGGCTGTGAATCTCACTGATAATCCCCTCTGATAGGCCTGCTTCCCTTGGCCTCTGGGGACCTTCCTCTGTGCCACATCAGACCGGGCTGGGTTAGTGCAGGCCACCCCTTCAGCAGGGCTTTGGTCAGTCATTCCCACAGACCACCTGAAACCTTCCTGACTGCTCTAGCTGACACACCAGATGAAGCTTTTGTGCCTGTCGGACCCACGTCACTGAACTCAGACTGTGTCCGCTTTATGCTTCTTGTCACATAGAGTCCCCAGGCTTCTATTTGTATAGATTGCAAAATCCCAGCTGTTCTTTTTCTTTTGCAAGATAGCTTCCCTCCTTGTGGCTCATTTTGTACTTTCTCTCTTGGGGTCTCTGGGACTTAGTGTACTCACAGGTCTAGAAGCAACAGTGGGTGGTGGGGGTGTGTTCTGAGACCATTCCACAATGTCATAAGGCATTGTCCCATGCGACGCCCCAAGCAATAACTCAGATGGCATCCTAGGGGAGGACTCAGACAGTCTCTTCAGACACAACTGGATTGACCTCATCAGGTTGGGGGGCAAGGGACTCACAGAGTTACTGGGGAGGGGGTGCAACAGACAGAAATGGATGGGAGTCATTATTGGGTAATTTCTTTGCTATTGATCACCAGAACTCCTTTTTTTTGACTCCTAAAAGAGTGGGGACTTTTATTCTTCAACAAGATAAAGAAACATAAAACAAATGTCAAGAGTCTGCAGCTATTAGCTACAAAGGATTACAATGTAATGTAGTCAGATTCTGAGTTCAAACAGACTTCTAACCTAAGGCATAAAGAGTACAGTGAAGACACTGTGGGACAGCTATGAAAGGACTGAACTGTCTCCCCCCAAGCACTGAGACTGAAGGAAACTGGGAAGAAACGAGATCAGTGGAAATGACAGATTAGGGAGAAAAAATGCAGACACCCCATCGGTGTGTCAAGTCCCTAACTCCCTCTCAGCACCCAGGGTCCTCTCTGCCCTCAGCTTTGCACTGGCCGTCCACAGCCCCCAATAAACTGTGCCCCAGGTTCTCCCTTGGTTGCCTAGGAACCCATCCATTATCATCAAGGAAAAGTGTTACTTTGTAGTCAGCCTAGAGACTGGGAACCCTGAATGGAAACCAGCGGTTTCAGTCAGTAGATCAAGGGAACTCTCTGTAGCCACTTCCTCTGGAGAGCTGAGTTTCAGAGCAGGGTCACTGCTAAGGGTTCATTTTTGAGACTATCTGGGTAATGCCATGGCTTTGTAACCAGCATGAAACCCCCCTGTGTTTTTCACTTATGAATTCAACTGTGTCCCCCCCCCCCCCCAATGTGTGCAGCCATTTGGTTGGGCCATCATTCCCAGTATTTCGTGCTTTTCCTATGCTGTACATCCTGATCTCTGCCTGTGGCTACTAGACAAGAAGATTACATTAAAAGATGATGGGTAGAACTGAAACACCCTCGCTAAGGGAGTGTCTGGAGCGAGGCGTGCAGCACCCTTGATCCTCTGATGAGAGATAGAAAGAGAAATGCAGAGCAGGTTCTTCCCTCAGTTGTCTATCTCCAGGTCTTCACGAGTCTTCACAATGCCTTCCTTGGTCATCTCAAAGTGCCCTATGAAATTTTCTTTTCTGCTCGTCCACATCACCGTTTCTTCCACTTGCTTTACCTACAGAAGGTTCAAGGGCAAGTTGTAGAATCTCTCTGACATCCACTGGAATCTTTTCTTTCTTTCGAGGCCTCTCAGTGACCTCTTGGTTTCTTCTTCAAGGATGTCCTGTATGTCATTCCACAGTTCACCTGGTTCTTGCGTCAAATCTTTCCCTGAGACACTCTCCACGTTCAGGTAGACTATACTTAAGATTGGAAACTCTGGTGACATAGTGAGTAAGTGCTACATATGTGAACAAAAAGGTCGGCAGTTCACATCTGCCAGGAGCTCCCAGGAAACTCTATGGAGCAGTTCTACTCTGTGGTACAGACTCAGTGTCAGTCAGAATGAACTCAGTGGCGGTGGGTACACACAGGAGCTTACTTTGGCCTCATTGGAGTCGTGCTACTTTTCTTTGGATTCAACTTGGATTTCCAGATAAGCCATTGACGGTCTGCTCCCAGTCAGCCCTGACCTTGTGCTGACTGACCTTGGCGACCTTTTCCTCCTTTCCTTCCTCAGATGTAGTTGTTCTGCTCCGTGTATATGACATCGGGTGAGGTCCACGTCTATACTCACCGTTTTCCTGTGCTAAGAAAATGCACTTGCGTAGAAAAAGTCATTGAACACTCTTGCGAAATTCTACCCCTTGACCTCTGGCATCATTTCTGTCACCAACTCTCCGTTTTCCAATCGTCATGCTCCTTCTTCATTTCCAAAGTTCACACTCTAATCACCAGAATTATCAGTGCATCCTGATGCACGTTTGATCAATTTCAGACTGTGAAAGTTCGTAAAAACCTTCATTGTCTTCATCTCTGGCCTTAGTGGTTGGTGAGTAAATTTCATTAATGGTGGAAGGAACTGGACTTCCTGGAAGGCGTGGGAGGGTTATCCTATCACAGCAGAGCACCTGGATTAGATCTTGAAAGAGACTCAACAGAAATAGGTCAAATCAGTTATTAACCAATGAACAAAGTCTTTTCTAGGGAGACAGTCTTTTCAACAAATAATTTTAGAACCATACAGAAAATCAAATGTCAACATAAATTTCCTACAAAAATTAGACTCTGAGAAGTAAACAAGTAAACTACAGCTTGGTAAAGAGCTCTTCGACATGGCTTCTCAATCACAATCCATAGGCAAAAGTAAAAAGATAATCGGGATTTCACTAAAATTTAAAACTTGGCTCCGTAGTAGATCATGTCAATATGAAAGAAGACAGTCCACTTGGAAAAATACTTTCGAGCTCCATATGAGACCTAGAGCTCATATCTGGAATGTGTAAATTACTCTCTACAATTGTTAGCAGAGGCCTGAAAAGCACAGCTCTCCTAACAACAGGGGGAACCTGGGCCGCAGGCCCGAGAGGGTTTACTGCAAAGCGGTTACACCAGTCCCCCCATCCCCAGAAACACTACGCCAACATGTCATAAGGCCAAAATCTTGATCAAAAGTCTTACACTTTAATTATATGATTTAAAACCTCCCTGGGAAAGGAACAATAGAACAGTCAAGGCAGCTCTCATAGCTGTTTGGTTTTCTGAGGATCGTCGTGAGATCTCTAAGCTCCATCAGAGGACAGGGACAATGCCCTTCTTCTCCAACAGAGGAAGATCTAGAGGCACAGACCTGAAACACAGCCTGTTTTTGCTTGAAACAGAGACTGTCTTATCGACTACCTTTGCTGCACTCCTCCTGATTGCCTCACCCCTGCTCCTGCCTGTAACTTTCCCATATATACTCCTCTGTTCTGACCAGACGGAGCAGATTTGTGGAGGAGCTAACCGTCTGCTACCTTGCTATAGCTACACAAAGACATCCTGGATTGAATTCACCTGAACCTCCTGTCTCGGTGATGGGCTTTGTGGCGGGTGGCACAAACCCTGGAGTTTCTCTGTTAACAGAATCAGTTGTAAAAAATACCAATGATTCAGTTAGAAAATGGGCAAAATATCTGAACAGATATTTCATTAGAGAAGACATGGATGACATAAACACATGAAAACATCTTCAACATCCATGGCTACTAAGGAAATATAAATCAAAGCCATGCTAAAGTAAGGGATAAAACGAAATACTGGTCAGGGAGCAATTACTACATCTGACTGCTCATGGGAATGGCACATTATACAGCACTGTGTCAATCTGTCTGGCTGTTGCTTAAAAATTAAGCATATACTCACCACGTGACCCAAAAGTGATCAGCTGGCCATTTATCCTGCAGAAATGAGAACAGACATTCACTCACATATTTAAAACACACATGCATAGTGCTTTATTTGTCATAGAACAAACCTACAAACGACCAAAATATCCTTTCACAGATGATGTGTTAAACACATTGTGGTACACCCGGGCAAGGAAATAACACTCAAAAATGTCAGCAGTTCAATTCCACCAGACACCACAAGGTCACCATGATGCAGAATCGACCGGATGACCAGAGCTTTATTTTTCTTTTTGTTTCCCCTCCAACACTAATAGAAATATTGGTAATAGGCTGTTACGGCTAATTTATTTCTTAGTTACAGACTTCAGGAAATAAATGACTGCACTGTTAGAAACCATGTAAGATTTTCAGAAGATCTTTCAAGAGCGGCTGTAGCAGTATATCAATAGGGACATGATGGAAATTCAACCTGAGTTTAGAAGAAGGGGACATGGAATGAAGGATACATTGCTTCTGTTAGATGGATTTGGGTTGAAGCAGAAAATATCAGAATGATGTTTACTTGTGCTTTATTGACAATGCAAAATCATTAGGCTGTATGGATGGTCAAAAATTGTGTAACATGGTGATATGATATTGCAAAGAAAGGGAGTTCCACGAAACTCTATTGCGCTTGTAAGGAACCCGTACTTAGATCAAAATGCAGTCTTCCAAAGAGAACAAAGACACACCATGTGTTTTAAATTCAGGAGAAGTGTGCATCAGGGTTGTGTCCTTTTTACCGTAACTGTTTGATATACACGTTGAGTAAACAGTCTGAGAAGTGGAACTATTCCCAGAACAGGACATCGGGTTTGGAGGAAGACTCAGTAACAGCCTTCAATATGCACAGAAACAGCCTTGCTGGCTGAATGTGAAGAGGACAAGAAACACTGAAGAAGACTGAGGACCACTGCCTTCCCTAAGGATTACACCTCCAGTGAATAAAACAAAGATTCACACAACTGGAGACATGAGCAACATTTTCATAAAAGGAGAAAAGATTGGAGTTGTCAAGGTTTCCATTTTCCTTGGACCCACAGTCAACACCCGTGGAATTAGCAGTCAAGAAATCCAAACATACATTGCATTCGGCAAATCTGCTGCGAAAGACTTCCTCAAGGGTTGAAAAGCCAAGACAGTGGCGTGAAGACTGTGGGGCACTGGCACCAAGCTATTGTGTTCTGAGTCACCTGGTGTGCGGGCGCTGGTGAGGAATGAGGAGGCCCCATGAAGCGCTGCCACCTTCCACTTCTGGAGCTGACAGAGCACACTGAATGTAGGGTGCACTGCCAAAACAGTGGGCCACTCTGTCCTGGAGCAAGTGTGGTCAGACTGCTCCTTGGGAGCAAACATAGTAAGGTTACATCACATAATTTGCACGTATGATCAGGAGGGATCAGTCCCTGGAGAAAGACACCATGCTTAGTAACACAGAGGGTCAGTGAAAAAGAAGACCCCTAATGAGGTGGATGGAGACAGTGGCTGTAACCTCAGTCTCAAGCAATCAGGACTAAGAGGGAGGCAGAGGAAAAATTAGTGCTTTGTTTTGTCACAGATGAGGTACACAGAAGTCGGAACTGGCTTCATGGCACCTAACAACAACGTCAGGTTTTCAGGGTAGGAGCAAAAAGATAAAAGAGAAAATGAAAATGTAAAATTATATGCTATTAAATTAGAATTGGAAATAGCACTATAAACTCATAGGGTTTTTTCCTCATATGTTCCTCAAGATATTTTTTCACTGAAATGTAATGTATATACATAAAGTACACACATAGATGTACAGCTAGAGTGTCACACATTGAATGGACCTGTGTCATGAGCACACAAATCAAGTGACTGAGCATCGCCTGCATCCGCAGCATGCACTGCCCTGTTGCCATGACTACTTCCTCCATCCCTACCCTGAGGAAACACTGTTCCTGTGTATGACCTCCCAGAAACATTCTGTCTGTGTTTGCATTTTATGTACATGGAGTCAAGCAGTGTGTCTCCTTTTGTCTGTGGCTTCTTTGGCTCCAAACTGCTTTTGAGATTCACTTGTATTACTGTACGCAGGTATAGGGATTTCATTCTTACTGCAGTAAGAATTCACTCAGAGACTCAGCGTTCTGCAGAAAAGCATCGGGTTCATATTCAGAAGTAAGAGCTAATGGCACAGCATGATGTCAAATTGAGGGAAACACATCTTGCACCCACTCTGTAACACAGCTGACCACTTGATATCACATGTGAACACTCCATTTTTGCAGTAAGCTATTATATTGTTGCAACGTCTGCTAAACTGGGTTCCCACGGCAAACACACTCATTCTTTAGGATGAGAGTGAGAGCCAAGGCCCCAGGAGCTCAGCAACTGCTCCTCTTGTCCGTTAGCAAACAGAGCTTCAGGTGACGAAGCTGATGATCGTGTGGCTCAGGTGACAGTTGCTCAGAATAAGGGGAACCTGAGCCTCTTTTCCTTCGTCCTCAAAGCACTGGGTGTGCTTCAAGACACTCAAACCCCCTTCACTAGCTGTCATGGATTGAATCACATCCCCCCTAAAATGTTTGGCCATGTGGCTGGGCTATGACTGTGGGTACTGTGTGCTGCTTCTCCTCTGTAAACCCTGTCTCCCTGAGGTTAAAGAGGGAGGGTGGGCAGAGCTGTGGCGTGGCCCACTCTGTGTGTAAGAGTGGACTGTGCCTTGAGGCACTCTTTTGGGATGTAACAGAAAGGGAAGGAAGCAGAGTTGGGAACCTGACACTCTGTGTGAGGCCCAGAGAAAGAGGAACAGCAGAAATCACTGGCAGTGTAGTGGGGTCCTTTGTCAAGGGATCCTGGCCTCTTCTTCCTTCAAGGGGGTGTGAGTCTGTGCACTGGCTCAAGTCTCAGAACTGATTTCGAGCCAGTGACTCTGTATTCTGGTGATCAGGGTCAGACTTTCACTGAAATGCCCTAGAATTCTTCCTCTTGTAAAGATGAACTAAACTCTGAATAGATTTCCCAACTATTTCACTCCTGGGGACACCGTGACCAAATAGCCAATGCCGTAAATCCACGTGAGTCAGACTAGGCTCTCAGTCCATTGCAATGGACTTGATTGTGACTGGTTTGTTTTTTTCTTAATTCTCAAAGTGCTCTGAGCCTGTGCCCATCATGAGGACCACAGCCACACTGTCTTTGTTGGCTGAGGTCCACCACGTGGACCAGACCACCACGGGGTCAATTACCCCACTGCAGTGTCTTCATTCAATTAGGCATCAGTCCCTGTTCCATCTGACTCCATCAAGCAACACTCACAGCTGTCTGCCAGAGTGCTGGGCCTCCCTTCACAAATCCCTTCCTCAGGCTTGTGGTAACATCATGTCCTCTGGCACTGCCTGTGTGGGGCTGTGAGTCTAACTCATAAACCCCTCTCACAGGCCCCCTTCCTTTGGCCTCTAGGCACCTTCCTCTGCAGCACACCAGGCCAGGCCCGGTTAGCGGTTACTGCAGGCCAGCACTGCACCCAGGCTTTAGTCCCTTTGTCTCACAGACTCCCTGATGCCTTCCTGACTGCTCTACGTGAGACACCAGATAAACACTTTGTGTTTGTCAGACCCAAGTCGATGAACTCAGACTGCGTCAGACTTATGCTCCTTGCACCATTAGGCCTCACCCATGACAGCCTTGCCACAGAGTCCCCAGCTGTCTGTTTGTATAGATTAGAAACTTCCAGTGGTTCTTTTTCTTCTGCAGGGCAGCTTCCCTCTTCCTGGGTCATTTTGTACTTTATCTTTGGGGTTGTCGGGGACTTCACTCTATTCACAGGTCTAGAAGCAACAGTGGGTGGTGGGGATGTGTTCTGAAAACTTTTGGCAGTGTCTTGTAACACACTGCCCTAGGCCGTGCCCCAGGCAATGACTCAGAGAGTCTCTTCAGACACAACTGGGTTCACCTTCTCAGAGCAGGGGCAGAAGGGTAAGGGATTTACTGAGGAGGGGGGTTAACACACAAAAATGGATGGGAAACATTCTGTGGTCATTTGTTTGCTATTTATCAATGACACTCCATTTCTTTCACTCCTAAAAGCGTGGGGGTTTTTGTTCTTCAACAAGACAAACACAAACCCAATGAAAGGAGTCTGCAGCAGCAAAGTTCACTACTACGAGACTTGAATGCTGTCCGATTCTGAGCTCAAGCAGAATTTGAACCCGGGCAAAGGTGAGCCCAGCAACCACTTTGTGAGACAAGTAAGAACTTAACCATTGCCCTCCCAAGACTGTGATTCAAGGAAACGCTGAGGTACACAAAATCAGCAAAGAAGACTGCCGAGGGAATGAAAGTAAAGATGACCCATCAGTCAGCCAAGTCACTCAGCTCCCTCTCACAGGCCAGTGTCCTCTCTGCCCTGAGGTTTGCAGTCCCCTGTCCACAGCCCCAGGTGTGCTGTGCCCCAGATTCTCCTTGGTTGCATAGGAACCTAGCCATTATCAGGAAGTAAAAGAGTTACTTTGTTCTCGGGCTACAGACTGGGAACCTTGAATGGAAACTTGTGATTTCAGTCTCCAGACAGCCCAAGCAATAGGTCAGGGAATCTGTGTGGCCATCCTTCTCTGGAGATCTGACCTTCGCAGCAAGGTCTTTGTTAAGGGATCATTTTTCAGAACATCTGGGTCCTGTCATGGCTTTGTCACCAGGATGAAACCCCCCTGACTGTCTTTCACGTCTGTGTTTTAGCCTGTCTGTCATCTTGGAACCAACAATGTTAGATTCTGCTTTTCTTGTCCTGATTCTGATGGGCCGTCATCACTGTAAACCAATGAGGGAAACTGGAACTTTACTGTTCCCTGTCCGCAGTGTGATGACCGGGGACTCACTTCCCGCTGATTCCCAAGCTCAAGCCTCAGATCTTGTGATTTTCCCTTGCAAAGCTCTGGTTAAATAAATCTCTTCATTTAAGGCACCTGAAAAGTCTTTACCCAACAACATTCTGAGGCAGTTGATCAGCAGGCCTTTGCAGTTAAACCTTCCCTCAGGATTCTTGGAGCCCAGCAGTGGACTCTGGTGCCCAGGCCCCTTCCTGTCCCATCCATGGGACTCCTCACTCTGTCGCAGGAAGTGAGCCTGATGACCAAACTATGCATTTCAACACGGCTCTGTGACAATCTAGCGCCCGATTATCTGGTCCAGCTTTTGTGATATAAACTCAAGTGTTTTCTCAACTCCTCACTCCCTGCCTCCCCCTCGCAGCTGGGCTGGGTTCTGAGCAGATTGCAAGCTTGATTCCCACCTCGCCTCTCCTGGAAAGGTGCTTAAGACGCCTGTGCTCTCAATCACTTGACAACGTTGTCATCTGCTGACTGCTTCTTCCCAATAGTGTTCGTGCTCATGTTTCTGTCTCCCAGCTAACTGCGGTGTGAACAGCCGTTTGCTGAGGCATTTGGCAGCTTTACAAGCCACAAGAGCAGAGCAAAGGGTCCCTCATCGATTGTTGCCACGCTGTGAATGTGCTCAAGTTTCAGGGTGACTTTTGAACCTCTGGTCTTACAGTTTCCGGATTCCACTTGCAGTTGGGCCATTTTGGCAAGTGACCCATCCGCCACAGACTGGACGACACGTGTAATTCCCTGCTGAAACCTTTGATCCTTTTGTTTTTATAAGGTTGCCTTTTAATTTAGAGCAGCTTTTGATTGGTGCCTGGTGATGCTTGGTGCGAGAGGGAACCCCCTTCCTCAGGACCATACTGGAATCCATTTGGGGATTTCTGCTCTACATGTATATTCTGGAATTCTTTACGGCAAATCAGTTTAGTATCCGCCAAGATGGGCTTCTGTCATCCCGGAAATCATTCTTGGTACTGGCTGGGTTAAACTCACTAATGTAATTTTGCTATACAGCAAATTACAGAATACAACCTCTCAGCTTAATCAGAATCATGGGAGTCCTTTTTTTTTTTTCCTAATCATCCAAATGGTGAAATGTTGGAAACTTGCTTCCTTAGGAGATGGTATGTTAGACAGAGGAGGGTGACAAAGGAATTGGAAAATCGGAGTGTCGTGTTTGTTGCTTCCACAACTGAAACGCTCATGACTATTAACCATCTTCCTTTGACCAACCCGTGGTTATCTACTCCTTCTCTGCATCTGCCATTGTAGAATGTCTCCTAAGGACTTCCTCTCACTGGGAGGAGGAAGAGGCAGAAGAGGGGAGGCCAGCCCGCCATGGGAAACCACCCCACTGATGAGACACCCTTGAAGGTGCTATTCCCCCAAACTGCAGGTGGACAACCTGATGTGACTCTTGTCCCCTGATGTAAGGCAAGATCTCTTACCACTGTTAGAGCGCCCCCAACCTGTGTGAAGACCTACAGAACTGCCGAGGCCTGTCACCCACAAAAGCCTCTGTGTACACAGTTACAAGCCTATGTGATGGCGGGCAGATGCATCTCACCCGTGACATATTTCTGGCCATACTCTCCTTGATAACATTTTACAACCTAATCAAACCATCCTCAAAAATACCCTGTTATCTCCCGGGACAAGAATCAAAGAAGAAGGATTTTACAACCCCCTTGGCTTAATGAATTCCAACACAGCACGCCCAGCCCGGGAATACTGAGGCCGGCCTGGCTCCGCTGGCTTCCCCCATTTGCACTTCTCCCTCCACATGTGAAATGCAAGATTGCAGAAAAGCCCTGGGAAGCTCCCCAGGGACGACCCCCTACACAGCCCTTAGAATATAGACACTCCACTCCTTACATCAGGAAGAGACATAGGCTTCCAAGTTTATTATATTTGGAATAGCAAATACACAAATACTAAAGAAATACCCTTCTTAGAACAGCTTAAGAGAGGCCTAGAGTGGGGGACGGTGGGCACTTACTGTCCTCACAGGAAGACATAAGAAAGAGCAAAGAAGGAACAAATAGAGACAGTCAGGTTGAATGAGTCTATCCCTCCTTCCTCACCCTTGACCTCGAGGATAGAACTGATGGAGCTCAAGGTATAGCTTTATTTTCACTGTTGATTATAATCACAATATATTTGTCTTGGTCATTACCTAAAAGGCCCTAATGATTAACATGAAGAAAGACCACAATGTATCGGTTCTTTACTAGCTAACAGAGAGGACCCTAATAATTAACATGAAGAGAGACCATGAGGTATCAACTCCTTACCAACCAATAGCTTATGTGGTCAAAGAGCAGTTACTTCATTGATTATAAAAATAAAGAAAGGTAGACCCTGACAGGCTACCAATCTCGATGTTCCTGGTTGCCTCAGTCTCATTCTTTCGCCGACGCCACCCCTCCCTAATGAATCCCAGACTCTGCCGAGGCTAGCTCCTGGCACAGAACTCTAAAGAAGAAGTTAAAATTGTGGCAGAAACTTTTGCACCTGCTCTAGTTATCTGTATAACTTCTTACAGTGTTCCTGGGATGATGTGGGGGCTCAGAAACCATTGTCTGTGGGAAATTATGTTAACTCCCTTGACATAACTGCAGCCATCTTGGCTGCTGTACTGTTACTTCAACTCTGTGTAACCTCTTGTGCTATAATCAATCACTTTGACTCTACTCTGTGTATGGTAACCTAGAGGCAGTCTGGGATCACCTCCAAGTTCCTAGCCCAAACGTGTAGAACAATGAACAGCCGAAACTGTAAACAACTGACTTAGTTACTGAGTGTTTCAGTTCCTTGTTTTCTGGGATACCAACTGTATTGGTGAAGGGTATAAATACTTTAATAAAACTTGGTTCTGGGCTTTCAGCTGGGGAAGGCCGTTAGCCCCCGATCCCAAACTGTTTCATGTCTGTCTTTTCTCAGTTTCGGCGTCGCTTCTCCTCCGCCCATGTTCATCGGAGAACTCCGTGACTAGCAGGAACTCCGACAATTGTCCTTGCATACAGATGTCTCAGGGACAGATCTGACGACTCAGACTAAAGCCATTATAACATGCACAATGTTTTGCAAGCAGTTTTCACCAGAAGGTAGTTTATGCTACAGTAGAGGCTTCGAAGCAAGAACAGGGTGAGAACACTCATTGGTATAGACACTGCGGGTTGTTATAGACACTGCAGGTTGTGTGTTATAGACACTGTGGGACTAAACTTGTTAGGGAGCATTTAGGGTCACACCTAAGAGATACAGGAGCCAGAGCAGCCATCATCACCCATTCTGCAGAAGCTCTACATGCTGACTCAGCTGACTTAGTTCATTGACGTCAGTTCATTCAGGAGAATGTAGAAACCTCACAGTTCACCACCTGAGCCTGTAAGTCTGCCCAAACCTTAGAGAAGAGGCCTACAGAAACTGAGCCGAAGACAAAGGCTCAATGAAACTCTTTTCTATCTTCACAATGACACCATTACAATCTCCTGGATAAAAGCAGAGCTGTAAACCTCAATTTGTGAAGAGGTCCTGGTTGCTCCCATTGCAGTTCCTGGAGTTTGCTCATCTTGTAAGAAGCCTGGGCATTTTAATCACTGTCTTCATTTAAGAAATACATCTATTGGATATCAATCTGTAATAAACTGAGACAAGATCCATCGCTTACACCTTATACAAAAACCAAATCAAACTGAATAAAACACCTAAACATCAAATCTAAGACAACAAAGCTCATCCAAGAAAAAGTAGCAACAACAATGGAAGTTTTAAGACACAACACAGACAGACTTGAAAGTCTGTCAAACAAAGCACAATTAACAGAAGAGGAAATAGACAAATGGAAACTGTTAAGAATCAAACACTTTTGCTCATCGAAAGACTTCATTAATAGAATTAAAAGGCCACCTACAGAATGGGAAAAAATATCTGGCAACTATATATCAGATTCATGCCTGATCTCCATAATCTATAAGGTACTACAAAATATGAACAAGAAAAAGATCAATCATCCAATTAAGCAGTGGGCAAAGGAGATGGACAGACCCTTCTCCAAAGAGGTGATCCAGGCAGACAAAAAGCACATGCGGACATGGCCACAATCATTAGCTACTAAAGAAACTCAAATCAAAACTACAATGAGATACCATCTCCCCCCAGCGAGGTTGGCCATGTTTCAAAAAATGTAAAACAACAAATGCTGGAGAGACTGTGGAGGAAGTAGAACTCTTCTACACTGCTGGTGGGACTGAAAAATGGTGCAACCTCTTTAGAGAGCCATCTGGTGCTCCTGTAAAAAGCTGGATATAGATATACCATTTGACCCAGTAATTCCAATTACTTTGAATTTATCCTACAAAATCAAGGCCACTTACACCAACTGATACATGCACACAAATATTTATCACAGCACAGTCCACAATAACAAAAAGATGGAATCAACCCAGATGCCCAACAACAGAGGAACACACAGGTAAACTATGGTATATATACTCAATGGAACGCTATGCAGCGATAAAGAACTATGACGATTTCAGGAAACATCCTATTACCTGATTTCAACTGAAGGACACCATGTTGAGTAAAAGTAGTCAGTGACAAAAGGACAAATATTGCATGAGACCCCTATCGTAAGAACTTAAAAACAGGCTCTTGCATAGAAAAAAAGACTCTTTGATGGCTGCAGGGCTGGGGAGGGAGGGAGGACAAGGGGAGAAGGATTTAGATTTCATAGTTGACAGAAATATTGTTGGGTGAAATCGGCAACAGCACACATTAGAAAGACAACGAATATTAACTGCACTTCAACACAATTTGAGCACTCATATCCCAACGCAATATTGCAAAGACAGGGTAGCTGGGGCAGGTGGCTGGGGACCATGCTCTCAGGTCAAATCCAGGCAAATTGGCACAAGTAGCATTCTGCTAATGAGGGCTCACTGCACCCCATACTGGTGAGTGGCATCTGGGGTCTTAAAAGCTGCCAAGCTGCCATCTGATGGAACAGCAAATGTTTCCAATTCAACAGGATCAGACGATGTCTGAGGACCAAAACAACATGGGGGAAAGAGAACTCAGAAGACAGAGAGACCCATGTGACTGGGTCTCTAGATTGACTTGGGACCCGAAGAACCAGATGGTGCCCAGCCACCACCAGTGATAGCCACTATAGAGCTCAGAAAATTGAGTCTCAATGCCAACACAAGAATAGGGGTGTGCCAAGGCCTGTCACCCACAGAAGCCCCTGTAGCAAAGCTACATCCCTATGTGATGGTGAGCGGAGGCATCTCACCCTTGGCATGTTTTTGGCTGTATTCTCCCTGATAATATTTTGCATCCCTATTAAACCTTCCTCAAAAGTACCCTCTCATCTTCTGGAACAAGGATTAAGGAAGATGCCTTCTAAGAGGGGCTTTACAACCCCCTCAGCTTATGGAATAATGTTGAAGAAACCTGAACGGGAGTTCCCACAGAAAAGAGCTCGGAGAAATGAATCCAAACACAGTACGCCCAGCCCAGGAACGCTGAGGCCGGCCTGGACGCACTGGCTTCCCCCAACCACACATCCCCCTCCACATGTGAAATACAAGATTGCAGGAAGGCCCTGGGAAGCTCCCCAGGGATGACCCCCTGCACAGCCCTTAGATATAGACATCCCACTGTCTACATCAAGAAGATGGATAGGCTACCAAGTTTGTTATAATTGGTATGGCAAATGAGCAGATACTAAAGAAATACCCTTCTTAGAACAGCTTAAGAGAGGCATAGGGTGGGGGGTGGTAGGCAATTCCTGTCCCCACAGGAGGAGATAAAATAAGAACAAAGAAGGAACAAATAGAGACAGCCACATAATAACCCTTAGATGGGTCTACCCCTCTTCCTGCACCTTTAACCTCGAGGCATAGGTAGAGCTGATTGAGCGGAAGACAGAACTTTGTTTTCACTGTTAATTATCACCACAAGATACTTGTCTCAGGCCATTATCTAGAATGATTAACAAGAAAAGAGACTACGAGGTATCAGTTCCTTACTAGCCAACAACTTATGTGGTCAAAGAGCAGAATGAAATCACATCACCTCATTGATTGTATAAAAAATAAAGAAAGACAGGCCTTAACAGGCTGCTGACCTTCAGATTCCTGGTTGTCTGAGTCTATTTTCTTCACCAACACCACCCATCCCTTTGTGATCCCAGGCACAGTCGAGGCTGGCCCCCAGCAGGGGTGCACCCAGACATCTCCCCTAAAAGACCACAACTGATGGTCCACAGCTTCAGAATTCCCCTGGGAGCATGGGCCCCTGACCCTGATGCTGCCCCTACCAATAAATCATAATGAAGGTCAACTCTTCGGACAGCAAAGGCGTGGACTTGGTGATGCTGAGTGACCATGTCTTGTGGGTGCTTTGTGGTTCTATGCATCGATAGGATATCATCCTGCTGACCTCTTACTGAAGGAAGGGGAGTAGGTGGAGAGGAGGGGATGGAAGACTATTCAGAGGTTAGGTCATGTGTGGAGCAGAGAGGAAGAGTGTGCTGTCACTGGACAGGGAGAGCAGGGGGAGCTGCATATAGGTGAGCATGCAAATTTATATGCGAGTGTACATTTTCATTGAATCACAATAAAGAAAAGAAATAAGTGGGCTGGTATAGGATACACATAAAGGCCTGTGGAATAGAATTGGAAGTTCAGAAAGAAAGCTACACATCAAAATTCTTCCTTAGTCTCCTTTATTCTTTGTCCAGCTTTCATATGCCTATGAGACCACTGCAAACACCATGGCTTGGATTAGGCAAATCTTAGTCATTAAAGGGATATCTTTGCTTTTCAACACTTTAAAGAGGTCTTTTGCAGCAGATTTGTCCAAGGAAATGCATCGTTAGGTTTCTCGACTGCTGCTTCCCTGGGAGTTGGTCTTCGATCCACGTGAAATGAAATCCTTGACACCTTCAATCTTTTCTCTGTCTATCATGATATTGCTTATTAGTCCACTGGGGAGGATACTTGTTTTCTTGATACTGCAGTGTAATCCCTTCCAAAGACTCTGGTCTTGGTCTTCATCAGTGTTTCAGCATCTTTTCCCTTACAGCAGGCAAGGTTATGGTATCTGCAGAACACAGGTTGTTAATGAGTCTTCCTCCAGTGTTTTTCCATAGCCCAGCTTCTTAGATGGTTTGGTCAGCACATAGGTTGAGTAGGTATGGTGAACAGATGTCACCGCAATGCTAACCAATCCTGACTCTCAATCACACGATATCCCCTTCTTCTGTTAGAACAACTTCCTCTGAATCTATAAGTGGGCTCCTCGTGAGCATAATTCAACATTCTGCGCCCTTGGGAGAAGAATCCGGATCAGATGAGGAAGCCAGGAAAGCCTCCCCTGCAGAGAAACCAGTGTGCCTACTGCAAGGAAATTGGACATTGGAAGGGTGAGTGCCCCAACAGAAAGCTCTCTCCAAAGGTTCTTAACCTAGAGGCCTAAGGACGTCAGGGCTCACCAGTCCCCCCTGAGCCAAGGGTAACCTTAAAAGTAGGGGGACACCCAGTAGAATTCATGGTCGACACTGGGGCTAGCAACTCTGTTCTCATTGAACCCTTAGGACCAACAACCAAAACCAAAACCCTAGCACGGGGAGCTACTGGAATTGGTTCCTACTCATGGACTACCAAACGAAAAATAGACCTGGGAACTTAAACTGTCTCCCACTCCATGGTTATGCCTGAATGCCCATACCCTTTATTTGGAAGAGACTTGTTATAAAAAATGCAGGCGACTATCCACTTTACTGGAAATCATGCTTACCTGACACCCCAAGTCAATGTGGTAGCCCCTTTCAAGGAAGAATACAGACTTTATGATGATTCTGACAGGGACCCCCACCCCATTCTCTTGGTAGCAGTGGATCAATTGATCAAAGAGATTCCTCAGGTTTGGGCCGAAAGCAACTCCCCAGGGCTGGCCAAACACCAGCCACCGGTTATAGTGACTTTAAAACCATCTGTGGACCCGATTCAGTTGCAGCAGTACCACAATGTGCCAGAAGCAAGGAAAGGGATCAGGGCCCACATTCAAAGACTCAGAAAACATGGAATACTAGTGCCCGGCCAGTCACCCTGGAATACCCCCCTCCCGCCGGTGAGGAAGGCAGGAGAGCTGGACTACAGACCAGTCCAGGATTTGAGGGAGGTCAATAAGAGTGGAGGATAGCCACCCCACTGTTCCTAACCCGTAGACTCTTCTGAGCTCTGTCACGAGAGCACCAGGTGTATTCAGTACTGGATTTAAAAGATGCATTCTTCAGCATACCTATGAGCCTGCAGAGTCAGCTGCTCTTTGCCTTCGAATGGCAGAACCCGGAAGATGGCTTCAGCAGACAGCTGACCTGGACATGTCTGCCACAAGGGTTCAAGAATTCCCCAACTATCTTTGATGATTCCTTTCATCAGGACTTACGTGAGTACAGGCATCAATGGCCTGACATTTCCCTCCTACAATACGTAGATGACTTATTACTCAGGGCACCCGATGAGGACACTTGTTTAAGGGCCACCAAGTCCCTGTTAACTCTCTTGGCGGAATTAGGATACCGAGTCTCCGCTAAGGCGGCACAGGTTTGCGTCCAGGAGGCAACTTACTTAGGTTTCCAACTCAAGCGGGGACAACACTTCCTATCCAAAGCAAGAAAACAAACTACCCTTGGGATTCCCACCCCATGTACGCCGCGGCAGGTGAGGGAGTTCCTGGGGTCCGCTGGGTTCTACCGGCTCTGGATCCCAGGATTT
Organism: Heterohyrax brucei; assembly: GCA_028571685.1. NCBI lineage: Eukaryota > Metazoa > Chordata > Mammalia > Hyracoidea > Procaviidae > Heterohyrax > Heterohyrax brucei. Next base: position 118,279,938 of record CM053152.1, on the reverse strand, counting down.
GCAGAAAAGCACACCTCCTATACAAGCTGACCTGAGAAAAGGAAAAGACTTTTGTAGGGACTAAAGAAACAGAGCAGGCTTTCCAGACTATAAAGAAGTCACTCCTGGAGGCACCAGCGTTGCCATTACCCAACCTGGAAAAGCTCTTCCATCTGTACATTGATGAAAATAAAGGAATAGCCAAGGGAGTCCTTACTCAGACACTCGGCCCATGAGAAAAGCCAGTGGCCTATCTGTCAAAAAAACTAGACCCAGTGGCCTCAGGATGGCCAAGGTGCCTTAGAATTGTTGTGGCCACTGCTCAACTAGCAAAAGACTCTTATAAACTGACTATGAGACAGCCCCTGCCTATCACTACCCCCATGCCATTGAGGAACTCCTGCGTAGCCCACCTCATAAATGGATTTCCAATGCCTGGCTAACCCACTACCAGTTTTTATTGCTAGATCAGCCCTGAGTTCTGTTTACTTCTAGCTCAGCTATCAACCCTGCCACACTGCTACCTGACCTGGACCTGGAGGCCGAGCCGCATGACTGCACTGAGGTGCTTAACCAACAACACAGCCTTTGCCAAGATCTTGCGGACATTCCCTTGTGGGACCCTGATCTCACCCTGTTCACTGACGGAAGCAGGTTTGTCAGAGACGGCACCAGGTACGCAGGGGCAGCGGTGGTAGCTGAAGACCAGGTCCTCTGGTCACGAGCCCTGCCATCTGGAACATCAGCACAACAAGCAGAGCTCATAGCACTCACCAAAGCACTGAGACTAGGGGCTGGCAAGGTGGTCAACATAGACGCCAACAGCAGGTATGCCTTTGCTACTGCACATGTACATGGGGCCACATATCAGGAATGGGGATTGCTCACAGCAGAAGGAAAAAGTATTAAAAATAAACAAGAATATTAGATTTACTGGCAGCTATTTAGCTGCCCACAAAGCTGTCCATCATCCATTGCCCCGGACATCAGTGATCCGAAACAGTGGAAGCCTGAGGCAATAATCTGGTGGACCGAGCAGCTAAGGAGGCTGCCCTGAGCCTCCCCAAGATCAATTCTATCCAGCTCCCTGAGCCGACCCTTCCTGAAGGGCCCACCTATACCCCAGAGGATACCTTCCTACACCAGAAGATTCCCGAAGTAAAACAGAAGAAAGGATGGCACTATACCTCAGGAAGACTCCCCATTCTCCCTCAAAAATCGGGAGAGGAACTCGTCCACCAGATCCACCAGACCACCCCTTTCAGAGCAGCAAAAATCCAGAAACTTGTCTCCCAGGTACTATATACCCCAACTACCCTGGCTGGCTGAACAAATAGCACACACCTGCCAAGCCTGCTAAGCCACTAATGCAGGAAGCTCTGGTCAGGCCCACCAAGGTAAGAGAGAAAGAGGCACTATGCCCAGAGCACACTGGTAGCTGGACTTCACTGAAATTAAGCCCAGCATATATGGATTCAAATACTTTTTAGTTTTCGTAGACACATTTTCTGGTTGGACTAAGGCATTTCCCACTAAGAGAGAGACAGCTCAGATAGTCTCAAAAAAACTCTTGGAAGAACTCATACCTAGGTTTCGGGTTCCACTGACACTAGGATCAGACAATGGCCCTGCCTTTGTGGCCCTAGTCTCCCAGGGAATAGCATCTGTTTTGGGGATTAACTGGAGATTACATTGTGCCTATCACCCCCAGAGTTGAGGACAGGTAGAGAGGATGAACTGGACCCTTAAGAAGACCTTAACAAAATTAACCCTAGAAACTGGCGGTGACTGGACGGCCCTGCTTCCCTTTGCCTTGATGCGTGTGCATAATTCTCCCCACCTCCAAGGCCTTACACCATATGAAATTGTCTTTGGGAGGCCACCACCACTCTGCCCTAAACAAACGGATGACATGCTTGCTGAAATTTCTAATCATAACCTGCTTAAGTTCCTCCAGGCCCTGCAGAAAACTGAGGATCGACTTTTTCCCTTGTTGAGATACCTCCACGATCTCCCTCCTGTGAAGCCACATCAGTTTCAGCCAGGAGATCTAGTCTGGATCTGGAGACACCAAAAAGAGACCTTGGAACCCTGTTGGAAAGGACCCCACACGGTGATCCTGACAACTCCAACTGCTGTCAAGGTTGATGGGATCCGGCCCTGGGTCCATCACTCTCATCTAAAAAAGGCAACGTTAGACCCTGATCTTCGATGAAAGGTACAACCACATCCTGAGGATCCCCTGACGCTGTGCCTTGTCTGATCCCTGTCTTCGGCCTGAACATGTATTGCCAGCCACGGCCACCCAATCCACCAACCCACACTGGCCAGAGACCTACAAGTGGATCCTCACTGGCCCTGAGGCGGCTCCAAGAGACCTCGGCCAACGAGTTCAACAGCTGATCCTGACCGTCCCTCCCGAGGTAACTTCACCAGTTTTTCACCTTGATTTATGAGACCTTGTGGGGGGTTCTATAGGCTCACAGCGTAAGAAAGACCCATACTCAGTTCGTGCACACAGAGCATTCATAAATACTGGGGGATGTATACATGCTGATGGGTGGGGGTGTGCTACTGACTGCCTCATGCAACAACTGGCTAAGAAACAATTTTATGTCTGTCCTGGGACTAATGACTATGGATCATGTAGAGGAACAAATGATTATTTCTGTTACACATGGGGCTGTGAAACCAATGCACCCTGGATCAGGGAAGACAGAGACCTCATTAGGATCAGTCGAGCTAAGAAAGTGACCAGTTTGAATAGAAAAAAACCCTTCTCCATATCTTTAACCGAGCAAGGAAAAAAGGCAAGAGGTTGGGAGTCAGGCAAGATCTGGGGACTCAGACTCTACCTTTCGGGGTATAGTTGGGGGCTCCTCTTCAGGATTCAGAGACTACCAAAGTCCTATAGCCTCCTACCAGTTGCTACTGGACCAGCAGCCCCAACCCAGTTGATCCTAGGGTGCCCATGGTGAAGCCTTTCCCAACAGAAAGAGACTATACCCAACCTTACCTCCTGGCCAGATTCCTCCCACGGTCCCTCCCCCACATAAAACTAGTCCTGGCACAACTACACTGTATTTACTACTTAATTTTACCTACAACTATCTCAATTCAACTACTAACTTGACTAGAAAAGACTGTTGGCTATGCCTAGACCCAAGGCCCCCATTTTATACCGGATGGGCCACCGAAAGGAACCTGTTCACAGAATCTTATCCAGGCTCCAGGTGTTCATGGGGAAGATTTCCAGTGTTAACCCTTCAGGAAGTCACAGGATCTGGATTGTGTGTGCCAAATAAAGTGGATCCTTAGATAGTTTCCCCTACTTATGACACATCTGTACTAAAACATACCGAGCCAATTCCTTTGCTGTATATTTCATACTGCTAATGATACTTGGTTTGCATGCACTACTGGACTTCCTGTATACATCAGCAGGTACTCTCAAAGAACAGTCTGTGTGTCCTGGTTACCTTATTTATACAAGTATATTATCTTCCTGTAAACACTTATCTAAAAGCCCTGCCAGAGCCTGCTAATTCTTTCAAACGAGACAAGAGATATTTTGGGGCCTCAGCCATCCTCCTCACCATCCTAGTGGGGGCAGGGATAGCCACCAGAGTGGGACGGGAACAGCAGTTTTAATTAATGGAGACTAGAATTACCAGGCATTAAGTAAAATAATAGATTCTGACTTAGCTAAGCTAGAAAAGTCCATCTACCATCTAGAAGAATCCCTGGATTCTTTGGCTGAAATGCTACTCCAGAACAGGAGGGGCCTTGATCTACTCTTCCTCCAACAAGGAGGAATATGTCAGGCTCTGGAGGAGCAATGCTGTTTTTAAGCAAATCACCCAGGGATAGTCAGAGACAGTCTGGCTGCGGTCAAAAAGAAACTAGAAGACTGGGCTAAAGCTAGAGACAAAAATCAAAACTGGTACGAGTCCCTATTCTCCTGGTCCCTGTGGTTAACTACCCTCGTCTCAGGTTCATAAGAGAAAGGCTAGCCACAGTCCAGCTTTTAGTCCTGAAACGGCTACCCCTACACCAGACTTCCAACCAGGGCCCCCTCAGAGTCTAAGATTTGACTCTGGAACAAGAACTCAAGGGGGGAATGTAAATGAGACATAAGCAACTCTATTTGTGAGGAAGAGTGCAGTAAAGATTCAAGTTATTAAGATAAACGGCCCCAGGAAACTTAGCAGAGAAAAACAGGAATTACCATAGATTACTTAACACCTGACACAAAACAGAGCCCGGAGACAGCCTTGAAGCTTAGAAGCAGCCTTACAGATAACCTCTTGACCTGGACCACAATTGGCAAAGAAAACATTCCTAATGACTACATTTTACAACCTACAAAAGTCCAGGTGGCCTCAACCAATCAATGCAAGGGTCAGCTCTCCCTCCCTGCTTTGCAGTCTCACGGCTTATAAATATTGTATGAAAAAGTTACTCCAGGCTGACTCCCGCTCTGTGTAGTTTGGAGTGTGTCCCTGGTGCACCAGCCTCTTTTTATTGGGCATAATTTTAATAAAAAACTCAATAAAGAAACTGTTTCTGTGTCACGTCTTGAAATCCAGTCCCTAACATTATCACAGCACAGCACCTGGATTAGATCTTGAAAGAGACTCAACAGATATAGGACAAGTGAGTTATTAACCAATGTGTAAAGCCTTTTATCGGTAAAAAGACAGTGTTTTCAACAAATAACGCTACAACTGCACTGAAAAACAAATGTCAACATAAACCTCATACATAAATTAACTTTAAATATGTGAACTAAACACATAAGACTTTGAGAAGGAAACACAGGTGAAAATCCTCTGACCTAGAGTTTCGTAAAGAGCTCTTCCACATGGGTTCTCAATCACAATCCATAGGCAAAAGTAAACGGATAATCTGGATTTCACTAAAATTTAAAACTCAGATCTCAGGTAGATCATTTCAAGATGGAAGAAGACAGTCCACTTGGAAAAATACTTTCGAGCTCCATATGAGACCTAGAGCTCATATTTGGAATGTGTAAATTACTCTCTGCAATTGTTAGAGGAGGCCTGAAAAGCACAGCTCTCCTAACAACAGGGGGAACCTGGCCCACAGGCCTCAGATGCTTTGCTCCAGAGCGGTAACACCAGCCCGCCCCCATCCCCGGAAACAGAATGACCACATTTCACAAGTCCAAAATGGTGTTAAAAACTCTTACCCTTTAATTATATGATTTAAAACTGCCCTGGAAATGGAACAGTAGGGCAGTCATAAAACGAACACTCTCGTAAGTGTTCGTTTTTCTGACGGTCGTTGTAAGATCACTCCTGATTGTCTCATCCCTGCTCCTGCCTGTAACTTTTCCCACATAAACCTTTGGTATGACCAGAGGGGCACAGATTTGTAGAGGAGCTGTCCCTCTGCCACCTTGGTATACCTACACAAATACATCTTGGGCAGAATTCACCTGAAACTCATGCCTCAGTGATGGGCTTTGTGGCAGGTGGCGCAAACCTCCTTGTTCCTCCGGTAACAGAATCAGTTGTGAAAAAAAGACCAATGATTCAGTTACACAGTGGACAAAATACCTGAACAGAGCTTTGTTAGAGAAGACCCATGGATCACATAAACACGAAAAGATAGTCAACATCTGTGACCACTAGGAAAATACAAATTAAAGCCATACTAAATTAAATGAGAAAATGAAATGCTAGTCAGGGCACAAATACTGCATCTCACTGCTCATGGGAATGTCACATTATACAGCCCTGTGTCTATCCGTCTGGCTGCTTTTTAAAAATTAAACATACACTCACCATGGGACCCAACAGTGTTCTGCTGGCCATTTATCCTACAGAAATGAAAACAGACATTTACCCAAGTATCTGATAAAAATGTTTATAGAGTTTTATTTGTCATAACACAAACCTACAAACAAGAAAATGTCCTTCAATGTACGATGAGTTAAACAACTGATGGTACATCTGTACAAAGAAACGCCACTCACAAAGGTCAGCAGTTCAGTTCTAACAGCCACTACAAGGTCGCTATGACTCGGAAGGGATAGGATGACAAGAGCTCTGTCTTTGTTTTTCTTTCACCTTCAACACCAATATTGTACAGCATGGGAAATCCACAACAGTCTATTGTGCTCATAGGGAACCCGTACATAGATCAAAATGGAGACATTTGAACACAACAAGGACACACTGCATGTTTTAAATTCAGAGAAAGTGTGCATCAGGGTTGTGTCCTTTCAACATGACTGTTGAATATATACACTGAGCAAACACCTGAGACGTGGAACTATTCCCAGAAGACCAGGATATCAGGTTGGGGACAGACTCAGTAACAGCCTTCCTGGCTGATCGTGAAGCAGACGAGAAACACTGAAGAAGACCAAAGACCACTGCCTTCCCTAAGCATTACACCTCCAATAAAGAAGATTCTGACAAATGGAGACATGACCAACATTCTGATAAAAAGAGAAAATACTGGAGTTGTCAAGGTTTCCATTTTCCTTGGAGCCACAATCAACCTCCATGGAAGTAGCACTCAAGAAATCCAAGCAGCTATTGTGAGTCAAGGTGGCAGACTAAGCACACGTTCTCCCTACATCCCTCTCGAAACCAAGACCTCAAGTGATAATCAAGTGGAGCCTTCTGAACACCTAATCAGCCCCAAGACATGGCACAGGGCTGCTAATTTGGACTTCATACCACTGAGTGAAAAACCTCCTCTCTTTCGCTGACTCCCGCTCCTGGCTAGCCCTGGCTCTCCTGGATTGAAGACAAACGCACCATTTTGATTTCTTTTTTTCTTCTTGGCCAGTGGGCGGAGCTAGGTCTTGCCTAGCAGCTAGACTCAGATGCACTGCTGGGGGGATAGGCAGGAAAAATTTCTTTTTTTTAAAAAAAAATTATTTTTTTATTTAATATAACTGAGTGAAAATGTACATACCCATATAAATTTACATGCCGACCTATATGCAGCTTCCACTGCTCTCCCTGCCCGGTGACAGCACACTATTCCTCTCTGCTCCATGCATGTCTCATTCTCCCAGCAGTCTCTTTTTCCCCTCCTCTCCACCCACTCTCCTTCCTCCAGCCAGAGGTCAGCAGGATGACATCCTATAGATGTATAGAACCATAAAGTGCATCCAATATATGGTCACTCCATCGCCAAGTCCAATCCATTCCTGTCCGAAGAGTGGAACTTCATTATGATTCATGGTCAAGGGCAGCATCAGGGCGAGGACCCATGCGCCCATGGGAACTCCAAAACCACTGGACCATCAATTGAGGTCTTTTAGTGGGGGACCTCAGGGTGCATCCAGTTTTATTCTTGTGTTGCCAGTGAGACTCAACTGGGTGAGCTCCATCGCGGCTATCACTGGTGGTGGCTGGGGACCATCCGGTTCTTCCAGTCCCAAGTCGATGTAGGCACCCACTGATATGAGTCTCTTTATCTTCTGGGTTTTCTTTCCCCCAAGTCATTTTGGTCCTCGGTGAGCATCCGTTCCTGCTGAGTTGGGACCATTTGCTGTGCCCTCGGATGGCAGCTTGGCAGCTTTTAAGACCTGAGACGCCACTCACCACCGTGGGGTGCAGAGAGCCCTCTTAACAAACGCTAGTTGTGCTAATTGGCCTCGATTTCACCTAAAAGCATGGTGCCCTGCCCCCTGTCCCAGCTACTCTATCCTTGCAATATTGGGTTAAGATGGAAGGAGTACTCATGTTATGCTGAATTCCACTTAATATTGTTTTTGTTTCTGATGTGTGCGATCACCGATTTCACCCACAACTATCTAATCTAAACCCCCCTCTCTCCCCCTCCCCTCCCTTGCAGCTGTCAAAGAGTCTTTTCTTTTATACACAAGTCTGTTTTTGAGATCTTATCGTAGAGGTCTCATACAATATTTGTCCTTTCGTCGCTGACTGCTTTCACTCAACATAATATCTTCCAGTTGAAACCAGGTCATGAGATGTTTTCTGGAGTCATTGTTGTTGTTTAGCATTGCGTAGTGCTCCATTGAGTATGTATACCATAGTTTACCTATCCATTCTTCTGTTGTTGGGCATCTGGGTTGATTCCATCTTTTTGCTATCATGGACTGTGCTGCGATAAACATTCTGGTGCATGTGTCTGTTGGTGTGAAAGGCCTTAATTCAGTAGGATAGACTCTAAGTAGTGGAATTACTTGGTCAAATGGTATATCAATATCCATTTTTTTAAGGAAGCGCCAGATTACTTTCCAAAGAGGCTGGACCATTTTGCATCCCCACCAACAGTGTAGGAGGGTTCTACTTTCTCCACAGCCTCTCCAGCATTTGTTGTTTTGTGTTTTTTGGATCATGGCCAACCTTGTTGGGGTGAGACGGTATTTCATTGTCGTCTTGATTTGAATTTCTTTAATAACTAAAGATAGTGAACATGTCCACATGAGTTTTTGGCTGCCTTGATCTCTCTTTTAGTGAAACGTCTATCCATCTCCTTTGCCCATTGCTTAAGAAACTTCCATATTTTGAGAGCCAGGTTTAGGACTCTGTTAATCTAGCCACTTTGGTACTGTCTTTTTAACTCTGCCACAGTGGGGTTTGTACGGAATTTCACAGTCAGTGTGTGGGATGCCATGTTGGGTATGGAGATTTTAGTAGGACCAAATTCTGAGCCTAGGAACCAGCGTCTGTAAACAGGATAGCGCTTCTCCAACAGAAAAGCAGTAATTTACACAGTGCAGCCTACATTAGGGGCCCTGCAACAGAAGCAGAGGAATTACTACCTCTCGGGACCTTTAGCCCCTCTATCTGCTGCCCGTGTGGAGGGTGCCATCTTGGATACAGTGGCCGCAGCTGGACCTAATTTTTAGCTTGGGAGCCAGAGCCTGCCCACAGGAGGGCACTTCTCTACCAGAAAAGCAGTAGTTTATACAGTCTCACCTAAGGCTGGGCCCTGTCAGCAGAGGCCAACAGGGCAGTAGCATTGCTGTATTCTGAACTAGTTTGTACCATCTGGGGTTGGATATAGAGGTGCTTACTTTGCCAATTGAGAAGAGGAACCTCTACACCTGAAAACCTGACTGACTTAGGAAGTGGTCAGATACTTTTTGCTTTACATTGTAAGACAGCCTAGAGAAACATCTGCAGTCCATCCTCACAGTATCTTTACCAGTCTCTACTTACTCCAATGGGATCTAAAAAACAACAGACACTTGTGGCAAACAAGAAATCACCCATGGCTTCAGAAGGCCCCGAAACAAAACAACCAAGGAGTTTTCCAGATGAAGAAACTTTTATGAAAGCACCAGAAAGTGAATACAAAATGATTATATAGAAAACACAGCAGAACAAAAGGAGAAATTCAACAAGCTGTTCGATCTGATGGAACACCACTACTCTGAAATCCAACAGACCAAGAACAAAATCAAAGACATAGAAAATTCCATCCATAGCCAAGACAGCAGAATGGAACAAACAGTAAAAAGAATTTCTGACTTGGAAGACAGAGCTACTGCTGCCAGCGTCTATGAGCAGAAATCGGAAAAAAGAAACAAGAAAAATGAAGAAGCAACTGGGACTCTATTAAGAGGAACAACCTTCGATTAATTGAAATCCCTGAACAGGATGAGACATCTGAGAACACAGAGAGCATCGTTGCTGAGCTGCTGACAGAAAACTTCCCAGAAATCATGAAGGAAGAGAATATAGACATCTCAGATGCATATCGTACACGATTCAATATAGATCTCAAAAGAAAGACTCCAAGGCATATTATAATCAAGTTTAACAAAATGAAACATAAGCAGCAACTCTTAAAGGCAGCAAGACTCAAAGCAAAGCTAACATTCAGAGGAAAACCCTGTAGGCTGTAATCAGATTTCTAAGCACAAACCATGCTGGCATGGAGACAGTGGCATGGCACATTCAAAGCCTTGAAAGAGAAGAATTTCCAACCAAGAATTATGTATCCTGCAAAACTATCTTTCAAATATGAAAATGAAATTAAGACATTTTCAGTTAAACAGAAACTCAGAGACTTTGTAAAAACCAAAGCCAAACTACAAGAAATACTGAAAGAAGTTCTTGGCTCTGGCTTAGAAGAATGAAACCACCAACTTTATATTTGAGAACAACACACTACTCAAAACTCTACTCAGTTAGGCAAGGCTCGAAGTCAATCCCAGCTTTAATATGGAAAGAAGCAATCCAGTGATCATCATGAAAACAATGGTGCCATCATATTAAAAACAGTGGGCAACACTGTCCTGGAGCAAGTGTGGTCACAATGCTCCTTGGGAACAAACATAGTAAGGTTATGTCTCACATAATTTACACGTGTGATCAGGACGGATCAATCCCTGGAGAAGGATACCATGCTTAGTAAAACAGAGGGTCAGTGCAAAAGAAGACCCCTCAGAAAGTGGATTGACACAGTGGCTGTAACCATGGTCTCAAGCAAAACAGGATTGAGAGGGAGGCAGAAAACCCATTAGTGCTTTGTTCTGTCTCAGATGACGTAGACTGAAGTCAGAACTGTCTTGAACATACCTAACAACAACATCAAGCTTTTCAGGATAACAGAAGGAGATAAAGTAGAAAATGAAAATGTAAAATTATATGCTATTGAATTTGAATTGCAAATAGCACTACAAACTCATACGATTTTTTTCTTCTATGTTCATGAGGAAAACTTTTCATTGAAATATAATATACATAAAATTACACATAGAGATATACAGCTAGATTGTCACACACTGAACACAGCTGTGTAATGAGCACAGGAATCCAGTGACAGAACACGACCCCCATCCCCAGCAACCGATGCTCTGTTGCCATGACTACTGTCTCCACCCCCACCCCAAGGAACCACTGTTCCTGTGTCTAACCTCCCAGAAACATTCTGTGTTTGCATTTTATGTATTTTATGAACTCAGACAGAGTGTCTCCTTCTGTGTCTGATCTCTTTGGCTCCAAATGCTTTTCAGATTCACTTGTATTACTGTACGCAGGTAAAGTGATTTCATTCTTCTTGCATAAGACTTGGTTTGGAGACCTGACATTCTGCAGAAAAGCATCAGGTTCTTACTCAGAAATAACAGCTAATTGCACAGTAGCTAACTGCATGATATCAAATTGAGGGACATGTACCTTGCCCCACTCTCCAACACAGCTGACGACTTGATGCAATATCTGAACACTCCACTTTTACACTTAGCTATTACTTTGTTCCAGTGTCTGCTAAACTGGGTTCCCCTGGCAAACACACCTGAAGGCTTTAGGATGAAAGTGAGAGCCAAGGCCCCTGGAGCTGCGCACCTGCTCCTCCTGTCCATGAGCAAACACAACCTCAGGGGACGAAGATAATGATGACGTGGCTCAGGTGGGAGCTGCGCAGACCGAGGGGAACCAGGGCCTACTGTCCACTATCCTGAGAGCACCAGGTGTGCCTCAAGCCACTCAAAAGCACTTTACTAGATGTCACTGATTGAATTATGTCCTTGCCCCCCAGTGTGTAGCCATTTGGCTGGGCCATTCTGTGATTCTCCTCCTCTGCAAACCCTGCCTCTGTGAGGTGAAGGACAGAGGGTGGACGGGCCTGAGTTTGGGGGAGGACTCGACCGCTAAGAGTGGACAGTGCTTTGGGGCAATCTTTTGGGATATAAAGGAAAGGGAAGGAAGCAGAGGGGCAGAACTCACACCACTCTGTTGTCACCCTGGGAGAAAGACTAAGAGTGGACATGACTGGCAGTGCAGTGGGGCCCTTCCTCAAGGGGTCCTGGCCTCTCCTTCCTTCAAAAGGTTGTGGGTCTGTCAGCTGTCTCAGGTCTCAAAATTGATTTGAGGGCAGTGACTCTGTATCGTGGTGACCTCAGTTAGACTGTCATTCACTTGACCTAGAATTGTTCCTCTGATAAAGATGAACTAAACCCTGAATAGATTTCCCATCTATTTCACTCCTAGAGACACCCTGACCAAGTAGCCAACGCGATAAATCTGTACGGGTCAGACTAAGCTCCCAGTGCGTTGCAATCGACTTAAGGGTGACTGGTTGGGTTTTTTCTTAACTCTGAAAACTGCTGTGAGCCTGCTGTCCGTCATGAGGAGCACAGTGACACTGTCTTTGTCAGCTGAGGTCAACCACTGGGGCCTGACCACGACAGGGTCTAATCAGCCCACTCGGGTGTCTTCATTCAGTTAGGGCATCGCTCCCTGTTCCATCTCCATCAAACGGCACTCACAGCCGTCTGCCAGGGTGCTGGGGCTCCCTTCAAAAATCCCTTCCCCAGGCTTGTGGTAACAGGGTGTCCTCTGGCACTCCCTGTGTGAGGCTGTCTCACTGATAATCCCCTCTGGCAATCCTGAGTCCCTCGGCCTCTAGGGACTTCGTCTGTGGCACACCAGACCCGGCTGGGTTAGCACAGGCCACCTCTTCACCCAGGCTTCGGTCTGTGAGTCCCACAGACAACCTGATACTTTCCTGACCACTATAGCTAAGACATCGGATGAAGCCTTTGTGCTTGTCAGACCCACGTCACCCAACTCAGACTGCGTCAGCCTTATGCTCCTTGCACCATTAGGCCTCACCAAGAACAACCTTGCCACACAGAGTCCCCAGGCTTCTGTTTCTATAGATTAGAAACTCCCAGCGATTCGTCTTCTACTACAGGGTAGCTTCCCTTCCCTGGGTCATTTTGTACTTTATCTTTGGCCGTGGTGGGGACTTCAGTGCACTTACAGGTCCAGAAGCAACAGTGGGTGGTGGCTTGTGCTCGGAGAACATTGGGCAATTCCTTGTAAGGCAGGGTTCTAGGTGACGCCCCAGGCAATGACTCAGGCAGTCTCTTCAGACACAACTAGGTTAACCTCATTAGAATGGGGAGCAGAAGTGCTGATTTCCGGGGGGTCGGGGGTTAATGCACAAAAATGAATGGGAAACAGTCTGTGGTCATTTGTTTGCTATTTACCAATGACTTTATGTTTCTTTCACTCCTAAAAGCTGGGGACTTTCCTTCTTCAATCAGACAAACAGAAACCAAACCAAATGAGTCTGCAGCAAACACATTAGCTCCTAGGAGACCTGAATGCTGCCCGATTCTGATCTCAAACAGACTTGGAAACCCCGGCAAAAAGTGAGTCCAACAAGCACTTTGTGGGACAAGTAAGAACTTAATCTTTGCCCTCCCAAGCCTGATTCAAAGAAACACTGGGATACATAAAATCAGCAAAAAACACTGATGAGGAAATAAAATACAGACGACCCATTAGTAGGCCAAGTCACTAAACTCCCTCTGAGAGCCCCAGGTGATCTCTCCCCTGAGGTTTGCTGTCCTCTGTCCACAGCCCCAGGTCAGCGGTGCCCCACATTCTCCTCCGTTACCTGGGAACCCAGATGGTATCAGGAAGGAAAAGTTACTTTGTTCTCAGGCTAGAAAGGAAACCTTGAATGGAAACATGTGATGTCCCTCTCCAGTTTCTGACAAACAGCCCACTAGGTCCGGAAATCTCTGTGCCCACCCTTCTCTGGAGATCTGATCGTCAGAGGAGGGTCCGTGGTAAGGGTTCATTTTTGAGAATAGCTGGTCCTGTCATGATTTCGTCACCCAGATGAAACCCTCCTACCTGTCTTTCAGGTCTGTGTTTTAGCCCTTTGTGAACTTAGAACCAATAATGTTAAAGATCCCGCTTTACTTCTCCTGACTCTCATGGACCTTCATGACTGTAAACCAACGAGGGACACTGCAACTTTGTTCTCCCCTATCTGCAGTATCCTGATGGAGACTCCCCTCCCCCGAAGCCCCCACCTCAATTCCCAAGCTCCATCCTGAGATCTTTTGATCGACACAGTGTCCTGCTTAAATAAATCTCTTGATTTAAAACAGCTGAAAAGTCTGTTCCTAACAACATTCCGAGACAGTTAATCAGCAGTATCTTTGCAGTTCAACTTTACCGAGGACTCTAGGACCCCAAGACTGGACTCCGGCACCAGGGTCCTTTCTGGTCCCCTCCACCGGACTCCTCACTGTGTCTGCAGGAACTGAGCCTGATGAGCACACCATGCGTTTCATCAGGACTCTGGGAGAATCTAGCCCCCGATTATCTGGGCCAGCTCTTGTCATACTAACTCAAGTGTTTTCTCCACTCCTCACTCCCCGCCTCTGGCTCGCAGCTGTGCCAGGTTCTGAGTGGATGCGAGCTTGTTTCCCTCCTGCCTCTTCCAGAAACCAGCTTAGATTCCTCTATTGTGAATCTCGTACCACATTACCACCTGCTGGCTGCCTCTTTCCAGTCGTGTCCTTGCTTGTCCTTGTAGGTGTTACCTAACTACACTTAGAACAGCAGTTTGCTGACGAGTTTGGGGCTTTACAAGCCACCAGAGCAGAGGAAAAGGCCGCTAATCGATTTTGCCAAGCCCTGACAGTCCTCAAGTTTCAGGGTGTCTCGAACCTCTGCTCTTACGCAGTTGGGCCAATTTGGCATGTGACCCCTCCACCATAGACTGTACGACACGTGTAATTCGTCGCTGAAACCTTTGATCCTTTTCTTTTCCTAAGGTTCCCTTTTGGTTTAGAACAGCTTTTGGTTGGTGCGTGGTGATGCTTGGTGTGAGAGGGAATGCCCTTCCTCAGGACAATACCGGATTCCCTTTGGAGATTTCTGCTATATATGTATATTTGGAATTATGGCGGCAAATTGATTTAGTACCTGCTAAGATGGGGTTCTGTCATCCTGGAAACCATTCCTGATGCCGGCTGGGTTCAGTCTCAGTTAAACTCACTAATGTAATTTTGCTGTGCAGCAAAGTAGGGAATATACCTCTCAGAGTAATAACAATCCATTGGAGTCTTTTCTTTTTAAGCATCCAAATGGTAAAATGTTAGAAAATTTGCTTCCTTAGGACATGGTGTCTTAGACAAAGCAGAGTGACTGAGGAATTGGAAAATCAGAGTGTCTGTCTGTTCCTGCCACAACTGAAACTCCTGTGACAACCATCTTCCTTTCACCAACCTTTGGGCATCTACTCCTTCTCTGTCTCTGCCATCCTAAATGTCTCCTCAACACTTCCTTCTTAAGGGAAAGAGGAAGAGGCATTAGAGGGGAGGCCAGCCCTCCACGGGAAACTACCCCAGCAATGAGATGCCCTTGAAGGTGCCATTCCCCTAAACGGTGGGTGGACAGCCTGCAGTGAATCATGTCCCCTGATCTAAAGGCAACTGACTCTCTACATGTGTCATTGAAACCAGAGGCTGAAATGTGCTGTTTTCAGACTGTACAGAGGACCTAAGACTCAGGGCCCGAGAGGCACTGTTTCAGGTCTGTTAGGGTCTGGATTTCAAGACGCGAAGCAGTTTCTCTTCAAAAGTTAAGTTTTATTAAAAATGTGCCCAAGAGGAAAAAGGCTGGTGCACCAGGGACGCGCTCCAAATTACGCAGAGCAGGAGGCGACCCCAAGCTTCTCTAGTGCACAGTACTTAAGCTATAAAACCATAAAGTGGGGAGGGGGAGCTGTGCTTTGCATTGATTTGTTGAGGTCACCTGGAATTTCCGTAGGTTGTGAAATATAGTCTTCAGTGGGTTTTTTTGTAGATTGTGGTCAAGGGTCTAGGGGTTATCTGCAAGGCTGTTTTCAGAGCTCATCTACAAGGCTGTTTTCAGAGCTCATCTGCAAGGCTGTCTCCAGAACGTATCTGCAAAGCTGTCTCCAGGCTCTGGCTTGTGACAGATGTTTTAAATGTGAGATGATTCATAGTATTTCCTGTTATTTTCTGCTGGGTTGTTTCCTGGGGCCTTCTACCGTATGCACTCTTCCTCAAAAAATGGAGTCACTTATGTCTCATTTCAACATTGAGAGGCACTGTTTCAGGTCCACCCCCAACCCCATGGAAAAACACAGCTTCCAGCTTCCACAAGCCCCAGTTGGTGATACTAGGACAAGGGACACTCAGTCTTTGCCCCGGCCCACGGGGCATATCAGCTGGGGTGACCGGGGAGGAACCTGTGAAAAGATAATGAGACAAGGACACGAAAAAATGGAGGCAAGACAAAGTTCTGATCAAGCCTCAAAGGTTTTATTTTTTGCAGCAGATATATATATACACAGCAGGAAGGGGAAGGATTAGGAATCGGGTGATATCTGGTGTAAGGCACTTGGAGTTTTATGATTTGTTAGGCAGGATGCCTGAACAGTGACGTGCAGGTGGCGACGTGCAGGTGGCTTCCACGCATGCGCGTTCTCAAGGACTTCCACGCATGCGCGTTTTCAAGGACTTTCCAAACTTCCTGTTTTTCGGGGCCTGAAGTTTTTCAAGGCTCCCGACATCTCCTCCCTTTTTGTTTTATTTTGGGAGGTGGGCTTTAACCAGGAGAGGGAGTAGTGACCTGGCTCCTCCGGATAAAATATTTGGCTTTTGGTATCTTTTGGGGAGGAGAGGCAGAGCCGTTTTAATGTTTTAGGATAGATACCAACCTCTATGCAAGCCAGGTATGCTCCAGGGAAATGTAGAGGAGTTAATGATAACTTTCCCTTGCAATCCTTTGCTTCGCATTCATCCCGATACCCATACCTCTCTTCCCAAGTTGGCAAGGAGGTAAGCATGCCTCTACTTTTCATGCTGTCCCCTTGGGGAGGAAGTTGGAGTATCCTCTCTGGCGGCATACTCATCGTCAACTGCCAGGCGGTGGTAATGGACTTGGATAGGTTTAGCCAATGCCGAATCTAGTTGTTGTTTGATGAAACTCGTGAGTTTCTTGAAAGCCCAGGGGCCAAAGGATAAGATTAACAACAGACCGAAAAGAGGGCCGAGGATAGGGAGGAGGTAGGGCAGGAATCCATTCAGTCCAGACCAAAAGGGGTTTTCTCGTAGCTCTTTTCGCCTCCTAAATAGATCTTCTTGTAAGTCCTTGATTTTATTTCGGACAATTCCGGATTTATTGGCATAGAAGCAGCAGTGTTCCTGCAAGACTAAACAGATTCCACCTTTTTCGGCAGTGAGAAGGTCTAATCCCCTTCGATTTTGTAGGACTACCTCTGCTAAGGAGTCAATTTGATCTTGTATATCATTGATAGTACCGGAGAGGGTTTGGACATCGTCTATTAGCTGGTGGGATAACTTATTGTATTTGTCTAAGGTGATGCCCAGGCCGGCCGAGCCGGTGGCTGTAGCCCCAGTAACTCCCAGACCTACAAGAAGGGGAATGAATTGGAGGGCTCGTTTTGATCGTCCGGCTATATAGTCAAGACTAGGGACAGGGACAGGGGTGTCTCCTGATATAATGGAAATATCTGGGAGGAGGTTAGCCTGAACGCAGAGTCCCGTCCAGTTTTGGAGTAGAGCCATATAGGCTAAGTTATTTCCACATAGAAAAACCTGTCCAGGGGCTGGACAGAGGGGCCCTGTATGGTTGGTGGTATTGGTACAATCAGAGAATGTTACAAATCCAACATTTAGATCAAAGCTATTATTCTGGAATGACCCTTGGTAGCAATGGGAAGAATTAAAGCCAACAGGCTGTGTTCGAAAAGATGTACTGAGGTTGCAGTTATGGGATGGAAATGCAGGGGAGTTGTTTGTGGGAATAGCTGTTGGCATAGGGGACCCTATAGTAAGGCATAGCCAGCAATCGTTAGCCAGGGAGGGGTTGAAGGAATTTAGGACTTTGTGGGTGGCTTCAATAATGTTATTGGTTTGAGTATCTAAGTCAACAGTCCGAGGCTTTGGGAGAGCCAAAGGGTGATAATTGAGAGAGGGATATTGATGGGCAATAAGTTGATTGATTTTTGTTTGCACTACAGCCTCTCTGGCTCTGTCTGATGGCCCACCACCGTCTGATATGTGAATAGGCACGTTTTGAGGCCAACATAGCTGCCCACCGACCTTTCCTATACAAGAGGCTTGGGCATATTTGTTGTGGCTTTGTGGTAACGTGTCCCAGTCGTTCCCCGTCAAGCCCCGATATTCTTTATCTCGGACGGCCGTCAGATATACCGTGTTGCCCTTGCTACAGGACTGGGAGGTTTGGTAACAGGTTGAGTGCATTTGGGTGAGCATTTTACAATTGTTGGGACAAGGCCCTGGTCTGCCCTTTACTGGGGGTATGATTCGAGGCTTGGTCACACATGTCCATTCTTGTCTGTATCCCCCCCCCCCCGTGTTGAGATACGTAAGTCAAATAAGCGGTCCTGTCTCCACAGTCAATTGAGTGGGTAAAACTAGTGGGCTGATTTTTTTGGATACCCCCTCCGCAGTCGCAGGGTTTACCGAACAAGACGACAAGAAGCTGTTGTTTGTCCACAGGGGTTCTGAATCCTCCATGAGTTGGCGGGATGAGGACCATTAATAAATGACAATTTCCATGACCTACAAACAAGAAGAATTTTTCTCAGGGGTCATTTCCCTGGACGGGGGTTGATCATTAACAGGCTTGACAAGACGCTCGGGTAGCCACCGAGGGGCCCCCTCAGGAGTATCATACACACAGGCGTGGCCTCTCCCCCATATGAGAACTGGATCAGGACCATGCCATTTATGGGTTATTGGATCTCTCCACATAACCTTAGCATACTGATTTTTGGTCTCTTGGCACCAAAGGCGATCTGCTGCAGACTTTTTATTAAGATCTAGTTGTAAGAAATTAACGAGAAATAATGCATGATTTAAAATATTGCGAGGGGAGCCCTTAGTGGGGTAGACAGTGTTTGTTTTAAGTTTGGATATGGTATTTTTAAGGGTCTGGTGGGCTCGTTCTATTATGCCCTGTCCCTGAGGATTGTAAGGAATGCCTGTGATATGTTTGATTTGGAATTGACCACAGAAATTCTTGAAGGTTTGTGATGTATAACCTGGCCCATTGTCTGTTTTGATTTTTTGAGGTTTTCCCATGATGGCAATACATTGGAGAACATGTGCAATGACATTTTTAGAAGCCTCACCACTGTGGAGGGTGGCATGGAGGAACCCACTATAGGTGTCAATGGTTACATGGGCATATTTGAGGTTACCAAAGTCAGGGATGTGGGTAACATCCATTTGCCAGATTTCATTGGGGAGTAGGCCCCTTGGGTTAACCCCTAGATGGGGGAGCGGTAAGAGAGTAACACATGCGGGACAGTTTTTAACAATTTGTCTAGCCTCTTCTCTGGAAATCTTAAACATAAGGCGGAGTGTACGGGCATTGAGATGATGAAGGGCATGGCTCTGTGCAGCCCTAGTGACGGGGTCAGTGGTAATTGAGAGGACAAGGCGAGTTTGTTTGTCTGCAAGGTCATTACCCTGAGAAAGTGGACCAGGGAGGTCCGCATGAGCTCGCAAATGTCCAATAAAGAAAGGAGTATGTCTTTTTAAAATGAAGGATTGAAGTTGTTGAAAAAGAGATACAGCATTGGAAGATGGTTTGATATAAGGGACTGTTTCTAACATAGGGACCGAGAGAGCTATGTAAGCACTGTCGGTATAAAGATTGAAGGGGACAGCATGTAGCATTGTGAAGACCTGTAAGATAGCAAAAAGTTCCACAAGCTGAGCTGACTTAAAGGGAGATAGGATACTATAAGGTTGTGAATCTATAACCCATGCCACAATGCCAGAGGATGATCCATCTGAAAAGACCAGGGAGGCCTTATTTAAAGGATTTGCTGAGGTTACTTTAGGAAAGGTAAAAGGGTGTAGTCGCGCGAATTGGAGAAGCTTGTGGGAAGGGTAATGGTTATCAACCGTGCCTTGAAATGTAGACAGGGTTATTATCCAATCATCATCATTCTGGGAAAGCCAATCCATCTGTTCTTTGGTGTAAGGGATAATAAGTTGATCAGGGTCTCTGCCAAAATGTTGGCGGCTCTTTTCTCGGCCCAGTCTTATAAGTCTGGCCGCTAGGGAAGGGTAGGTGAGAAGAACCTTAGTTGGAGTGGAAGATAGATGTATCCACAAGAGGGGACCATCTTGCCACAAGACTCCAGTGGGTGCATGAGGTGTAGCACAGATAATAAGAGCAAAAGGCCATTCATAGGCTATGAAGGTAATCTGTTGTTGTTGTATAGCTATTTCAACAGTGTGAAGAGCTTCTTTTGCTTCAGGAGTGAGGTAATGGGAAGAGAGGGGGCTGGAATCTCCTTGAAGGATGTCAAACAGTGGTTTTAAATCTCCCGTAGTAAGTTTGAGATATGGTCTAAGCCAATTAATATCTCCTAGGAGCTTTTGAAAATCATTGAGTGTATGCAGGTGAGAGGTTTTTAGATTGAGTTTTTGAGTGGTGATTTGATTATTATTTAATTCAAAACCGAGGTAATAATAAGGATCTGCAAGCTGTATTTTGTTTGGGGCAATCTGAAGTCCGAGGGAAGTTAGTTGACAAGTTAGGTCCTGACTGCACCTAAGTACCTCAGACCTGGAGGCCCCTGCCAGCAGAATGTCGTCCATGTAATGAATGATATAAATGGAAGACCACCGACGCCTAAGAGGGTCTACAGCCTGAGCAACAAATTTTTGACACAGAGTGGGACTATTGGCCATGCCCTGAGGGAGAACTTTCCACTGATAGTGCTGCATCGGTCCTTTAAAATTAACAACTGGGAGGCTAAACGCAAAATGCTCTCTATCGAGTGGATGAAGAGGGATGGTAAAGAAGCAATCTTTGAGGTCAATAATGATTTTAAAATAGTTAGCTGGAATGGCAACGGGGGAGGGAAGTCCAGGTTGGAGAGCCCCCATTGCAAACATGGTTTTATTGATTTCTCTGAGGTCCTGAAGGAGTCGCCATGACCCATTTTTATTTTTAATCACAAATATAGGAGTATTCCAGGGAGAGGTGGTTGGTTCCAAATGTCCAGCAGCTAGCTGTTCCTGCACTAACGCCGTGGCAGCTGCAAGTTTTTGTTCAGTTAAGGGCCATTGATCTACCCACACTGGAGACTCAGATTTCCATTTAATTTTATCCACGTGGGGTGCAGGGAAGTCAATGACTGCTAAGGAAAATTTTCACTTCCCAAGCCTGAACGATTATTTTTAGGCATTACAGGAAGAGGCTGTTTTATACCCTGATTGTTTTTTCCCAGTCCTTGTCCCGGTAGGAAACCTAGGTTAAGTATCTGTTGAGTAATTACTTCATTTGGACTACACATGATGACCCCTAGTTGAGATAAGACATCACAACCCCATAGGTTGACAGGTAAACCCGGAACAATGAAAGGTTGAACCTGTCCTGAGTTACCCTCAGAGTCCTTCCAAGTAAGAATTTTTGAGCTTTGTCTAGGGTTGACAGACTGGCCAATGCCTTCAAGATGAGTTACTGAGGCCTCACAGGGCCAGTTGGAAGGCCAATATCTAGCTGATATTACGGTAGCATCTGCCCCTGTATCCACTATCCCTTCAAAGGCTTTACCGTCTAATTGGAGGGTGAGTCTTGGCCTATCAGGGGTTACTGGTTGTACCCAATAGGAGTCAGAAGACTCAAAGGCAGAATTCAATCTAGTGGACTGTATGTGTTTGGTAGGTGTGGAATCTAAGGGAAGCAATATAAGTTGTGCTATTCTTTTTCCTTTTGGAATGGACAGGGGCCCCAACGGAGCTGAGGCCAAAAGAGTGATTTGCCCTGTGTAGTCATTATCAATGACCCCAGGGATGACATGAAGGCCGGCCAATGAGGAGCTGCCACGTCCTAAGATCAAACCAAACATTCCCGGGGGCAGTGGCCCATAAACCCCTGTAGGGATGAGCTGAACACCCTGATCGGGCACTAATATTGTATTGGTGGAGGAACAGAGATCCAGCCCTGCGCTTCCGGGGGTGGCACGGCAGAGGGAGCTGATACTTGTCTTTGTGTCTGCTTCTGGGGGACGAACCTGACTGCCCCTAGGTTCTGTCCCGAGGGCGGGGCCAGGGGCTGGCCCCGCTGGGAGTTTGCCTGCCTTGGGGGGAGGGGCTGACCGTTGATATCAGTTTTAGAATAACAATCAGCAGCCCAATGTTTACCTCTTTTGCATCAGGGGCATACTGAAGTAGGAGGTCCCCGATGCTGCTTATTTATGGGGCACTCGCGTGCGAAGTGCCCAAGCTGTTTGCAATTAAAGCAGGGTTTTTGTTGTTTATTTTGATCAAAGCCTTTAAGAGCAGCCCCTATGGCTATTCCGATGGCATGTGAGGCCCCTATACCTGAGCGGAGTTTAACATAATCAGAAAGGCTACCACTGCGGTGGGGTCTTATTGCCTCTTGACAAGAAGGATTAGCATTTTCAAAAGCCAGATGCTTGATAAAGGCGCTGTCGGTCTCTCCCCCTCCGACCAGACGCTCTGCAGCGTCAGTCAAACGGCCGACGAAGTCACTATATGACTCATCAGGGCCCTGTCGGATTTTGGCCAAGGAGGTAGTGGCTGAGCCCTTTGGAGGAAGACACCTCCAGGCCTTGAGGCCGGCATTTTGTACTTGTGCCAGTAAACTGGGAGGAAAATCTGCTTGCTTCTCATTAGTATCATAAGGAGGCCGCCCCAGGAGCTTATCTCTTGTCCAAGAACGAGATGTTTTGTTCTCATGATTACGCTGGGCGGTTTCTCTGCAATTTTCTGCAAAGTCAGTGCACGAGAGAACAAAATCGCCCCCAGACAATGTGGCTCGTGCCAGAAAATGCCAATCATTAGGGGTTAGCCACCAATCGCTTAGGCTTTCAAGTATGGCCAGGCTGTAGGGGGCAGTAGGGCTATAGCTATTAAAAGCCGCTTTTAAATCTTTTAGATGTTTGAGGTTTAGGCGGCAGTATTTTTGTTTGTCTGAATTGCCTTTGTCTGAAGTAGGATTTTCCTCATCAGAGTCCCCTCGCCCCGAGCCTGGACTCTCATCAAGGTCACTGGCCACCTCCTCCTTCTCAACCTCAGGCTGAGGCCTTTGACTACGTGTCACAGGAAATGTGAGAAGAGGATCTTTGAAATTTCAGCCTCTGGGGTTTTTTTTTGAAACCTGGCTGAGCGTTGTGGAAGCAAGCTCTGTCTCAAGGGCACAGATTTCTTTCACAAGCTGCAGATGTTCCCGTTTCTGAGTCAGCAGTTCTCTTAAGGAGGAGATTTCTTGAGTGAGGGAGATTTTAGCCTGCCGAATGGGGTCTGAAACCGCAATTGTGCTGTGCTCTGGATTAGAGGGGGAGGTGAGGGGAGCTGAAGGACCTTGGAGGTATGGAGGAGGTTTTAGAGTTTCATTGGGGGGGCGCGGAAGGCGGGGGCGGTGAAGGCCCAACGGTCGCCGCTGCCCTGGTATTGCGCAGTTTGTTTTTCTAATATCTCCTGATTCTCGGGGGACAACTGACCCGCGTCGGGATTGTCTCTAAAGGGTTTTAAAGATGGGTAAATAGGGCTAGGTGGGTCAGGATTTGTTTGAGGGATTGCTTTTATATCAACTGTCTGAGGCTCCTCTGAGACATTTATAGAAACCGATCGGCAAGCGGGGGGGGGGGCGAGAGCCATTTTGAAGGACCGTCTCCCCCATGTGAGTAAGTTTTTGAACATCTGGGTCTTTAGAGGAGCTTTGGAACACATCATTAATCAAATTCCAATATGAAAAGGCAGTTACAGGGACCTTCTCAGGTCCAAAAGTTCTATAACAATCACTTAAGCAGTCCCCAACTCTCTTCCAACACTTAGAGCTTATTGTTCCTTTTTGCGGAAACCAGGGACAGATATCAGACACAAAGTTAAAGAAATGTGCTAAATCTTTTTTCTTAGCCTTAATTCTCCGTATCTTGAAGGAATCCCTGATTCCTGTAAGGAAGAGCTCGTGGGAGCTCAATTCTTGTCCCATTTTTACTCACCTGTACTTCTCTTCAGATCAATCTCGCAGGTCAGCTAATTCTGCGGAGACCCAGTCCGAGTCTAACTCACAGGTCAATACCTTGTGGAGACTCAAGGCGAGCCTAGCTCACACCTTGTGTGGAGGCCCAAATCGAGCCTAGCTGACACCTTGTGTGGAGGCCCAAACCGAGCCTAGCTCACACCTTGTGTGGAGGCCCAAACCGAGCCTAGCTCACACCTTGTGTGGAGGCTCAAGAATTGCCCAGCCGGGGCTTTTCAGGTGGTCCTCTTCAGCAGCTCTGTACCCTGGGCCCCGCGCTGGGCGCCAAACTATGCCCTGGCCCACGGGGCATATCAGCTGGGGTGACCGGGGAGGAACCTGTGAAAAGATAATGAGACAAGGACACGAAAAAATGGAGGAAAGACAAAGTTCTGATCAAGCCTCAAAGGTTTTATTTTTTGCAGCAGATATATATATACACAGCAGGAAGGGGAAGGATTAGGAATCCGGTGACATCTGGTGTAAGGCACTTGGAGTTTTATGATTTGTTAGGCAGGATGCCTGAATAGTGACGTGCACGTGGCTTCCACGCATGCACGTTCTCAAGGACTTCAACGCATGCACGTTTTCAAGGACTTTCCAAACTTCCTGTTTTTTGGGGCCTGAAGTTTTTCAAGGCTCCCAACAAGTCTTACAGGAACCAACATAGATTTAGAAATCTACAGTCTGCAACACATCCTGCTTTGATCATTGGGCTCTAACCAATGATTAATGAATTAAAAAGACACCAGGGAGGACAGAAAGAACAACCTGAGCACTTTTTGTTGAGAGGCCTGGCTACCTAGCACTCCTTGGCTCACAAAATCACACATTATCTTACAGGAGGCACTGACATAAAATCTTTACAGCCCTTACAGCTTCCTCAGATCAGCAAACAAGTAGGGGCACCTGTTCCATCAACCCCAGCTCAGGTGACCATGTACGGCCTCCAGACTTGAGTTCCTGATGCAATCCTGAGGCCTGCCTGAAGACGGATGCCCCCAGAAGCCCACATTGTTTCTCCCCTCAAACCTATCCTTTACCCCCTGCAAAAACCCTGAGCTTGCCTGGCAAATATGGACAGGCTCTGAGGACAAGAACGCCCCTTGTCCCTTTGCACGCCTGCTGGCAAAGAAACCTTTGATGATTTCACCCAAACTCCTGTCTCAGAGCCTGGCTTCACAGCAGTTGGTGTGAGCCCGGGGTTTGTCTGGTCCCGTTGTTATAACACCCTGCTGGCCCCTCTCAAGCCATCGGAGATTTACCTTCCTGCTCTTTCCTGTCATTGTTTCTTCCCTTGGATTCAGCTACTTGAGGTTCAAGAGCAGGTTGCAGAGTCTCTTCGGACACCCGTTGCAGTCTTCTCTTTCCTTCCTGGCCTTCAAGTGACCTCTTCATTTCTTCCTCTAGGACATCCTTGCTGTCAGTCCACAGCTTACCTGGTCTTCAGTTATTACTGTTCGATGAGTCAAGTCTTCCCCTGAGATGCTCTCTACATTCAGGTGGACTCTGCTCAGGATGGAAACCCTGGTAGAATGGGGCTGAGTGCCACAGCTGCCAACCAAAACGTCAAAACTGGCTTGATGTCTCCTAACAACAACAAGCTCCTCAAGGTAGGAGAAAAAAGGGATGAATGAGAAAACGTCACATGACGCATTGTTAAATTTCAATAGGAAATACCACTATAAACACATACTGGTTTTTTCCACAGGTTTTAAAAGAAAACTTTTCATTCAAATATAACGTATGTAAATGAAAGTATACATATAGATGTACAATTGGATTGTCACACACTGAACACAGCTGTGCAATAAGCACACGAACCACGTTACGGGACATGGCCCCCCTCCCCAGCACCTGCTGCTCTGTTGCGATGACTGCCTTCTCTGTCCCCACCCAGAGGAACCACTGTTCCTGTGTCTCAACTCCCAGAAACATTCTGTCCATGTTTGTGTGTTATGTACATGGAGTCAGTGAGTCTTCTTTTGTGTCTGGCTTCTTTGGCTCCAAACTCCTTTTCAGGTTCACTTGTATTACACTCTGTAGGTATAGGGATTTCAGTCTTCTTGCAGTAAGAATTGGTTTAGAGAACTGACATTCTGCAGAAAAACATCAGGTTAACGTTCAGAAATAGTAGCTAATTTCAGAGCATGATGTCAAGTTCAGTGACACACCTTGTACCCACTGTCCCAACACAGATGGCCACTTGACTCAAGGTCTGTATATACCCCCTTCACAGTTAGCTATGGTATTCATGGCAATGTCTGCTAAACTAGACTCTTCTGGCAAACACACTCAACGGCTTTAGGCTGAAAGCACCTGCTCGTCCTGGTAATAGCGGAGGGAAACTCTGTTCCCATCCTCCTGTGGAGAACTGAGTTTCAGAGCAGGGTGATTTTTAAGGGATCCTCTTTGAGACTATCTGGGTCATGCCATGGCTTGGTAACCAGTATGAAACCCCCCAACCTTCTCTTTCTCTTACAGATTAAACTGTGTCCTGCCCAAAATGTGTACAGCCATCTGCCTTGGCCAGCATTCCCAATATTTCATGATTTTCCTATGCTGTACATCCTAATCTCTGCCTGTGGCTACTAGCTAGTGTGATTATACAAAAAGAGGATGGGGGGGCTGCAACACCCTCACTGAGGGAGTGTCTGGAGCGAGGCTTGCACCACCCTTGATCCTCTCATCCTATGAGAGATGAAAAGAGAAATGCATAGCAGGTTCCTCCCTTACTTTTCTATCTCCAGGTCTTCACGAGTCCTCATGATGCCTTCCTTGGTCATCTCAAACTGCCCTATGAAATTCTCTTTTCGGCTTGTTCACATCATCGTTTCTTCCATTTGCTTTACCTACCCAAGGGTTAAGGGCAAGGTGCAGAGTCTCTTCTGAAATCTATTGGAGTCTTTTCTTTCTTTCCAGGCCTCTCAGTGACCTCTTGGTTTCTGAGAAGTAAACACAGGTGAAGATCTTCGTGAACTAGATTTTGGTAAAGAGCTCTTCGACATGGTTTCTCCATCACAATCCATACGCAAAAGTAAACGGATAATCTGCATTTCACTAAAATTTAAAACTCGGCTCTGTGGTAGATCATTTCAAGATCAAACATGACAGCCCACTTGGAAAAATACTTTTGAGCTCCATGTGAGACCTAGAGCTCATATATGCAATGTGTAAATTACTCTCTACAATTGTTGGCGGAGGCCTGAAAAGCACAGCTGTCCTGATAACAGGGGGAACCTGGGCCGCAGGCCTGAGAAACTTTGCTGCAAAGCAGTTACCCCAACCTCCTGTTCCTGGAAGCAGACTGCCCAGATTTCACAAGGCCAAAATGATGATCAAAACTCTTACACTTTATTATATGATTTAAAACAGTCCTGGGACAAGAACAATAGGACAGTCAAGGCACCTCTCATAGCTGTTTGGTTTTCTGAGGATCACTGTGACATCTCTAAGCTAGAGTGGAGGACAGGGACATTGGCCCTTCTGCCGCAACAGAGGAAGACCTGGAGGCACAGACCTTAAACACAGATTGTTTTTCTTAAAACGGAGACTGCCTTGTTGATGACCTTTGCCTCACTCCTCCTGATGTCCTCACCCCTGATGCTTCCTGTAACTTTTCCATATAAAACCCTCTGTTCTGACCAGACAGGGCAGATTTGTGGAGGAGCTAACCCTCTGTTACCTTGGTGCAGCTACAGAAAGACATCCTGGATTGAATTCACCTGAACCTCCTGTCTCGGTGATGGGCTTTGTGGCAGGTGGCACAAATGCTGGAGTTTCTGTGGTAGCAGAATCAGCTGTAAAACACAGGAATGATTCAGTTAGAAAGTGGGGAAGATATCTGAATATGTATTTCATTAGAGAAGACCCATGGATGACATAAACACATGAAAAGATCCTCATCCATGGCCACTAGGGAAATAGAAATTAAAGCCATGCTAAAGTAAGTGATAAAAAATAATCCTGGTCAGGGAGCAAATACTGGATCTGCTCATGGGAATGGCACATTATACAGCCCTGTGTCAATCCATCTAGCAATTTCATAAAGATTAAACATACACTCAGCAGGTGACCCAAAAGTGACCAGCTGGCCATTTATCCTACAGAAATGACAACATTCACTCTAATATCTAAAAAAGACATGCATGGTGCTTTGTCATAGCACAAACCTACAAATGACCAAAATGTGTTTTCACAGATGGAGAGTTAAACACATTGTGGTACATCCGTATAAGGAAATAGCACTCAAAAACATCAGCAGTTCAATTCCACCAGCCACCACAAGGTCACCGTGACACAGAATCAACTGGATGACAAGAGCTTTATTTTTATTTTTTGTTTCCCCTTCAACTCTAATAGAATTATTGGTAATTGGCTGTTATGTCTAATTTCTTTCTTAGTCACATAGTTCAGGAAATAAATGACTGCACTGTTAGAAACCAAGGAAGATTCTCCAGATCTTTCAAAAGCAGCTGTAGCAGTCTATTGATAGGGACATGAAGAAAATTCAACCTGGATTTAGAAGAGGGGGACATGGAATGAAGGATATCATTTCTTATGTTAGATGGATTTGGGTTGAAGCAGAAAATATCAGAATGATGTTTACCAGTGCCTTACTGACAATGCAAAATCATTAGGCTGTGTGGATGCTGAAAAAATTGTGTAACATGGTGATACAATATTGCAAAGAAAGGGAATTCCACAACACTCTATTGTGCTCGTAGAGAACCTGGGCATAGATCAAAAGGCAGTCTTCCCAAGAGAACAAGGACACACCATGTGTTTTAAATTGAGGAGAAGTATGCATCACTGTTGTGTCCTTTTATTTTATTCTTTCACATGACTGAGTAAAAATGTACTTTCCCCTATAAATTTACATGCCCACCTATGTCCAGCTTCCACTACTCTCCCAGCTAAGTGACAGCACACTATTCTTCTCTGCTCCATACATGTCTGATCCTCCCAACAGTCTCTTTTCCCCTCCTCTCCACCCACTCTCCTTCCTCCAGCCACAGGTCAGCAGGATGACATCCTATAGATGCATAGAACCATAAAATGCATCCAGTATATGATAATTCTTCATTGCAAAGTCCAATCGATTGGTGTCCGAAGAGTGGCCCTTCGTTATGATTTATGGGCAGGTGCAGCATCAGGGCCGAGGGCCATGCTCCCAGGGGAACCCCGAAACCATTGGACTATCAATTAAGGTGTTTCAGTGGAGATCTCAGGATGCACCCGGCTTTATTCTTGTATTTCCAGTGGGACTCAACTTAGTGAGCTCCATCGAGGCTATCACTGGCAGTGGCCGGGCACCATCCGGTTCTTCTGGTCTCAAGTCGATGTAGGCACCCACTGATGTGGGTCGCTCTATCTTATGGGTTGTCTTTACCCCATGTCATTTTGGTCTTCGGTGAGCATCCATTCCTGCTGAGTTGGGACAATTTGCTGTGCCCTTGGATGGCAGCTTGGTAGCTTTTAAGACCTCAGACTCCACTTACCAATGTGGGTTGCAGACAGCCTTCTTAGCAAAATGTTGGTTGTGCCAATTGGCCTGGATTTTACCTAAGAGCATGGTCCCCTGACCCCTGACCCAGCTACTCTATCCTTGCTATATTGGGTTAAGATGGAAGGAGTATTCCAGTTATGCTGAAGGCCACTTAATATTGTTCTTGTTTCTAATGTGTGCTATCACCGATTTCTCCCAACCAGATTTGTAGCAACTGTCTAATCTAAACCCTCCCCCATCACCCTTCCTCCCTTCCCTCCCTTGCGGATATCAAATAGTCTTTTCTTCTATACAGAAGTCTGTTTCTGAGATCTTATCGTAGAGGTCTCATGCAATATTTGTCCTTTTCTTGCTGACTATTTTAACTCAACATAATATCTTCCAGTTCAAACCAGGTTATGACAAGTTTCCTGGAATCCTCGTTATCGTTATCACTGCGTAGTGCTCCATTGAGTATATATACCATAGTTTACCTATCCATTCTTCTGTTGTTGGGCATCTGGGTTGATTCCATCTTTTTGTCATTGTGGACTGTGCTGCGATAAACATTCTGGTGCATGTGTCCATTGGTGTGAAAGGCCTTGATTCTGTAGGATAGCTTCCAAGCAGTGACATTACTGGGTCGAATGGTATATCTATATCCAACTTTTTAAGAAAATGCCAGATTGCTTTCCAAAGAGGCTGCACCATTTCACAACCCCACCAGCAGTGTAGGAGAGTTCCACATTCTCCAAAGCCTCTCGAGCATTTGTTGTCTTGTGTTTTTTGCATGATGCCCAACCTTGTTGTGGTGAGATGGTATCTCATTGTCGTCTTGATTTCAATTTTTTTGATAACTACAGATTGTGAACATGTCTACATGTGTTTTTGAGTTGCCTGGATCTCCTCTTTAGAGAAACCTCTGTCTGTCTCTGTTGCCCATCACTTAATTGGATGATTCATCTTCTCCTTACTGATATTTTGTAGTATCGTATACACTATGGGGATCAGACGTCGGTCTGACATAGAGTTGCCAAATATTTTTTCCCATTCTGTGGGTGGCCTTTTAATTCTATTAATAAAGTCTTTGGATGAGCAAATGTGTTTGATTCTTAATAGTTCCCATTTATCTATTTTCTCTTCTGTTGATTGTGGTTTGTTTGACAGATTTAAGAGTCTGTCCACATTGCGTATTAAAACTTCGATTGTTGTTCCTATCTTTTCTTGGATGAGCTTTATCGTTTGAGGTTTGATATTTAGGTCTTTTATCCAGTTGGAGTTGGTTTTTGTATAAGGTATAAGATACGGATCTTGTTTCACTTTATTGCAGATGGACATCCAATTTAGCCAGCACCATCTGTTGAAGATAGTGTTTTTACCCTAGTTGAATGTTTTAGGGCCTTTGTCAAATATCAACTGTTCATAGGCAGATGGTGTCATCTCTGGGGTCTCAATAGTGTTCCATTGATCGATCTGTCTGTTCTTGTATCAGTACCAGGCTCTTTTGACCACTGTGGCAGTGTAGTATGTTCTAAGGTTGGGCAATGAGAGGCCTCCCAGTGTGTCCTTCTTTAGTAGTACCTTACTTATCCAGGGCTTCTTCCCTTTCCAAACAAAACTGGTGATTTGTTTCTCCACCTCATTAACAAATGGCGCTGACACTTGTATTGGCATTGCATTATATAAGTAGATTGCTTTGGGTAAAATAGACATCTTCAGCATGTTAAGTCCTCCTATCCATGGACAAGGTAGGTTTTTCCATTTATGTAAGTCTCTCTTAGTTTCTTGTGGTAAGGGCTTGTAGTTTTCTTTGTAAAGGTCTGTTATTTCTCTGATTAGATTAATTCCTAGGTACTTTATCTTCTTAGGGGATATAAGAAATGGTATTGATTTGATGACTTCTTCATTAAGAGTCTGCTTGTTGGTATAAAGGAATCCTACAGATTTACTTATGTTTATCTTGTATCCTGACACTTTGCTGAACTCTCTTATCAGTTTCTGTAGTTTACTTATAGGTTTTCTGGGATTCTCTGCATATACAATATATTATCTGCAAACAGGGAGATTTTGACTTCTTCTTTGCTGATGCAGATGCCGTTTATTTCTTGGTCTTCTCTAATTGCTCTCGCTAGAACTTCTAGTACAATGTTGAATAGGAGAGGTGAGAGTGGGCATCCTTGTCTAGTTCCTGTTCTCAAGGGACAGTCTTCCAGTCTCTCTCCATTCAGGATGATGTAGGCAATTGGCTTTGTATAAACACACCTTATTGTGTTGAGGAATTTTCTGTCTATGCCTATTTTGCTAAGAGTTTTTAGAATGAATGGGTGTTGAACTTTATCAAATACCTTTTCTACATCAATGGAGAAAACCAGGTGATTCTTGTCTTTTGTGTTATTTATGTGTTTAATCACATTAATTGTTTTTCTGATGTTGAACCAGCCTTGCATCCCTGGTATGAATCCAACTTGGTCAGGATGGATTATTTTTTTGATATGTTGTTGTATTCTATTTGCAAGAATTTTGTTGAAGATTTTGGCATCTAGATTCATGAGTCATATTGGTCTGTAGTTCTCCTTCTTTGTTGGGTCTTTCCCTGGCTTTGGTATCAGGGTTATGCTGGCTTCATAGAATGAGTTTGGGAGTACTCCATCCCTCTCTATACTGTGAAATGGTCTCAGTAGTATTGGAGCTAACTCTTCTCTAAAACCTTGGTAGAATTCTGCAGTGAAGCCGTCTGGGCCTGAGACTTTTTTGGTTGGCAGTGTTTTGGTGACATTTTCAATTTCTTCCTTTGTGATGGGTTTATTAAGTTGTTGTGCTTCACATTGTGATAATTTGGGTAGCTGGTATCAGTCAAGAAACTTGTCCATTTCCTCTAGGTTTTCCAATTTGTTAGAGTACAGTCTTTGATAGTATTCTGTTATGATATTTTTGATTTCTGTGGGATCTGTGGTGACCACTCCCCTCTCATTTCTAAGGTGGGTTATTTGTTTCCTTTCCTCCTTTTCTTTAGTAAGCCTAGCTAGTGGTTTGTCCATTATGTTGATCTTCTCAAAAAACCAGCTTTTGGGCTTTTCAATTTTTTCAATTGTTCTTCTGTTCTCTAATTCATTTAGCTCTGCTCTCGTCTTTATGATCTCGTTTCTTCTGATGCCTGACGGGTTCCTCTGTTCTTCTCTCTCTGCTTATTCAAGCTGTAGGTTTAGTTCCTTGATATGATTTCATTCTTCTTTCTAGATTTGTGCATTTATGGAGATAAATAGACCTCTCAGCACTGCTTTGGCTGTATCCCATAGGTTCTGGTAGGAAGTGTTTTCATTTTCATTGGAATCCATGAATTTCTTTATTTCATCCTCGATTTCTTTTATAACCCATGGTTTTTTGATCAAGATGATGTTCAGTTTCCAAAGTTCCCCTTTCCATCTATATTTTTTCTGATATTGATTTTGACTTTTATGGCTTGATGATCTGAGAAGATGCTTTGCAGTAGTTCAATGGCATGGATTTTGTTGAGAATTGCATTATGTCCTAACACATGGTCAATTCTGGAGAATGTTCCATGTGCACTGGAGAAGAAGGTGTAATTGTCTGCTGATGGGTGGAAAGTTCTCTATATATTGGTGAGGTTTAGATGGTTAATTGTGGTAATGAGGTCTTCTGTATCTTTACTGAGCTTTTTTCTAGATGATCTTTTTAATATGATGGTACCATAGTTTTCATGATGATCACTGGATTGCTTCTTTCCGTATTAAAGCTGGGATTGACTTGCAGCCTTCCCTAACTGAGTAGAGTTTTGAGTAGTGTGTCGTTCTAAAATATAAAGTTAGTGGTTTTGTTCTTCTAAGCAAGAGCCAAGAACTTCTTTCAGTACTTCTTGTAGCTTTGGTTTGGTTTTCAGAAAGTCTCTGAATTCTGTTATCCGGGAATGTCTTAATTTCATTTTGGTATTTGCAAGATAGTTTTGCAGGATATATAACTCTTGGTTGGAAATTCTTCTCCTTCAAGGCTTTGAATCTACCATGCCACTGTCTCCGTTCCACCATGGTTTCTGCTGAGAAATCTGATGAGATCCTATAGGGTTTTCCTCTGAATGTTAGCTTTGCTTTGAGTCTTGCTGCCTTTAAGTGTTGCTGCTTATGTTTCATTTTGTTCAGCTTGATTATAATATGTCTGGTAGTCTTTCTTTTGAGATCTATATTGGGTGGTGTACAATATGCATTGGAGATGTCTATATTCTCTTCCTTCATGATTTCTGAGAAGTTTTCTGTCACCAGCTTAGCAACAATACTCTCTGTGTTCTCAGGTGTCTCACCCTGTTCAGGGACTCCAATTAATCGAAGGTTGTTCCTCTTAATAGAGTCCCACATGCTTCTTAATGCTTCTTCATTTTTCTTGTTTTTTTTTCTGATTTCTGCTCATAGACACTAACATCAGTAGCTCTGTCTTCCAAGTCAGAAATTCTTTTTTCAATTCCTTCCCTTTGTTTTCTTGGCTTTGCATGGTATGACTTTGATTTTCTTCTTGATCTATTGGATTTCAGGGTACTGGGGTTCCATCAGTTCGAACAGCTTGTTTAATTTCTCCTTTTCTTCTGCTGCATTTTGTATAGGGTCTAGAAGGGCTCTGATGTCTAATTCAAGGAAATATATCTTGCACCCACTCTGTAACACAGCTGACCACGTGATATCACATGTAAACACTCCATTTTTGCAGTATGCTATTATATTGTTGCAATGTCTGCTAAACAGTGTTCCCACGGCAAACACACTCAAAGGCTTTCAGATGAGAGTGAGAGCCAAGGCCCCAGGAGCTCAGCACCTGCTCCTCTTGTCCATGAACAAACAGAGCTTCAGGTGACGAAGCTGATGACCATGTGGCTCAGGTGACAGTTGCTCAGAATAAGGGGAACCTGAGCCTCTTTTCCTTCGTCCTGTAAGTACTGGATGTGCCTCAAGACATTCAAACCCCCTTCACTAGCTGTCATGGATTGAATCACATCCCCCCTAAAATGTTTGGCCATGTGGCTGGGCTATGACTGCGGGTACTGTGTGCTGCTTCTCCTCTGTAAACTCTGTCTCCTTGAGTTAAAGAGGGAGGGTGGGCAGAGCTGTGTTGGCGTGACCCACTCTGTGTAAAACTGGACTGTGACTCGAGGCACTCTTTTGCAATGTAACAGAAAGGAAACAAAGCAGAGTTGGGAACCTGACACTCTGTGTGAGGCCCGGAGAAAGAGGAACAGCAGAAATCACTGTCAGTGCAGCGGGGTCCTTTGTCAAGGGATCCTGGCCTCTCCTTCCTTCAAGGGGATGTGAGTCTGTTCACTGGCTCAAGTCTCAGAACTGATTTCGAGCCAGTGACTCTGTATTCTGTTGACCAGGGTCAGACTTTCATTGACATGCCCTAGAATTCTTCCTCTTGTAAAGATGAAATAAACCCCGAATAGGTTTCCCATCTACTTCACTCCTAGGGACACCATGACCAAATAGCCAATGCCATAAATCCAAATGAGTCAGACTAGGCTCTCAGTCCATTGCAATGGACTCAATTGTGACTGGTTTGTTTTTTTCTTAATCTGAAAGTGCTGTGAGCCTGTGCCCATCATGAGGACCACAGCCACACTGTCTTTGTTGGCTCAGGTCCCCCACGTGGACCCGCCCACCACGGGGTCAATCAGCCCACTGCGGTGTCTTCAGTCACTTAGGCATCAGTCCCTGTTCCATCTGACTCCATCGAGCAACACTCACAGCTGTCTGCCAGGGTGCTGGGCCTCCCTTCACAAATCCCTTCCTCAGGCTTGCGGTAACAGCCTGTCCGCTGGCACTCCCTGTGTGGGGCTATGAGTCTAACTCATAAACCCCTCTCACAGGCCTGCTTTGTTTGGCCTCTAGACACCTTCCTCTGTGGCATACCACACAAGGCCCGTTTAGCATAGGCCAGGACTACACCCAGGCTTCAGTCCATTCATCTCACAGACCCCCTGATGTCTTCCTGACTGCTCTGCCTGAGACACCAGATGAAGCCTTTGTGCTTGTCAGACCCAGGTCACTGAACTCAGACTGCGTCAGACTTATGCTCCTTGCACCATTAGGCCTCACCCATGACAGCCTTGCCACACAGAGTCCCTAGTTGTCTGTCTGTATAGATTAGAAACTCCCAGTGGTTCTTTTTCTTCTGCAGGGTAGCTTCCCTATTCCTGGGTCATTTTGTATTTTACCTTTGGAGGTGTTGGGGACTTCACTCTACTCACAGGTTTAGAAGCAACAGCGGGTGGTGGGGATGTGTTTGGAAAACATTTGGCAGTGTCTTGTAACACACTGCCCTAGGCCGTGCCCCAGGCAATGACTCAGAGAGTCTCTTCAGACACAACTGGGTTCACCTTCTCAGATCCGGGGCAGAAAGGCTAAGGATTTACTGCGGAGGGGGGTTAAGGACAAAAATGGATGGGAAACATTCTGTGGTCATTTGTTTGCTATTTATCAATGACACTCTGTTTCTTTCACTCCTAAAAGCATGGGGGTTTTCTTCTTCAACAGGACAAACAAAAACCCAATGAAAGGGGTCTGCAGCCCCTGCTTTTGCTGCTAGGAGACTTGAATACTGTCCGATTCTGAGGTCAAGCAGAATTTTAACCCCTGCAAAAAATGAGCCTAGCAAGCACTTTGTGAGACAAGTAAGAGCTTAACCATTGCCCTCCCAAGACTGTGATTCAAGGAAACGCTGAGGTACACAAAATCAGTAAAAAAGACTGCTGAGGGAATGAAAATACCGCTGACCCATCAGTCAGCCAAGTCACTGAACTCCCTCTCTGAGCCCAGGGTCCTCTCTGCCCTGAGGTTTGTAGTCCCCTGTCCACAGCCCCAAGTGTGCTGTGCCCCAGATTCTCCTTGGTTGCATAGGCACCCAGCCATTATCAGGAAGTAAAAGAGTTACTTTGTTCTCAGGCTACAGACTGGGAACCTTGAATGGAAACTTGTGATTTCAGTCTCCAGACAGCCCAAGCAATAGGTCAGGGAATCTGTGTGGCCATCCTTCTCTGGAGATCTGACCTTCGCAGCAAGGTCTTTGTTAAGGGATCATTTTTCAGAACATCTGGGTCCTGTCATGGCTTTGTCACCAGGATGAAACCCCCCTGACTGTCTTTCACGTCTGTGTTTTTGCCAGCCTGTCGTCTTGGAACCAATAATGTTAAAGTCTCTGCTTTTCTTGTCCTGACTCCAACGGGCCGTCATCACTGTAAACCAATGAGGGAAACCGGAACTTTATTGTCCCCCGTCCCCAGTGTCATGACCGGGGACTCACTTACTGCCGATGCCCAAGCTCCAGCCTCAGATCTTACGATTTTCTCTTGCAAAGTCCTGGTCAAATGAATCTCTTCATTTAAGGTAGCTGAAGTCTGTACCCGGCAACATTCTGAGGCAGTTGATAAGCAGGCGTGTGAATTTAAACTTTTCCCAAGAACTCTCGGAGCCCAAGGACGGACTCTGGCGCCCGGGCCCCTTCCTGTCACCTCCACGGGACTCCTCACTCTGTCGGGAGGAAGTGAGCCCCATGAGTAAACCATGCATTTCAACACGGCTCTCATAATCCAGCCCCTGATTATCTGGTCCAGCTTTTGTAATATAAACTCAAGTCTTTTCTCGACTCCTCACTCCCTGCCACCCTCTCGGCACCTGCTCCTGGTTCTGAGGAGATTTCGAGCTTGTTTCCCACCTCACCTCTCCCAGAAATCTGCTTGGACCCCTGTGCTATGAATTGCGTGACAGCATGGCCATCTGATGGCTGCCTCTTCCCAGTCGCGTTCGTGCTTGTGTTTCTGCCCGCCAGCTAACTGCGGTGTAAACAGGCTTTGCTCAGCTGTTTCGGAACTTTACAAGGCACAAGAGCAGAGGAAAAGGCCCCGAATCGATTTTTGCCACGCCCTGAAAGTGCTCAAGTTTCAGGGTGACTTTTGAACCTCTGGTCTTAGGCATTCCAGATTCCACTCGCAGTTGGGCTATTTTGGGACATGACCTGTCCACCACAGATTGGACAACACGTGTAATTCTTCGCTGAGACCTTTGATCCTTTTGTTTTTCTAAGGATGTCTTTTGGTTTAGAGCAGCTTTTGGTTGGTGCCTGGTGATGCTTGGTGTGAAAGGGAAAGCCCTTCCTCAGGACCATACCGGAATCCCTTTGGGGATTTCTACTCTGCATGTATATTCAGGAATTATGGCAGCAAATCGGTTTATTATCCGCCAAGATGGGCTTCTGTCATCCCGGATACATTGCTGATACCGGCTGGGTTAAACTCACTAATATAATTTTGCTGTGCAGCAACTTATGGAATACAACCTCTCAGCTGAATCAGACTCCATGGGAGTCCTTTTTGATTTTTTTCCTAAGCATCCAAACAGTAAAATCTTAGGAAACTTGCTTCCTTAGGAGATGGTATGTTAGACAAAGCAGAGTGACTAAAGAATTGGAAAATCGGAGTGTCGTGTCTGTTCCTCCCACAAGTGAATCTCCCATGACGATTAAGCATCTTCCTTTCACCAACCCGTGGTCATCTACTCCCTTCTCTGCGTCTGCCATCCTAGAATGTCTCCTGAGGACTTCCTCTCACAGGAAAGACAAGGAGGCAGAAGAGGGGAGGCCAGCTCTCTGTGGGAAACCACTCCACTGATGAGACACCCTTGAAGGTGCCATTCCCCCAAACTGCAAGTGGA
Source organism: Heterohyrax brucei (assembly GCA_028571685.1). Classification (NCBI taxonomy): domain Eukaryota; kingdom Metazoa; phylum Chordata; class Mammalia; order Hyracoidea; family Procaviidae; genus Heterohyrax; species Heterohyrax brucei. The sequence goes on along the minus strand of CM053152.1, from coordinate 118,241,968 downwards.
CACCTTGAGGTGACTCTTGCCCCCTGATTTAAGGCACGATCTCTTACCACTGTTAGAGCACCCCCAACCTGTGTGAAGACCTGCAGAACTCTAAAGAAGAAGTTAAACTTGTGGCAGAAACTTTTGAGCCTGCTCTAGTTATCTGTATAACTTGCTACAGTGTTGCTGGGATGATGGGGGGCTCAGAAACCATTGTCCTTGCACACAGATGTCTCAGGGACAGATCCAATGACTCAGACTAAAGCCAGTATAACATGTACAATGTTTTGCAAAGAGTTTTCACGAGAAGGTAGTTTGTGCTACAGTAGAGGCTTGCAAGCGAGAACAGAGTGAGAACACTCGTTGCTGTAGATACTGCGGGGCTAAACTTTTTAGGGAGCATTTAGGGTCACACCTAAGAGATGCAGGAGCCAGAGCAGCCGTCATCACCCATTCTGCGAACCCTCTATCCGCTGACTCAGCTGACTTAGTTCACTGATATCAGTTCATTCAGGAGAATGTGGAAACCTCACAGTTCACCACCTGAGCCTGTAAGTCAGCCCAAACCTTAGAGGCCTACAGAGACTGAGCCGAAGACAAAGGCTCAATGAAACTCGTTTCTACCTTCACAATGATACCGTTACAATATCCTGGATAAAAGCAGAGCTATAAACCTCAGTTTGTGAAGAGGTCCACGTTGCTCCCATTGGAGTTCCTGGAGATTGCTAGTCTTGTAAGAAGCCTGGGCATTTTAAGTACTGTCTTCATTTAAGAAATAAGTCTATTGGATACCCATCTGCAATAAACTGAGACAAGATCCATTGCTTACACCTTATACAAAAACCAACTCAAACTGAATAAAACACCTAAATATCAAATCTAAGACGATAAAGCTCATCCAAGAAAAAGGAGGAACAATGGAAGGTTTAATAATGCAGACAGACTTCCAAATCTGTCAAACAAAGCACAATTAGCAGAAAAGAAAATAGATAAATGGGAACTGTTAAGAATCAAACACCTTCGCTCATCGAAAGACTTCATTAGTAGAATTAAAAGGTCGCTTACAGAATGGGAAAAAATATCTGGTAACTATTTTTCAGACTGACGCCTGATCTCCATAATCTATAAGATACTACAAAATATGAACAAGAAAAAGATCAATCATCCAATTAAGCGATGGGCAAAGGAGATGGACAGACCCTTCTCCAAAGAGGCGATCCACACAGCCAAAAAGCACATGTGGATATGCTCACAATCATCAGGTACGAAAGAATTTCAAATCAAAACTACAATGGGATACCATCTCACCCCAGCAAGGTTGGCCATATCCCGAAAAAGAGAAAACAACAAATGCTGGAGAGACTGTGGAGAAAGTGGAACTCTTCTACACTGTTGGTGGCACTGCAAAATGGTGCAACCTCTTTAGAAAGCCATCTGGTGCTCCCTTAAAAAGCTGGATGTAGATATATCATTTGACACAGTAATTCCACTACTTGGAATTTATCCAACAGAATCAAGGCCACTTACACCAACTGATACGTGCACACAAATGTTTATCACAGCACAGTCCACAACAGGAAAAAGATGGAATCAACCCAGATGCCCAACAACAGAGGAATGGACAGGTAAACTGTGGTATATATACTCAATGGAATGCTATGCAATGATAAAGAACCATGATGATTTCAGGAAACATCCCATTACCTGGTTTCAACTGAAGGACATTATGTTGAGTGAAAGTATTCAGTTCCAAAAGGACAAATATTGCATGAGACCCCTATCAGAAGAACTTAAAAATAGGCTCTTGCATAGAAAAAAAGACTCTGATGGCCGCAGGGGTGGGGAGGGAGGGAGGACAAGGGGAGAAGGGTTTAGATTAGACAGTTGACAGAAATTTGGTTGGGTGAAATTGGTGACAGCACACATTACAAAGAAGATCAATAGTAACTAGACTTCAACACAATTTGAGTACTCCTCTCATCCCAACCCAATATTGCAAAGACAGGGTAGCTGGGGCAGGTGACTGGGGACCATGCTCTCAGGTCAAATCGAGGCATATTGGCACAAGTAGCATATTTCTAATGAGGGCTTACTGCACCCCATATTGGTGAGTGGCATCTGGGGTTTTAAAAGCTGCCAAGCTGCTGTCTGAGGGAACAGCAAATGCTCCCAATTCAACAGGATCAGATGATCTCCGAGGACCAAAACAACATGGAGGAAAGAGAACTCAGAAGACACAGAGACCCATGTGAGTGGGTCTCTAGGTCGACTTTGGACCCGAAGAACCAGATGGTGGCCAGCCACCACCAGTGATAGCCGCGATAGAGCTCAGAAATTGAGTTTCACTGGCAACAAAAGAATAGGGGTGAACCCAGAAATCTCCCCGGAAAGACCGAAATTGATGGTCAAGGAGCCTCGGAGTTCCCCTGGGAGCATGGTCCCCTAGCCCTGATGCTGCCCCTGCCAATAAATTCTAATGAAGGTCAATTCTTAAGACAGCAATGGAGTGGATTTCGTGATGCAGAGTGACCATGTATTGTGGGCGCTCTGCGGTTCTGTGCATCTAGAGGATGTCCTCCTGCTGACCTCTTACTCAAGGAAAGGGAGTAGGTGGAGAGGAGAGGATAGAAGACTCTTGGGAGGTTAGGTCATGTATACAGCAGAGAGGAAGAATGTGCTCTCACCGGACAAGGAGAATAGGGGAGCTGTATACAGGTGAGCATGCAAATTTATATGGGAATGCACATTTTGATTCAATCACAATAAAGAGAAAGAAAGAAAGAAAAGAATTAAGTGGGCAGCTACAGGATACACATAAAAGCCTGTGGAGTAGAATCGGAAGTTCAGAAAGAAACCCACACGTCAGAAGTCTTCCTTGGTCTCCCTTATTCCTTGTCCAGCTTTCATATGCTTATGAGACCACTGCAAACACCATGGCTTGGATCAGGGAAATTTTAGTCTTTGAGGGGATGTCTTTGCTTTTAAAAGCTCTGAAGAGGTCTTTTGCAGCAGATTTGCTGAAGGAAATGCATCACTGGGTTTCTTGAAGGCTGCTTCCCTAGGGTTTGATCCTCAATCTGTGTAAAATCAAATCCTTGACACTTTCAATCTTTTCTTTGTCTATCATGATATTTCTTATTGGTGCAGCAGGAAGGATATTCGTTTTCTTGATACTACAGTGTAATCCCTGCCGAAGATTACGGACTTGTTCTTCATCAGTAAGTGCTCCAAGATCTTTTCCCTTACAGCAGGCAAGGTCATGTAATCTGCAGAACATAGGTTGTTAATGAGTCTTCCTCCAGTGTTTTTCCATAGTCTAGCTCTTGAATAGTTTTGGTCAGCACATACGTTGAGTAGGTATGCTGAACAGATGTCACCGCAATGCTGACCAACCCTGACTCTCAACCACACAGAATCCCCTTCTTCCGTTAGAACAACTTCCTCTGAATTTATGAGTGGGCTCCTCATAAGCACAATTCAACATTCTGAAATTCACATACTTCATAATGTTATCTGCACGTCTTCCCCATCCACAGGTCAAATACCTTTGCACACTTTCCTCGTGGATTCTCTCAGTGATGCATCCTGAGGCTTGAATTTTTCTTTCAATTCTTTCAGCTTGAGAAATGCAGGGTGTGTTTTCCCTTTCTTTTTCTGTGTCCGACTCTTTACATGTGTCATTGAAACCAGAGGCTGAAATGCACCGTGTTCAAACCATACGGAGGACCTAAGACACGGAGCGTGAGAGGCACTGTTTAAGGTTCACACCCAGTCCCATGGAAAACACAGCTTTCACCTTCCACAACTCCTGGTGATGATTCCAGGACAAGGGGCACTCAGCCTTAGAGGCACCAACATAGATTTAGTAACCTATAGGCTATGAGTAACACCTCCTGCTTTGATCATTGGGCTCTAATCAATGATAAATGAATTAAGGAGGACACCGGGGAGGACAGGAAGAATAACTTGAGCACTTTTCTGTCAAAGTCCTAGCTTGCTAGCATTCCTTGGCTCCCAAAATCACACATTATCTTACACAAGCCACTGAGATAAAAATCTTTGCAGCCCTTGTAGCTGCTTCTTCAGATCAGTAAACAAGTGGAGGCACCTCTTCCACGAACCCCTACTCAGCTGATTATCTAGAGCCTCTGGACCCCACTTCCTGATGCAATCTTGAGGCCTGCCCCAGGACGGATGCCCCCCAATAGCTCACATTGTTTCTCCCCTCACACCTACTCTTACCTGCTGTAAAAACCCTGAGCTTGCCTGGAAAACTCAGATAGGCTCTGAGGATGGGAATTACCCCCATTCCTTCCAATGCCACCTTCCAAAGAAACCTTTGATGATTTCACCAAAACTCCTGTCTCAGAATATGGCTTCACAGCAGGTGGTGTGAGCCCAGGGTTTGTCTGGTCCCTTTGTTAGAAAACCCTGCAGGCCTTTTTCAAGCCGCCAGTGGAAATTCCCTCTGCTGCTTTTTCCAATCATTGTTTCTTCCATTGGCTTCAGCTACTCGAAATTCAAGAGCAGGTTGCAGAGCCTGTACGGACACCCGTTGGTCTTCTCTTTCTTTCCTGGCCTTCCAATGAGTGCCCGATTTCATTCTTTAGGACATCCTTGCTGTCAGTCCATAGCTCACCTGGTCTTTGGTTATTACTGTTTGAGGCGCAAATCTTGTATTGAGATGCTCTCTGCATTCAGGTGGACTCTACTCAGGATGGAAACCCGGGCGGGGTTGGGCTGAGTGCCACAGCTGCCAACCAAAACATCAAAACTTTTCAGAAGAGGAGAAAAAAGAGATAACTGAGAAAATTTCACATTATACAATATTAAATTTTAATTGAAAATACCACTATAAACTCATAATGGTTTTCCCCATAAGTTTCTGAACAAATTTTTCATTGAAATGTATGTACATAAAAACTACACATGTAGATGTACAGCTAGATTGTCACACACTGAATACAGCTGTGTCGTGAGCACACTAATCAAGTGGCAGGACATGGCCCCCCTCCCCAGCATCTGCTCCTCTGTTGTCATGACTACCTTCTCTGTACCCACCCCAAGGAACCACTGTTCTTATGTCTAACCTCCCAGAAGCATTCTGTGTTTGCATTTCATGTACACAGAGTCAGATACTGAGGCTTCCTGTGTGTGTGGCTTCTTAGGCTCCAAACTGCTTTTGAGATCTTCTTTTACTGTCTGGAGGCATATGGATTTGATTGTTCTTGCAGTAAGAATTGGTTTAGAGAACTCACATTCTGCAGAAAAGCATCAGGTTAAGGTTCAGAAATAGTAGCTAATTTCAGAGCATGATGTCAAGTTCAGGAATATGTACCTTGCCGCCAGTGTCCCACACAGATGGCCACTTGACTGAATGTCTGAATATTCCAACTTTGCAGTTAGCTATTGTATTAGGGCAATGTCTGCTGAACTAGGTTCATATGGGAAATGTCCTCAAAGGTTCTTGGATGAAAGTGAGAGCCAAGGCCCGTGGAGCTGCCCACCTGCTCCTCCTGCCCATCAGCAAACAGAGCTTCAGGGGAGAAAGATGATGACCATGTGGCTCAGGTGGGAGCTGCTCAGACCAGGGGGGACCCGGGCCTCCTGTCCATTGTCCTCAGAGCACCGGGTGCGCTTCAAGCCACTCAAACCCCCTTTACTAGCTGTCATGGATTCAATTATGTCCCAGAACACCAAAATGTGTACGCATTTGGCTGGGCCATTGTGTTTCTCCTGTGCTGTAAACCCTACCTCTGTGAGGTGAAGGATGGAGGGTGGGTGGGGCTGAGTTTGGGGACTCAGTCAACCTGTAACAGTTGACTGTGCCTACAGGCAATCTTTTGGGATATAAAGGAAAGGGAAGGAAGCAAGAGTTGGAGACCTCACACCACTCCCTTCTCACCCTGGGAAAAAGGGGAACAGCAGACATGGCTGGCAATGCAGTGGAGTCCTTCCTGAAAGGGTCCCAGCCTCTCCTTCCTTCAAAAGGTTGTGGGTCTGTCAACTGTCTCAAGTCTCAGAATTGATTTCAGGGCAGTGACACTGTATCCTGGTGATCTGAGTTAGACTGTAATTTCCTTGATCTGGAATTCTTTCTCTTGTAAAGAAGAACTAAACCCCTAGTAGATTTCCCTCCTATCTCACTCCTAGGGACACAGTGACCAAGTAGCCAATGCCATAATCTGTAGGAGTCAGACTAGGCTCCCAGTGCATTGGAATTGACTCAATAGTGACTGGTTTGGTTTTCTCTTCATTCGGAAGACTGCTGTGAGCCTGCTGTCCATCGGAAGCACCGCACCCACACTGTCTTTGTCGATTCAGGTCCACCACTCTGGCCTGACCACCACGGGGTCCAATCACCCAATCGGATGTCTTCACTCACTTAGAGTATGGCTTCCTGTTCCATCTGACTCCACCAAACACCACTCACAGCTGTCTACCAGGGTGCTGGGGCTCCCTTCACAAATCCCTTCCTCAGGCATATGGCAACAGGGTGTCCTCTGACACTCTCTGTGTGGGGCTATGAGTCTCATTGATAATCCCCTCTGACAGGCCTGCTTCCCTCGGCCTCTGGGGACCTTCTGTGACACACCAGGTAGGGCTCTGTTAAGTGCAGGCCACCCCTCAGCCAGACTTCAGTCTGTCAGTCCCACAGACCACCTGATACCTTCCTGGCCACTCTACCTGAGACATTGCATGAAACCTTTGTGCTTGTTGGACCCAGGTCACTGAACTCAGATTGCATCAGCTTTATGTTCATTGCACCATTAGGCCTCACCCGGGACAGCCTTGCCACACAGAGTCCCCAGGCTTCTGTTTGTATAGATTAGAAACTCCCAGCAGTTCCTTTTCTTCTACAGGATAGCTTCCCTCCTCCTGGGTCATTTTGTACTTTATCTTTGGGGGTGTAGGGGACTTTGGTCTACTCACAGATCTAGAAGCAACAGTGGGTGGTGGGGATGTGTTCTGACAACAGTGGGTGATGTCTTGTAAGGCACTGTACTAAGCAATGCCCAGACAATGACTCAGTCTGTTAGGGTTCAGATTTCAAGAGGCGACTCTTCTTTGAAAGTTAAGTTTTATTAAAAATATGTCCCATAAGAAAAAGACTGGTGCACCAGGGACCCACTCCAAACTACTCAGAGCAAGGAGGCGGAGCAAGGAGGCGGGGCAAGGAGGTGGGGCCAGGAGGCGGGGCCAGGAGGGGAGCCTGAGTAACTTTTTCATTAGCATTATTAAGTAGTGAGCCTACACAGCAGGGAGGGAGAGCTGATCCTTGCATTAATTGGGTGAGGCAGTTTTGTAGGTGGTAAAATGTAGTCATTAGGAATGTTTACTTGGCAGGTGGGCCAGGGTCAAGAGGTTACCGGTAAGGCTGTTTCTAAGGTTCAAGGCTGTCTCCAGGCTCTGTTTTGTGTCAGGTGCTAAGTAATCTATGGTAACATCTGTATTTCTCTGCTAAGTTTCCTGGGGCCTTTTATCTGAACAATTTGACTCTTTACTGCTTTCTTCCTCAACAATGTTGCTTGTGTCTCATTTTAACAAGTCTCTTCAGACACAACTGGATCACCTCATCAGATGGTGGGCTGAAGGGCTAACGGGTTTACTGCAGGGGGGGGTTAACAGACAAAAATGGATGGAAAACAGTCTGTGGTTATTTGTTTCCTATTTATCAATGGCACTCCATTTCTTTCACTCCTAAAAGCATGGGAGTTCTCCTTCTTCAACAACACAAATAAACAAAAAACAAAGCAAAGGAGTCCAAAACAGCCACATTGGATACTAGGAGGCTTCAGTGTTGTCTGATTCTGACCTCCAACAAAATTCAAACCCCAGACAAAAAGTGAGCCCAAAAAGCATTTTGAGAAGCAAGTAAGAACTTAAGCTTTGCCCTCCGAAGCCTGTGACTCAAGGAAACGATAGGATATACAAAATCAGCAAAAAAGACTGCTGAAGGAATGAAAATACATATGGCCCATCAGTCTCTCAAGTGTCTGAACTCTCTCTCAGAGCCCAGGGTCCTCTGCCTTGAGGGTTGTGGTCCTCTGTCCACAGCCCCAGGTCAGCGGTGCCCCACATTCTCCTTGGTTGCCTAGGAACCCAGCCATTATCAGGAAGGAAAAGTTACTTTGTTCTGAGGCTAGACACTGGGAACCTTGAAGGGAAAGTTGAGATTTGACTCTCCAGACAGCCCAAACAATAGGTCAGGGAATCCCTGTGGCCATCCTTTTCTGGAGATCTGACCTTCGCAGCAAGGTCTTTGTCAAGGGATCGTTTTTTGGAACATCTGGGTCCTGTCACGGCTTTGTCACCAGGATGAAACCCCGTACCCAGTTTTTCACGTCTGTGTTTTATCCCATCTGTGGTCTTGGAACTAACAATGTTAAAGAGTCTGCTTTTCTTGTCCTGACTCAGACGGGCCGTCATCACTGTAAACCAGTAAGGGAAACCGGAACTTTATTGTCCCCTGTCCGAAGTGTCACGACCGGGGACTCACTTCCCGCCAATGCCCAAGCTCCTTGTGAGTTTTCCTTGCAGAGTCCTGGTTAAATAAATCTCTTGATTGAAGGCGCCTGAAAAGTCTTCACTGGACAACCTTGTGAGGTGGTTAATCAGCAGGATGTTTGCAGTTCAGTTTTCCCCGAGGACTCTAGCAGCCCAAGAGTGGATTCTGGCACCAGGGCCCCTTCCTGTCCCCTCCATGGGACTCCTCACTCTGTTTGCAGGAAGTGGGCCCGACTACCAAACCATGCATTTCAAAAGGGCTCTGTGACAGTCCAGCCCCCGATTTCCTGGTTCAGCTTTTGTGATACTAACACCAGTGTTTTCTCCACTCCTGACTCCTGCCTCCCACTCCCAGCTGTAACCGGTTCTCAGCGGACTGGGAACTTGATTCCCACCTCCCCTCCCCTAAAAAACTGCTTAGACTCCTGTCTTCTCAATCGTGTGACAGCATTGCCATCTGCTGGTTGTCTCTTTCCAGTCGTGTTTATGCTCCTGTTTCTGCCTGCCACCTAACTGCGGTGCGAACAGCCTTTGCTCAGGTGTTTGGGGACTTTACAAACCACGAGAGCAGAGAAAAAGGCCCCTAATCGATTTTTGCCACGCCCTGAAAGTGCTCAAGTTTCAGGGTGACTTTTGGACCTCTGGTCGTAAGAGTTTCCTGATTCCGCTGGCGGTTTGGCCATTTTGGCACGTGACCCATCCGCCATGGACTGGATGACGCGTGTAATTGCTCGCTGAAACCTTTGATCCTTTTGTTTTTCTAAGGTTGCCTTTGGGTTTAGAACAGCTTTTGATTGGTGCCTGGTGATGCTTGGTGTGAGAGGGAACGCCCTTCCTCAGTACGATACAGGAATCCCTTTGCCGATTTCTGCTCTACATGTATTTTCCGGAGTTATGGCCACAAATCGGCTTAGTACCTGCCAAGATGGGGTTCTGTCATCCCGGAAACCATTCCTAATACTGGCTAGGTTAGGTCTCAGTTAAACTCACTAATGTAAATTTGCTGTCGAGCAAATTACGGAATACAACCTCTCAGCTTAATCACAATCTATGGGAGTTTGTTTTGTTTTGTTTTGTTTTTAAGGATCCAAATGGTAAGATGTTAGGAAATTTGCTTCCTTAGGAGATGGTGTGTTAGACAAAGCAGAATTACTGAGGAATTGGGAAATCGGAGTGTCTGTCTGTTCCTCCCACAACTGAGTCTCCTATGACTGTTAACCATCTTTCTTTGACCCACATTTGGGATCTCCTCCTTCTCTGAACGTCTTTCTCACAGGAACAGAGGCAGAGGCAGCAGAGGGGAGGCCAACCCTCCATGGGAAAGTACCCCACTGATGAGATGCCCTTCAAGGTGCCATTTCCCCAAACTGCAGTGGACAGCCTGAGCTGACTCTTGTCCCCTGATCCAAGGCAAGATCTCTTACCACTGTTAGAGCGCCCCCTACCTGTGTCAAGATCTGCAGAACTCTAAACAAGAAGTGAAACTTCTGGCAGAAACTTTTGAGTGGGCTCAAATTATCTGTATCACTTGTTACAGTGTTGCTGGGATGATGAAGGTGCTCAGTGGATGGAAGGAACTAACACAAGCTGAGAAATCACTGTCCTTGCACACAGATGTCTCAGAGACAGATCTGATGACTCAGACTAAAGCCATTGTAACAAGTACAATGTTTTACAAGGAGTTTTTACCAGAAGGTAGCTTGTGCTACAGCTGAAGCTTGTAAACAAGAACGGGGTGAAGACCCACAAGAGTGGATGCCTACATCGACTTGGGACCGGAAGAACCAGATGGTGCCCGGCCACCACCAGTGGTAGCCACAATGGAGCTCACAGAGAGGAGTCTCATTGGCAACAGAAGAATAAAAAGGGGTGCATCCTGAGATCTCCACTAAAAGACCTCAATTGATGGTCCAGCAGTCTCGGGGTTCCCCTGAGAGCATGGCCCCCAGCCCTGATGCTGCCCTTACCCATAAATTATAATGAAGTTCCACTCTTTGGACAAGAATGGATTGGACTTGGCAATGCAGAGTGATGATATATTGGATGCACTCTGTGGTTCTGTACATCTATAGGATATCATCCTGCTGACCTCTGGCTGGAGGAAGGAGAGTGGGTGGAGAGGAGGGGAAAGGAGGCTGTAGGGAGGAGGAGACATGTATGGAGCAGAGAGGAATAGTGTACTGTCACCAGACAGGGAGAGTAGTGGAAGCTGCATACAGGTGGGCATGTAAATTTATATGGGAATGTACATTTTCACTCAGTCATGTTAAATAAAAAATAAAAACAAAGAACCAGGTGAGAACATTCATTGTTATAGACATTGTGGGACTAAACATTTTAGGGAGCATTTAGGGTGACACCTAGGAGATGCAGGAGCCAGAGCAGCCGTCATCACCCATTCCGCGGAAGCTCTATCAGCTGACTCAGCTGACTTAGTTAAATGACGTAAGTTGATTTTGGAGAATGTAGAAATCTCACAGTTCACCACCTGAGCCTGTAAGTCAGCCCAAACCTTAGAGAAGAGTCCTACAGAGGCTGAGCCAAGGACAGAGGCTCAATAAAACTCTTTTCTGTCTTCAGAATGACACCGTTACAATCTCCTGCAGAAAACCAAACCGGTAAACCCCTATTTGTGAAGAGGTCCAGGTTGCTTCCACTGCAGTTCCTGGACTTTGCTATTCTTGTGTGAAGCCTGGACATTTTAAGTACTGTCTTCATTTAAGAAATAAGTCCATTGGATATCCAACGGCAATAAATTGACACAAGGCCCATATCTTACACCTTGTATGAAAACCAACTGAAACTGAATAAAACACCTAAATATCAAATCCAAGACTATAAGGTTGATCGAAGAAAAAGTAGGAACAACAATAGAGGTTTTAGGACACAACACAGACAGACTTCCAAATTGGTCAGAGAAACCACAGTCAACAGAAAACTAAATAGATAAATGGGAACTGTTAAGAATCAAACACTTCTGTTCATCCAAAGACTTCATTAATAGAATTAAAACAACACCTACAAAATGGGAAAAAATATTTGGCAACTATATGTCAGCCTGATGCTTGATCTCCATAATCTATAAGGTACTACAAAATATGAACAAGAAAAAGATAAATCATCCAATTAAGGGATGGGCAAAGGAGATGGACCGACATGTCTCTAAAGAGGAGATCCAGGAAGACGAAAAACACATGCGGACATGCTCACAATCATTAGGTACTAAAGAAATTCAAATCAAAACTACTATGAGATACCGTCTCACCCCAACAAGGTTGACCATGTTCTGAAAAACGCAAAACAGCAAATGGTTGAGAGGCTGTGGAGAAATTGCAAGTCTTCTACACTGTTGGTGGCACTGCAAAATGGTGCAACCTCTTTGGAAAGCAATCTGGTGCTCCCTTAAAAAAATGGATACAGATATACCATTCTACCCAGTAATTCCACTACTTGGCATTTATCCTACAGAACCAAGGCCTCTTACACCAACTGACATGTGTACACGAATGCTTATCACAGCACAGTCTACAATAGCAAAAAGATGGAATCAACCCAGATACCCAGCAACTGCCGGGAGCCGGTCCCAACACTTTGTAGGGTCCCGCACGGAGGGAGGGAAGACGTCGGCGGGAAATGAACAAAGGAGATAGGAAAGAATTTTCTGGTTTAAGGCAGCCCAACCCAGAGAGCAAGAGATCTTCTTCTGTTGCTGGTGTCGAGAGCTGTCGTCTTTATTTTTTATAGGTAAGGTGACGTAGTTGGTCACCCTATTTTCTTTATTATACAAACTATTGGTTAACAGGAAACTGACCCATCATTATTGGCTAACAAGAAAGTAACCCCTCGTGGTCTTCTACTTCTGATTAATTGTCAAGGCCTTTTTCAATAATTATCTAAGCCAGGTGTCCAGTGGTGATAAAATGTCAGGAACACAATTAATGGCTTTATTCGTATCTCAAAGTGGGAGGTACCAAAGGGCAGACTCCTCAAGGTTTCACCATTTGGCTGTCTCAGTTTGTTTTTCCAAGTTTTATTTATATCTTTCTGTGTAGATAGTAAGTGTCTGCCATCCCCCAATTAAGCCAGCTGCACTAAGAAAGATGTTTCTTTAGTGTTTATCAGTTTTCTATACCAGGTATAATAAACCTAAAAGTTTATCTATTCTTCCAGCTGCAAGGAGAAAGGATGCTTTGTAGTTTTGATGGCTATGTGGAGAATTGTCCTTGAGAGCTTCTTAAGGGTTAGCTTGCAAACTTGTGTATGTGAAGAAAAGGGAGGGGGAATGTAATCAGTGGGGAGTGAGTAAAGCTGGGCAGGCCTCAGTGCTGTCAGGCATGCTGCATTGAAATCCATTTCTCTGATCTCTATTTCTCGGAGGTTCTTGGTCAGATTGTCCCAATATAGTCTCATAAACCGAGGGGTAGAAGCCCCTCTTAGGAGGCACCTCCTTGGTCCTCATGTCAGGAGAGGCGGGCCCGCTCCCGGCAAGCATCAGAGGAATGGACAGGTAAACTGGGATATATCTACTCAATGGAACACTATGTAATGATATACAACCATGATGATTTCAGGAAACATCTCATAACCTGGTTTCAGCTGGAGGACATTATGTTGAGTGAAAGTGACAAAACGACAAATATTGCACAAGACCCCGATTATAAGAACTTGAAAACAGACACTTGCATAGAAAAAAAGACTCTTTGATGGCTGCAAGGGTGGGGAGGGAGGAAGGGCAAGGGGGGAGGGTTTCGATTAGGTAGTTGACAGAAATTTGGTTGGGTGAAATCGGTGACAGCACACATTAGAAAGAAAATCAATACTAACTGGACTTCAGCATAACTTAAGTACTCCTCCCATCCCAACCCAATATTGCAAACACAGGGTAGCTGGGGTGGGGGACCAGAGACCATGCTCTCAAGTAAAATCAAGGTGAATTGGCACAACCAGCGTTTTGCTAATGAGGGCTCACTACACCCCATATTGGTGAGTGTCATCTGGGGTCTTAAAAGCTGCCAAGCTGCCATCTGAGTGTACAGCAAATGGTTTCAACTCAACAGGATCAGACGATGTCCGAGGACCAAAACAACATGGGGGAAAGAGAACTCAGAAGACAGAGAGACCCATGTGACTGCGCCTATACATCCACTTGGCCACCACCCCATGACCACCAGTGATGTCCGCGATAGAGCTCAGAAAATTGAGTCTCACTAGCAACACAAGCAACACGAGCCAAATGCCTTGTCATCTAATTAGTGACGCGCATGAATGGATGAACGAGATTCCCACTGTCCGTACCTACTATCCACAATCATGGTGTGCTGTGTTTGTAAGGGTAAAATTGCCACTCAGTTGGGCTTAGGGTGTTCCTAAAGCCAGTGGGGCAGAGTTTCTGTCCAAGCGGGCCTGGAAGGCCAAGATGAAGGCCAGTTGCCTCCACTAAGGATCTGGAGAGTGTGGCCAATACGAAGAGTTTGAATGGAATGGTTATGAAATGTCTCAGAGTGTGAAATAATGTTTTTGAAGCCATGACATTTAATGGAATGTGTTCTGGTAATTTGCCTGGTGTATGTTATAAGTGAAAACTGTTGCTATGTTATAAGTGAAAACTGTTCCTGTGTTATGGAATGAAAACTTGCTGTGCTATGAATGACTATATTGTGTGTGATCCAATGATATGTTTTTTGGGGTGCCAAAGGGTGAGATGTCATTGATTGAATTGTGTCCACCCAAAAATGTATGTGTTGATTTGAATTAGTTTGGTGTTCTAATATGGTGCCCTTCCTCCCATGTGTTGTGAATCCTGCCTCTGTGATACTGATGATGAAGAATGGTTTGCAGTTGTGTTAGTGAGGCAGGACCCAAGCTACAAGCTTGTGGAATATAAGGGAAAAAACTGAGCAGAGGAAGGTGGGAACCTCATACCACCAAGAGAGAAGCACTGAGAGCAGAGCACGTCCTTTGGACCTGAGGTTCCTGTGCCGAGATGCTCTCACTGGATGTGGACTCAGCTTACTGGACTGTGATGATTTTTCATACTGAATGGACTTGGAAGCTTAGGCATGGATTTGTGGCTTGCTGGACTGTGGCAAAAAAGCCTCTCCTCACGAAACTTTCCACTCGTGGTATGTTCCGTTGGAGCAGTACCAGGTGACTAAGACAAGGGGTGCACCTTGAGATCTCCCCTCAAAGACCACAATTGATGGTCCAGGGTCCTCGGAGTTCCCCTGGGAGCATGGTCCCTGGCCCTCATGCTGCCCCTGCCAATAGACCATAATGAAGGTCAACTCTTCAGACAGCAATGGAGTGGACCTAGTGATGCCGAGTGACCATGTCTTCTGGGTGCTTTGTGGTTCTACGCATCGATAGGATATCATCCTGCCAACCTCTTACTGAAGGAAGGGGAGTAGGTGGACAGGAGGAGATGGACGACTATTGGGAGGTTAGGTCATGTATGGAGCAGAGAGGAAGACTGCTGTCACTGGACAGGGAGAGCAGGGGGAGCTGCATATAGGTGAGCACACAAATGTATATGGGAGTGTACGTTTTCATTCAATCACTTTAAAAAGAAAAGAAAAGAAATAAATCGGCTGGTATAGGATACTCATAAAGGCCTGTGGAGTAGAATTGGAAGTTGAGAAAGAAACCCACACATCAAAATTCTTCCTTAGTCTCCTTTATTCCTTGCCCAGCTTTCATATGCTTATGAGACAATTACAAACACCACGGCTTGGGTCAGGCAAATCTTAGTCTTTCAGGGGATATCTTTGCTTTTCAAAACTCTGAAGAGGTCTTTTGCAGCAGATTTCCCCAAGGAAATGCATCATTAGGTTTCTTGAGTACTGCTTCCCTGGGAGTTGATCTTCAATCCATGTGAAATGAAATCCTTGACACCTTCAATCTTTTCTTTGTCTATCATGATATTGCTTATTGGTCCAGTGGGGAGCATATTTGTTTTCTTGATACTGCAGTGTAATACCTTCCGAAGACTGCAGTCTTGGTCTTCATCAGTAAGTGTTTCAACATCTTTTCCCTCACAGCAGGCAAGATTATGGTATCTGCGGAACACAGGCTGTTAATGAGTCTTCCTCCAGTGTTTTTCCCTAGCCCAGCTTCTTGGATGGTTTGATCAGCACACAGGTTGAGTAGGTATGGTGAACACACGTCACCACAATGCTGACCAATCCTGACTCTCAATCACACGGTATCCCCTTTTCCTGTTAGAACAACTTGCTCTGAATCTATGGGTGGGCTCGTCAGCACAATTCAACATTGTGGAATTCCCATACTTCACAATGTTATCTGCACTTCGTCATCATCGACAGGTCAAACGCCTTTGCACACTTTCCTCGTGGATTCTCTCAGTGCGGCATCCTGAGGCTTGAATTTTTTTTTCAATTCTTTCACCTTGAGAAATGCAGGGTGTGTTTTCCCTTTCTTTATCTCTGTCCGACTCTTTACACGTGTCGTTGAAACCCGAGGGTGAAATGTGCCATGTTAAAACTATATGGAGGACCTAAGACACAGGGCATTAAAGGCACTGTTTCAGGTCCACCCCAAACCCCACGGAAAACACAGCTTGCACCTTCCACAAGCCCCAGGTGACGATTCTAGGACAAGGGGCACTCAGCCTTAGTTAGAGGCACCAACATAGATTTAGCAACCTATAGGCTATGAGTAACACCTCCTGCTTTGATCACTGGACTCTAACCATTGATAAATGCATTAAGCAGGACGCTGGGGAGGAGAGGTAAAATAACTTGAGCACTTTTCTGTCAGAGTCCTGGCTTGCCAGCACTCCTTGGCTCACGAAATCACACATTATCTTATAGGAGGCACTGAGATAAAATCTTTGCAGCCGTTACAGCTTCTTCTTCAGATCAGCAAACAAGTGGAGGCACCAGTTCCATAAACCCCTGCTCAGGTCACAGCTAGGGCCTCCGGACCCCAGTTCCTGATGCAATCCTGAGGCCTGCCCAGGATGGATGCCCCAAAGTAATCCACATTGTTTCTCCTGTCACACCTACCCTTCCCTGCTATAAAAACTCTGAGCTTGCCTAAAAAACTCGGACAGGCTCTGAAGATGAGAATTAACCCCTATCCTTCACATGCCAGCTTCCAGATGAAACTTTGATGTCTTCACCCAAACTCCTGTCTCAGAGCCTGGCTTTGCAGCAGGCAGCATGAGCCTGGGGTTTGTCTGGTCACTTGATGCTCACACCCTTCTGTGTCTTCTCAAGCCAGTCAAGGAGATTTCCTTTGCTGCTCTTTCCCATCATTGTTTCTTCCATTGGCTTCAGCTACTCCAGGTTCAAGAGCAGGTTGCAGAGCCTCTACGGCACCCATTGGAGTCTTCTCTTTCTATCCTGGCCTTCCAGTGACCACCTGATTTCTTCCTCTAGGACATCCTTGCTGTCAGTCCACAGCTCACCTGGTCTTTGCTTATTACTGTTGGAAGTGTCAAATCTTGACTTGAGATGCTCTCTGTATAAAGGTGGACTCTGCTCAGGATGGAAATCCTGGTAGAGTGGGGCTGAGTGTCACAGCTGCCAACCAAAACATCAAAATTGCCTTGATGGCCTCTGGGAAAATATGTTAACTCTCTTGACATGACTGCAGCCATCTTGGCTGCTATACTGTTACTTCAACTTTGTATAGCCTTTTGTACTGAGAGCATGATAATCAATTACCTTGACTTTACCTTGTGTACAGTAACCTAGGAGTAATATGGGAACACCTCCAGGTAATGAGATAAGCCACACAGGGATGCGCAAAATCATGGCCCAGGCATGTAGGACAATGGGCAGCAGAAAGCCGTTCCCACCTTAGCAACTAGATAGGTGACTGGATGTTTCCTGCTCCTTGGTTTCTAGGATACTAATTGTTTTTGGTGCGTGGTATAAATACTTCAATGAAGCTTGATTGTGGGCTCTTCACTGGGAAGGCTGTTAGCCCCCTGATCCCAAACTGTTGTCTCTCTGTTTTTTCCTCAACCTTGGCATGGCTTCTCCTCCGCCTGTGTTCATCAAAGAACTCTCAGACTCCGACAATGGCCCCTAACAACAACAAGCTTTTCAGGGTAGTAGAAGAAAGAGATAAATGAGAAAACGTCACATTATACGTTATTAAATTTGAATTGGAAATACCACTATAAATATTTAATGGTTTTTCCCCTCAGTTTCTGAAGAAAACTTCCCATTGAAATATAGGTACATAAAACTACACTTGTAGATGTACAGCTAGATTCATTGTCACACACTGAATACAGCTGTGTCATGAGCACACAAATCAAGTGGGAGGACATGGCTCCCTCCCAGCACCCACTGCTCTGTTGTCATGACTACCTTTTCGGTCCCCACCCCAAGGAGCCAATGTTCCTATGTCTAACCTTCCAGAAGCATTCTGTGTTTGCATTTCGTGTACATGGAGTCATACAGTGAATCTTCTTCTATGTCTGGCTTCTGTGGCTCCAAAGTGCTTTCCAGATTGACTCTTATTACTATCTGCAGTTATAGGGATTTCATTGCTCTTGCAGTAAGAAATGGTTTAGAGAATTGACATTTTGCAGAAAAGCATCATCTTAACATTCAGAAATAATAGCTAATCGCAGAGCATGATGTCAAGTTCAGGGACATGTAGCTTGCCCCAATTGTCCCACACAGATGGCCACTTGACTCAAGTTCTGAACATTCCACCTTTCCAGTTAGCTATTGTATTTAGGGCAATGTCTGCTGAATGAGATTCATATGGGAAACATACTCAAAAGCTTTAGGATCAGTGTGGGAGCAAAGGCCCGCGGAGCTGCGCATCTGCTCCTCCTGTCCATCAGGAAACAGAAGCTGAAGGGACAAAGATGATGACAATGTGGCTAACGCGGGCACTGCTCAGACCAAGGGGAACCCGGGCCTCCTGTCCATTGTATAGGACCGGGCGTGCCTCCAGCGACTCAGACCCCCTATACTAATGGTCATGGATTGAATTATGTCCTGACCCTAAAATGTGTAACCATTACCCTGTTGTGCAGCACTCCTCCACGCTGACAACCCTTTCTGCGTGAGGTTAGTGAGAGAGGACGAGAGGCAGTGGTGTTAGTGGGGCTGACTCTGTGTGTAAGACTGGACTGTGCCTTGAGGCATCTTTTTGGGACACAAAAGAACGGGAAGAAAGCGAAGTAGGAGACCTCACCCCACTGTGAGGTCTGAGAGAAAGATGGACAGCAGCCATCGCTGGCGGTGCAGTGCGGTCCTTCCTCAAGGGATGCCGCCTCTCCTTCAGTCCAGGCCGTGTGGGTCTATCAACTGGTTCACGTCTCGGAACTGATTTCGGGGCAGTGACTCTGGTCTAGTGATCTGATTTAGACTGCCATTCACTTGACCTAGAATTCTTTCTCTTGTAGAGTCACATAAATGCTTAAGAGATTTCCCATCTACTTCACTCCTAGGGACACTGTGACCAGCTAGCCATATGAGTTAGACTAGGTTCACCATGTGTTGGAATCGACTTGATGGTGATTAGTTTGGGTTTCTTCTTACCTCTCATGACGGCTGGGAGCCCACTGTCCATGTCAATCACCACAGCCACGGTGCCTTTGTCAGCTGAGGCCCCCCACTCGGGCCTGACTGGCACGGGCTCCAGTGAGCCCACTCGGCTGTGTTCACTCAGTTAGGGCATCGCTCCCTGTTCCATCTGACTCCATCAAACGGCACTCACAGCCGTCGGCCAGGGTGCCAGGGCTCCCTTCACAAATCCCGTCCTCAGGCTTGTGGTAACGGTGTCCTCTGGACTCCCTGTGAGGGGCTGTGAGTCTCACTGATAAGCCTCTCTGACAGAGCTGCTTCCCTCGGCCTCTCGGGACTTCCTCTGTGGCACAGCAGACAGGGCTGGATTAGCGCAGGCCACCCCGTCGCGCAGACTTCAGTCACCCGTCCTACAGACCACCTGATACCTTCCTGACTGCTCTAGCTGAGACACCAGATGAAGCCTTTTTGCTTCTCAGACCCACGTCACTTAACTCAGACCTCGTCAGCTTTATGCTTCTTGCCACAGAGCCCCCAGGCTTCTATTTGTATAGATTGCAAAATCCCAGCCGTTCTTTTACTTTTGCAGGGTACTTCTCTCCTCCTGGGTCCTTTTGTACTTTATGTCTTGGGGTCTCTGGGACTTCAGTCTACTCACAGGCCTTGAAGCAACAGTGGGTGGTGGGAGTGTGTTCTGAGAACATGCCAGAATGTTGTAAGGCAGTGTCCCAGGTGACGCCCCAGGCAATGACTGAAATGCCATCCTAGGGCAGGACTGAGACAGTCCCTACAGATACAGCTGGGTTCTCCTCACCACATGGGGAGCAGGAGGACTCACAGATTTACTGGGGATTTGGTGCAACAGACAGAAATGGATGGGAGTTGTTATGGGGTGATTTCTTTGCTATTCATCACTAGAAGTCCTTTTCTTTGACTCCTAAAGGAGTGAGGGCTTTTATTCTTCAACAAGATAAAGAAACAGACAACAAATGAGAAGAGTCTGCAGCTATTAGCTACAAACAATTACGATGTCATGCAGTCACATTCTGGGTTCAAACAATTCTAACTGGGCACGAAGTGAGTACAATGAGGACGCGGTAGGACAGGTAAGAAAGGACTGAACTGTCTCCCCCAAGGGCTGAAACTGGAGGAATCTGGGGGAGAAGGAGGTCACTGGAAATGACAGATCAGGGAGAAAAAATGCAGACAACCCATCAGTGTGTAAAAGTCCCTAACTCCCTCTCAGAGACCAGGGTCCTCTCTGCCCTCAGGTTTGCCTCTGGCTGTCCACAGCCCCCAATAAACTGTGCCCCAGGTTCTCCCTTGGTTGCCTAGCAACCCATCCATTGTCATGTAGTCAGCCTACAGGCTGGGAACCCTGACCGGAAACTAGGGGTTTTACTTTCTGGTTTCTTGACAAACAGGCCTGGTAATAGATCACGGGAACTTTCTGTTGCCATCCTCTGGTGGACAGCTGAGTTTCAGAGCAGGGTCACTGTTAAGGGATCATTTTTGAGACTATCTGGGACATGCCATGGCTTTGTCACCAACAGGAAACTCCCCTAACCTTGTCTTTCGCTTACGGATTGAACTCTGTCTCCCCCAAAATGTGTGCAGGCATTTGGCTGGTCCATCATTCCCAGTATTTCATGATTTTCCTGTGCTATATATCCTAATAGATATATGGCTACTAGACAACATGATTATATTAAAAGAGGATGGGGGGAACTGCAACACCCTCGCTAAGTGTCTGGAGCCAGGCTTCCACCACCCTTGATCATCTCATCCTATGAGAGAAAAAGAGAGAAATGTAGAGTGGGTTCTTTCCTTAGTTTTCTGTCTCCAGGTCTTCACGAGTCCTCATAATGCCTTCCTTGGTCATCTCAGGCTGCCCTGTGAAATTTTCTTTTCTTCTCTTTCACGTCATCGTTTCTTCCATTGGCTTTACCCAGTGAAGCTTCAAGGGCAAAGTGTGTCTCTTCTAACACCAACTGGAGTCCTACTTTCTTTCCAGGCTTCTCAGTGACCTCCTGGTTTCTTCTTCAAGGATGTCCTCTGCATCATTCTACAGTTCACCAGGTTCTTGTGTCAAATATTTCCCTGAGTCACTCTCTACACTCAGGTAGACTGTGCTCAAGACTGGAAATTCTGGTGGCCTAGAGAGTAAGTGCTACGTGTGGGAACCAAAAGGTTGGCAGTTCACATCCGCCAGGAGCTCCCAGGAAACTCTGTGGAGCAGTTCTACTCTGTGGTACAGAGTCAGTGTCAGTCAGAATGAACTCAGTAGCAGTGGGTACACTCAGGAGCCTACTTTGGCCTCATAGAGTTGCTCTACTTTTTTTCAGTTTCCACTTGGATTTGCAGGTCAACCACTGATGGTCTGCTCCCAGTCGGCCTTCACCTTGTGCTGACTGAGACTGTCGAGCTTTCCCTCCTTTCCTTCCTCAGATATAGTTGTTTTCCTGTCCATATATGACATGGGGTGAGGTCCCCGTGTATGCTCACTGTTTTCTTGTGTTAAGAAAATGTATTTGCATTGAAAAAGTCACGGATTGGTCTTACGGAATTCTGCCTTGTGACCTCTGGCATCATTTCTGTCACCAGCTCTCCGTTTTCCAATCCTCATACTCCTTCCTTGTTTCCAAAGTTCACATTCCAATCACCAGAATGATCAATACATCTTGATGGCATGTTTGATCAATTTCAGATTGTGAAAGTTGGCAAACAACCTTCATTGTCTTCATTTCTTCCCTTAGTGGTTGGTGAGTAAATTTCATTAATGGTGGAAGGAACTGGGCTTCCTTGGAGGCGTGGGAGGATTATCCTATCACAGCAGAGCACCTGGATTAGATCTTGAAAGAGACTCAACAGAAATAGCTCAAGTAAATTGTTAACCAATGTGCAAAGCCTTTTATCGGGAAAGAGACAGTGTTTTCAACAAATAAATCTTAGAACTGCACTGAAAAACAAATGTCAACATAAACCTCATACAAAAATTAACTTTAAATATGTCAACAAAATACATAAGACTTTGAGAAGTAAACACAGGTGAAAATCCTTGTGACCTAGAGTTTGGTAAAGAGCTCTTCGACACGACTTCTGAATCACAATCCATAGGCAAAAGTAAACAGATAATCCGGATTTCACTAAAATTTAAAGCTGGGCTCCGTGGTAGATCATTTCAAGACAAAAGAAGACAGCCCACTTGGAAAAATACTTTCGAGCTCCATATGAGACCTAGAGCTCATATCTGGAATGTGTAAATTACTCTCTATGACTGTTAGCGGAGGCCTGAAGAGCACAGCTCTCCTAACAACAGGGGGAACCTGGGCTGCAGGTCTCAGAGGCTTTGCCGCACAGTGGTTACCCCACATTTCACAAGGCCAACATGCTGTTAAGAAGTCTTACCCTTTAACTATGTCATTTAAAACTACCCTGGAAATGGAACACTAGGTCAGTCAAGGCAGCTCTCATAAGTGTTTGTTTTTCTGAGGGTTGTCGTAAGATCACTAAGCTGGAGCAGAGGACAGGGACAGCAGCCCTTCTACTGAGACAGAGGAAGGCCTGGAGGTGCACACCGTGAAACACAGACTGTTTTTACTTCAAACGGAGACTGTCTTGTTGACCACCTTTGCCACACTCCTCCTGATTGTCTCATCTCTGCTCCTGCCTGTAACTTTTCCCATATAAACCTTTGGTATGACCAGAGGGGCGCAGATTTGTGGAGGACCTGTCCCTTTCCCACCCTTTCCCATCTTGGACTGAATTCACCGAAGCTCCTGTCTCAGTGATGGGCTTTGCAGCAGGTGGCACAAACCACAATGTCCCTCCGGTAACAGAATCAGTTCTAAAGAAACGAATGATTCAGTTACACAGGGGACAAAATACCTCAACAGATACTTCATTAGAGAAGACCCATGGATGACATAAACACGAAAAGACGGTCAACATCAGTGGCCCCTAGGAAAAAACCAATTAAAGCCATACTAAATTAAATGAGAAAATGAAATGCTAGTCAGGGCACAAATACTGCACCTCACTGCTCAAGGGAATGTCACATTATACAGCCCTGTGTCTATCCATCTGGCTGCTTTTTAAAAATTAAACATACACTCACCATGGGACCCAACAGTGTCCTGCTGGCCATTTATCCCACAGAAATGAAAACAGACATTCACCCAAATATCTGATAAAAATGTTTATAGAGTTTTATTTGTCATAACACAAACCTACAAACAAGAAAATGTCCTTCAATGCAAGACGAGTTAAACAAGTGGTGGTACATCCGTACAAGGAAACGCCACTCACAAACATCAGCAGTTCAGGTCTACCAGCCACTACAAGGTCGCCATGACTCGCAAGAGATTGGATGACAAGAATTCTGTCTTTGTTTTTGTTTCACCTTCAACACCAATATTGTAAAGCATGGCCATTCCACAACAGTCTATTGTGCTCATAGGGAACCCATACATAGATCTAAATGGAGACTTTTGAACACAACAAGGACACAGTGCATGGTTTAAATGCAGGGAAAGTGTGCATCGGGGTTGTGTCCTTTCACCATGACGGCTGAATATATACACTGAGCAAACAATCAGAGAAGTGGAACTATTCCCCAAATAACAGGACAGCAGGTTGGGGAAAGACTCAGTAACAGCCTCGGACATGCACATGACACAGCCTTGCGGGCTGAACGTGAAGAGGACGAGAAACACTGAAGACGACCAAGGACCACTGCCTTCCCTGTGCATTACACCTTCAATGAAGAAGATTCTGACAACTGGAGACACGAGCAACATTCTGATAAAAGGAGACGAGACTGGAGTTGTCAAGGTTTCCAGTTTCCTTGAAGCCACAATCAACACCCATGGAAATAGCACTCAAGAAATCCAAACATATATTGCATTAGGCAAATCTGCTGCTAAAGACTTCCTTAAAGGGTTGAAAAGCCAAGACGGTGGCGTGAAGACTGCGGGGCACTGGCGCCAAGCTATTGTGTTCTCAGTCACCTGGTGGCGGGCGCTGGTGAGGAATGAGGAGGCCCCACGAAGCGCTGCCCCCTTCCACTTCTGGAGCTGATGGAGCACACTGAATATAGGGTGCACCACCAAAACAGTGGACCACTCTGTCCTGGAGCAAGTGTGGTCAGACTGCTCCTTGGGAGCAAACATAGTAAGTTTATGTCTCACATAATTTGTACATGTGAACAGGAGGGATCAGTACCTGGACAAGGACACCATGCTTAGTAAAACAGAGGGTCAATGCAAAAGAAGACCCCTAAGAAAGTGGAATGAAACAGTGGCTGTAACCATGGTCTCAAGCAAAACACGACTGAGAGGGAGGCAGAGAACCCAATAGTGCTTTCTTCTGTCACAGATGAAGTAGAGAGAAGTCAGGACTGCCTTGATGGCAACTAACAACAACATCAAGTTTTTCAGGACAGGAGAAAGAGATAAAGGAGAAAATGAAAATGTAAAATTATATGCTATTCAATTTGAATTGGAATTAGCACTACAAACTCATACGATTTTTTTCTCCTATGTTCTTGAGGAACTTTTCCCTGAAGTTTAATATACCTAAGAATACACATAGAGATATACAGCTAGATTGTCACACACTGAACACAGCTGTGTAATGAGCACAGGAATCTAGTGACAGAACATGACCCCCATCCCCAGCACCCGATGCTCTGTTGCCATGACTTCCTTCTCCATCCCCACCCAGAAGAACCACTGTTCCTGTGTCTAACCTCCCAGAAACATTCTGTGTTTGCATTTTATGTATTTTATGGACTCAGACAAAGGGTCTCCTTCTGTGTCTGGTCTCTTTGGCTCCAAATGCTTTTCAGATTCACTTGTATTACTGTACGCAAGTAAAGTGATTTCATCTTGCCTAGGAGTTGGTTTGGAGACCTGATATTCTGCAGAAAAGCATCAGGTTATCACTCAGAAGTAACAGCTAATCGCAGAGTAGCTAACCGCATGATGTCAAATTGAGGGACATGTACCTTGCCCCACTGTCCAACACAGCTGACGACTTGATGTAAGATCTGAACACTCCATTTTTACAGTTAGTTATTACACTGTTCCAGTGTCTGCTAAACTGGGTTCCCCCGGCAAACACACTTAAAGTCTTTAGGATGAAAGGGGGAGCCAAGGCCTCCGGAGCCGCGCACCTGCTCCTCCTGTCCATCAGCAAACACAACCTCTGGGGACGAAGATGATGATGCCTTGGCTCAGGTGGGGCAGACCGAGAGAAACCCGGGCCTCCTGTCCACTGTCCTCAGAGTATCAGGTGTGCCTCAAGCCACTCAAACCCACTTTCTAGCTGTCATGGATTGAATTATGTCCTCGCCCCCAAATGTGTAGCCATTTGGCTGTTCTATTCTGTGATTCTCCTCCTCTGCAAACCCTGCCTCTGTGAGGCGAAGGACAGAGGGTGGGCGGGCCTGAGTTTGGGGCAAGACTCCATCCCTAAGAGCGGAGGCAATCTTTTGGGATATAAAGGAAAGGGAAGGAAGCAGAGGGGCACACCTCACACCACTCTTTGTTACCCTGGGAAAAAGACTAGGAGCGGACATGACTGGCGGTGCAGTGGGGCCCTTCCTTAAGGGGTCCTGGCCTCTCCTTCCTTGAAAATGTTGTGGGTCTGTCAGCTGTCTCAGGTCTCAAAATTGATTTGAGGGCAGTGACACTGTATGCTGGTCACCTCTGTTAGACTGTCATTCACTTGACCTAGAATTGTTCCTCTTATAAAGATGAACTAAACCCTTAATAAATTTCCCATGTACTTCACTCCTAGAGGAACCCTGACCAGGCAGCCAATGCCATAAATCTGTACGAGTCACACTAAGCTCCCAGCGCATTGCAATCGACTGGATGGTGACTGGTTGGGTTTTTTCTTAATTCTCAAAACTGCTGAGAGCCTGCTGTCCGTCATGAGGAGCACAGTGACACTGTCTTTGTCAGCTGAGGTCAACCACTGGGGCCTGACCACGACAGGGTCTAATCAGCCCACTCGGGTGTCTTCATTCAGTTAGGGCATCGCTCCCTGTTCCATCTGACTTCATCAAACGGCACTCACAGCCGTCTGCCAGGGTGCTGGGGCTCCCTTCACAAATCCCTTCCTCAGGCTTGTGGTAACACGGTGTCCTCTGGAACTCCCTGTGTGCGGCTGTGAGTCTCACTGATAATCCCCTCTGGCAGGCCTGCTTCCCTCGGCCTCTGGGGACTTCATATGTGGCACACCAGACTGGGCTTGGTTAGCACAGGCCGCCTCTTCACCCAGGCTTCGGTCTGTCAGTCCCACAGACCACCTGATACTTTCCTGACCACTATAGCTAAGACATCGGATGAAGCCTTTGTGCTTGTCAGACCCACGTCACCCAACTCAGACTGCGTCAGCCTTATGCTCCTTGCACCATTAGGCCTCACCCACGACAGCCTTGCCACACAGAGTCCCCAGGCTTCTGTTTCTATAGATTAGAAACTCCCAGCGATTCGTCTTCTTCTACAGGGTAGCTTCCCTTCCCTGGATCATTTTGTACTTTATCTTTGGCCGTGGTGGGGACTTGAGTCTCCTCACAGGTCCAGAAGCAACAGTGGGTGCTGGCTTGTGCTCGGAGAACATTGGGCAATGCCTTGTAAGGCAGGGTTCTAGGCGACGCCCCAGGCAATGACTCAGGCAGTCTCTTCAGACACAACTAGGTTAACCTCATTAGAATGGGGAGCAGAAGTGCCAACTGATTTCCGGGGGATCAGGGGTTAATGCACAAAAATGGATGGGAAACATTCCTGGTCATTGTTTGCTATTTACCAATGACTCTATGTTTCCTTCACTCCTAAAAGCTGGGGAGTTTCTTTCTTCAGTAAGACTAACAAAAAACAAACCAAAGGTGTCTGCAGCAACCACATTAGCTCCTAGGAGACCTGAATGCTGCCTGATTCTGAGCTCAAACAGAATTGGAAACCCCGGCAAAAAGTGAGTCCAACAAGCACTTTGTGGGACAAGTAAGCACTTAATCTTTGCCCTCCCAAGCCTGATTCAAAGAAACACTGGGATACATAAAATCAGCAAAAAGACTGATGAGGAAATAAAATACAGACCACCCATCAGTCCACCCAGTTTCTAAACTCCCTCTCAGAGTCCAGTGTCCTCTCTCCCCTGAGGTTTGCTGTCCTCTGTCCACAGCCCCAGGTCAGCGGTGCCCCAGATTCTCCTTGGTTACCTGGGAACCCAGACGGTATCAGGAAGGAAAAGTTACTTTGTTCTCAGGCTAGAAAGGAAACCTTGAATGGAAACATGTGATTTCTCTCTCCAGTTTCTAACAAACAGCCCACTAGGTCCGGGAATCTCTGTGCCCACCCTTCTCTGGAGATCAGATTGTCAGAGGAGAGTCTGTGGTAAGGGTTCATTTTTGAGAATAGCTGGTCCTGTCATGATTTCGTCACCCAGATGAAACCCTCCTACCTGTCTTTCAGGTCTGTGTTTTAGCCCTTTGTGAACTTGGAACCAATAATGTTAAAGATCCCGCTTTACTTCTCCTGACTCTCATGGACCTTCATGACTGTAAACCAACCAGGGAGACTGCAACTTTGTTCTCCCCTATCTGCAGTATCCTGATGGGGACTCCCCTCCCCCGAAGCCCCCACCTCAATTCCCAAGCTCCATCCTGAGATCTTTTGATCGCCACCTGTAGTGTCCTGGTTAAATAAATTTCTTCAGTTAAAGCAGCTGAAAAGTCTGTTCCCAACAACATTCCGAGGCAGTTAATCAGCAGTATCTTTGCAGTTCAACTTTACCGGGGACTCTAGGAGCCCAAGACTGGGCTCTGGCACCAGGGCCCTTTCTGGTCACCTCCACGGGACCCCTCACTGTGTCTGCAGGAACTGAGCCTGAGGAGCAAACGATGCATTTCATGAGGGCCCTGGGAGAATCTAGCCCCCGATTATCTGGGCCAGCTCTTGTCATACTAACTCAAGTGCTTTCTCCACTCCTCACTCCCCGCCTCTGGTTCACAGCTGTGCCAGGTTCTGAGTGGATGCCAGCTTGTTTCCCCCCTCTCCTCTTCCAGAAAGCTGCTTAGACCCCTGTGTTGTCAACATTGTTGACAACATTGCCACCTGCTGGCTGCCTCTTCCCAGTCGGGTTTTGGCTTGTCTTTCTAGGTGTCACCTAACTACACTTAGAACAGCTGTTTGCTGAGGCGTATGGGGGCTTTACAAATTGCCAGAGTAGAGGAAAAGGCCGCTAATGGATTTTTGCCAAACCCTGACAGTCCTCAAGTTTCAGGGTGTCGCAGCCCAAGTTCCCCTTTGCCCGCAAAGGAGAGGACCGAGACACTGTTTCAGCAGGAGACGAGAAGCGGAACACTTTATTTCCTGTTACCACTGCTTTTATACCAAAGGGAGCGAGGCGCCGATAGGATGGGTACTGTCCAATGGGCGATGAGCTGGCTTAGTTGCTGGGCAGACACTGCCGTGGTGAGGGCTTAAGGCAGGGCGCGGTCCTTCCGGTCGGCGCCATTTTGGTGGCGCAGTCTCCATGAGCTCCCAACATCTCCCCCCTTTTGTTTTAGTAAGGGTAGGCGAGGCTGCCTGTCTTAGGTCATCCTCTGCGGAAGAACTCTTTACCCGTCATGGGGGTGGCACACAGCAAGGTGTGCTCCCTGTCTTAGGTTGGTAGTTTTCCCAGAGGAGGTTGCCCGTCATTGGCTACACCTCCCTCTGTTCAGGGGGTCGAGGCTAGGAGCGATCCAATAGAGACAGCCACACCTGAGCCGATGGATCGCGCTCGGCGGTGTGGGCAAATGCCTGAACAAGTAGACTATAACGGACGCTTTGTTGTCGGGACCGTCTTCTTATCCACAGAACAAGAAATAACACGCTTGCCAGCAAAGCAGCCCCCAAAAGACCGGTGCCCGCCCACTGCTGGAGGAAGCCGAGCGCACCCTTCAACCAATCACGCAACGAGGTCGCCATGGCAAGATCTACCCTGGTGGAATTAACCCGTACAATCTCTGTACGCAACTGGGTTAGGAGCAGTTCCATGCGCTGAGACCAATTGGTTTACAGTTGATGCGAAAGGAGGCGGGATAGGTTAGCAGCTCGGGAGATATTGTCGAAATGTACCGAAGTCACACACAGGGAGGGGAGGCGCCATGCGCACCCCAACTGGGTGATCTGAACCAGAGAATCCAATTGTTCTTGTACCAAGTCTATACGGTGATTCTGGATATGGATAGCCCCCAACACGTGGTCGCTCACAGCCGCCTGGGTCTGGAGAGCATTAGCAGTGTTTTGCGCCATGCTATTAACAACGGTGGCAGTTTCAATATTTTGGGTGAAGGCCACAGCGGCAGTAGCGGCTGCAGCTACGGAGGCTGTGACGGCGGCTACGATCGCCGCAGTGAGGCCGAAATCACGCTTGGATCTCCACAGTTCGGCTGGCGACGGGGATTTCACAGGCCAAGGGACATATCTCGGCAGTCTGGCGACTATCGCCGTCTGAAAGAGTAGCATTCCAACAAAGAGAGTAAAAGCAAGTGCTGTTGCGGCACTGAATAGAGCTTGTTTGGGAACCGTTGTGAAGCAGGAACATGAACGGGAGTTGAACACATACGGGAGTGGGGGGGAAGGTAAAAGGTGACACAGGAGTGGCCATCTGTTGTCAGGTCCGATAAGTTGCGGCATACCGTGAAGCAGAGCAGGCCTTTCAGGGTGACATTAAGGGGGCGCTGCTCTGGGCTAATACTTTCATCCATAGGAACGGCTGGAAGTTGCAGAGAGTAATTGGTGGTAAAGAAGCGGGGTAGGAGCGGAGATGTATGATGAACAGGGATTGGTAGGGGCAGGGTGTCTAGTAAACCCCAATACTCATCTGCCCCCTCCGTTGCTCCCAGGAGGGGGATCCACAGTATCAGCAGCAGTACTGACGGGTTGCGTAGCTGCGGATCCATCCTTGATAGTCCGAGTGAGGCGTTCCGGGACCCACAAAGGGCAGTCAGCGTCCTGTGGGAAGATACAGACTGCCCCTCGGGTGGCGGTTATGACGGGGGCAGGGCCCAACCATTTTCCCGAAATGGTATCCTTCCACATTGCCAAGCGGGATCGATGTGTCTCTGTCCCCGAATGGCGCTCTGCCGCCGACTGCCCCTCCCGATCAAGTGAAAGAAAATTTAATGTGAACAGGGCCAGGGCTAGTCTGTTCTGTGGGGAATGGCCCTCACCAATTCCCCCTTTTTGTTTTAGTAAGCAAGCCTTGAGAGTGTGATGTGCTCGTTCCACTATGCCCTGGCCTTGAGGATTGTAAGGGATGCCATGGGAGCAGTGGACACGCATGGCAGCTAGGAAAGCCATGAAGGCTTGGCTAGTGTAAGCAGGACCATTATCTGTTTTAAGAGTGGAAGGGGCTCCCCATGCTGCCCAAGCAGCAAGGCAATGGGAGATAACATGCCGGGCGGTTTCACCTGTATGGGCACTGGCAAAAATGATCCCAGAACAGGTGTCCGGAGTCAATCACACCCGGGTGGATTACTAGCCCCTTCATGGTGGCACTGCTGCGACCCATGACGATCCCCACCGTATCTTGTGGGAGGGGACCGGACATGTCAGAAGGCAATGCCTGGACCCCCATCTCGGGGGTTAGTATGAGTCTGGTGGTGGTACGGAGGTCCAGTCCT
The DNA here is from genome assembly GCA_028571685.1 of Heterohyrax brucei. Taxonomy (NCBI): domain Eukaryota; kingdom Metazoa; phylum Chordata; class Mammalia; order Hyracoidea; family Procaviidae; genus Heterohyrax; species Heterohyrax brucei. Next base: position 118,211,287 of record CM053152.1, on the reverse strand, counting down.
GCACTTCCTGCTGTCGCTCTTCTAGGGGTGTGATGGGTAGGGGGTGTCCCTTCCTCGGTTTCTGGACTAGTTGAGCACCGCAAATTTGGGCGGGGCCCTGGTGCGGAGGGCCCCTCTGGGGGTTTTTTGGCCTGGCGCCTGGGCCACCAGGGGTGGGTAGGGGTCGCCCATCCTTGGTAGTTTTAGAATAGCAGTCTGAAGCAAGGTGGCGACCCCGTTCACAGCGGGGGCACAGTGGAGTGTCCGAGGAAGGGCTCCCCTCCCCGGGCGGTGGCTTGCGCCCCTTAAGGGGGCAGTTTCTTCGGAAGTGATCAGGTTGCCCACAATTAAAGCATCCCGAGGGTTTTTGAGGCCCCCGGGAGGGGACGGTAGATGAGGCTTGTATAGCCGCAACCACAGCGGCTGCCAACCCAGAGTTAGCAGGGTTGACATCTCGGCAGAGGCGGAGCCACACTTCTAAACCCTTATTCTTATGGGCTGTGATAATCTTCCTGCACTCCTCTGAGCATTGCTCAAAAACCAACTGCTTCAAGAAAACAGTGGTATTAGGGGATTCACCCATGACCTTTTGGACAGAGTCAGACATACGTGCTACGAAGTCGGAGAAGGTTTCTGTGGGTTTCTGAAAAATTTTTGTAAGCTGTCCAGCGCCTTCTCCCCTGTGAGGGAGGGCCTGCCAAGCTCTTATTGCTAACTTGCCTACCTGCTCATAAACCTGAGGGGGATATTCAGCTTGCTGGTTCACATATGGGCCATACCCCATCAGCATTTCAACCGTCCATTCAGGCTGACGAAGGACACTAGCGTTCTTCGCTGCTTGTTCAGTGGCATAATCATACATAAGAGACCTCCAGTCGAGGAATTGACCCGGAGACAGACAGGTACGGGCCAAGTTAGTCCAATCACTGGGCGTCAGGGCGGTCTCCGCCAGGGATCGTAACATACCCAGTACAAAAGGGGAACTGGCCCCATAGGCCCTTACACCATCTGCTAGGTTTTTCACTAATTTAAAGTCTAGAGGTTCGTGATGGCGATCTCCCTGATCATCAATAAAAACCGGGAAGGCAGCGGCGTTAAAGCCTCGCCAGAAATTCTTCCCCAATAGGCTACGCCGCGGGGTGCTGCCATTGTCAGTATTGTTGGGGTTGTAAGGGGGGGGGCAGAAGGCGAGGGGCAGGGAAGATTGAGCCTCAGGCCTGATAGTCCTTCCCCTAAACCTGAGGCAGGGTCCCCGTCCGGGGGTTTATCCTTAACCGGAGGGGTCTTTCCCTCAACTCCCCGTGAGCGGTTGCTCCTATCTCGCGGGTGATAATCTTCGGGGCGATTGTCTGTGCTGCTCCCAGACTCATCGCTGTCTGAGTTTTGAGGAGAGTCGCCTCTCCTCGAGGCCTCCTCCTGTACCTGTTCAAACGCATCCTGTCCCTGTGTCAATAGCCTTTCGAAGATTCCAGTCTCATCCTGCAAACAGGTTAACACCAGAATCCAGACGCTCATCACCCCAGGGGCGAGGCGGCCTTGAGCGTCCTCTCTAGTGAGGTCTCCCCCCAATTTATTCCAGGCGCCCAAGGTGAGGTGGCCCGAAACAAGGAACCACGGGGCCGCCTGTTCTACTGCTCTTAAGAAGGCCTCTATGGTTCTTGACTTTATCCCCACTCCCTTGCATTTAAACAAGCCTTTCAGGGAGTGTACCAATTTCTGGCTAGAAGGTTGATTCCCCATGTCTATGTGATTTCAGGCTATCTACAAGCCTCCGGTAAATACCGACCCGGTAAATACCGTCCCAGGCAACTGCCTGCTCACCTGTCCGGGCGTCCCCGCGGTGAGGGTCGCTTCAGGCCCCACGTTCGGGCGCCAGATTTCGCAGCCCAAGTTCCCCTTTGCCCGCAAAGGAGAGGACCGAGACACTGTTTCAGCAGGAGACGAGAAGCGGAACACTTTATTTCCTGTTACCACTGCTTTTATACCAAAGGGAGCGAGGCGCCGATAGGATGGGTACTGTCCAATGGGCGATGAGCTGGCTTAGTTGCTGGGCAGACACTGCCGTGGTGAGGGCTTAAGGCAGGGCGCGGTCCTTCCGGTCGGCGCCATTTTGGTGGCGCAGTCTCCATGAGCTCCCAACATCAGGGTGTCTCGAACCTCTGCTCCTACGCAGTTGGGCCATTTTGGCACGTGACCCCTCCACCATAGACTGGACGACACGTGTAATTCCTCGCTGAAATCTTTGATCCTTTTCTTTTCCTAAGATTCCACTTTGGTTTAGAACAGCTTTTGGTTGGTGCCTGGTGATGCTTGGTGTGAGAGGGAACGCCCTTCCTCAGGACCATACCTGAGTCTCTTTGGAGATTTCTCCTTTACATGTATAGTCGGAATTATGGCTACAAATTGGTTTACTACCAGCTAAGATGGGGTTCTGTCATCCCGGAAACCATTCCTGATGCCGGCTGGGTTCGGTCTCAGTTAAACTCTCTAATGTAATTTTGCTATGCAGCAAATTAGGAAATACACCTCTCAGAGTAGTCAGAATCCATGGGAGTCCTTTCTTTTTAAGCATGCAAATGGTAAAGTGTTAGAAAATTTGCTTCCTTAGGACATGGTGTGTTAGACAAAGCAGAGTGACTGAGAAATTGGAAAATTCGAGTGTCTATCTCTTCATCTCAAAACTGAATCTCCTATGACTGTTAACCATCTTCCTTTCACCAACCTTTGGGCATCTACTCCTTCTCTGCCTCTGCCATCCTAAATGTCTCCTGAACACTTCCTTAATATAGGAAAGAGGAAGAGTCACAAGAGGGGAGGCCAGCCCTCAATGGGAAACTACCCCAGCGATGACATGCCCTTGAAGGTACCATTCCCCTAAATGGTGGGTGGATAGCCTGCAGTGACTCATATCCCCTAATCTAAGGCAACTGACTCTTTACACGTGTCATTGAAACCAGAGGCTGAAATGTGCTGTTTTCAGACTGTACAGAGGACCTACGACCCAGGGCCCGAGAGGCACTGTTTCAGGACTGTTATGGTCTCGATATGAAGACGTGACACAGCTTCTCTTTAAAAGTTAAGTTTTATTAAAAATGTGCCCAGTAGGAAACAGGCTGGTGCACCAGGGACGCACTCCAAACTACGCAGAGCAGGAGGGGACCCAAAGCTTCTCTAGTGCACAGTATTTAAGCCGTAAAACCATAAAATAGGGAGGGGGAGCTGTACTTTCCATTGATTGGTTGAGGCTACCGGAAATTTCTGTAGGTTGTGAAATATAGTCTTCAGTGGATGTTTTTGTAGATTGTGGTCAAGGGTATAGGGGTTATCTGCAAGGCTGTTTTCAGAGCTCATCTGCAAGGCTGTCTCCAGAACTTATCTGCAAAGCTGTCGCCAGGCTCTGTCTTGTGACAGATGTTTTAAAGGTGAGATCACTCTGTGGTATTTCCTGTTATTTTCTGATAGATTGTTTCCTGGGGTGTTCTACATTATGCACCATTTCTCACAAAATGAAATCACTTATGTCTCATTTCAACATTGAGAGGCACTGTTTCAGGTCCACCCCCAATCCCATGGAAAAACAGTTTCCACCTGCCACAAGCCCCAGGTGGTGATACTAGGACAAGGGACACTCAGTCTTACAGGAACCAACATAGATTTAGTAACCTATAGACTGTAACACCTCCTGCTTTGATCATTGGGCTCTAACCAATAATTAATGAATTAAAAAGACACCGAGGAAGACAGGAAGAACAGCCTGAGCACTTTTCTTTCAGAGGTCTGGCTTCCTAGCACTCCTTGGCTCACACAATCACATGTTATCTTACAGGAGGCACTGACATAAAATCTTTACAACCCTTACACCTTCTTCTTCAGATCAGCAAACAAGTACAGGCACCAGTTCCATCAACCCCAGCTCAGGTGATCATCTAGGGCCTCCAGACCTCAGTTCCCGATGCAATCCTGAGGCCTCCCGGAGGACGGATGGCCCCAATAGCCCACATTGTTTCTCCCCTCAAACCTACCCTTACCCCCTGCAAAAACCCTCAGCTTGCCTGGCAAATAAGGACAGGTCTGAGGACGAGAAATCCCCTTGTCCCTTTGCACGCCTGCTGGCAAAGAAACCGTTGATGATTTCACCCAAACCCCTGTCTCGGAGCCTGGCTTCACAGCAGGTGGTGTGAGCCCGGGGTTTGTCTGGGCCCGTTGTTATAACACCCTGCTGGCCCCTCTCAAGCCATCGGACATTTACCTTGCTGCTGTTTCCTGTCATTGTTTCTTCCCTTGGCTTCAGCTACTTGAGGTTCAAGAGCAGGTTGGAGAGTCTCTTCAGACACCCGTTGCAATCTTCGCTTTCTTTCCTGGCCTTCCAGTGACCTCTTCATTTCTTCCTCTAGGACATCCGTACTGTCACTCCACAGCTCACCTGGTCTTCAGTTATTACTGTTCAAAGAGTCAAATCTTCCATTGAGATGCTCTCTACCTTCAGATGGACTCTGCCCAGGATGGAAACCCTGGTCGAGTGGGGCTGAGTGCCACAGCTGCCAACCAAAAGGTCAAACTGGCTTGATGGCTCCTAACAACAACAAGCTCTTCAAGGTAGGAGAAAAAAGGGATGAATAAGAAAACGTCACATGATGCATTATTAAATTTCGATAGGAAATATCACTATAAACACATAATGGTTTTTTTCCATAGGGTTTAAAAGAAAACTTTTCGTTCAAATATAACACACGTAAATGAAAGTATACATATAGATGTACAGCTGGATTGTCACACACTGAACACAGCTGTGTAATGAGCACACGAACCGAGTGGCGGGACACGGCCCCCCTCCCCAGCACCTGCTGCTCTGTTGTCATGACTACTTTCTCTGTCCCCACTCCGAGGAACCACTGTTCCTGTGTCTTAACTCCCAGAAACATTCGGTCCATGTTTGTGTGTTGTGTACATGGAGTCAGTGAGTCTTCTTTCGTTTCTGGCTTCTTTGGCTCCAAACCATTTTTCAGGCTCACTTGTATTACACTCTGTAGGTATAGGGATTTCAGTCTTCTTGCAGTAAGAATTGGTTTAGAGAACTGACATTCTGCAGAAAAACATCAGGTTAATGTTCAGAAATAGTAGCTAATTTCAGAGCATGATGTCAAGTTCAGGGACGTGTACCTTGCACCCACTGTCCCAACACAGATGGCCACTTGACTCAAGGTCTGAATATTCCCCCTTCATGGTTAGCTGTGGTATTCATGGCAATGTCTGCTGAACTAGATTCTTCTGGCAAACATACTCTACGGCTTTAGGCTGAAAGCAGCTGCTCCTACTGGTAATAGGTGAGGGAAACTCTGTTCCCATCCTTCTGTGGAGAGCTGAATTTCAGAGCAGGGTTTTCTTTAAGGGATCCTTTTAGAGACTACCTGTGTCACGCCATGGCTTGGTAACCCCCATGAAACCCACCAACGTTCCCTTTCACTTACAGATTAAACTGTGTCCTGCCCAAAATATGTGCAGCCATTTGGCTGGGACGGCATTCCCAATATTTCAGGATTTTCCTATGCTGTACATCCTAATCTCTGCCTGTGGCTACTAGCTAGTGTGATTATACTAAAAGAGGATGGAGGGGCTGCAACACCCTTACTGAGGGAGTGTGTGGAGCGAGGCTTGCACCACCCTTGATCCTCTCATCCTATGAGAAATGAAAAGAGAAATGCATAACAGGTTCCTCCCTTACTTTTCTATCTCCAGGTCTTCACGAGGAGCTAACCCTCTGTAAACTTGGTATAGCTACACAAAGACGTCCTGGATTGAATTCACCTGAACCCCGGAAGCCTTCGTTGGTCATCTCAAACTGCCCTATGAAATTCTCTTTTCGGCTTGTTCACATCATCGTTTCTTCCATTTGCTTTACCCAACTAAGGTTTAAGGGCAGGGTGCAGAGTCTCTTCTAAAATCCATTGGAGTCTTTTCTTTCTTTCCAGGCCTCTCAGTGACCTCTGGTTTCTGAGAAGTAAACACAGGTGAAAATCTTCATGAACTAGAGTTTGGTAAAGAGCTCTTTGACATGGCTTCTCCATCACAATCCATAGGCAAAAGTAAACGGATAATCTGAATTTCACTAAAATTTAAAACTAGGCTCTGTGGTAGATCATTTCAAGATGAAAAAAGATAGCCCACTTGGAAAAATACTTTCGAGCTCCATGTGAGACCTAGAGCTCATATCTGCAATGTGTAAATTATTCTCTACAATGTTAGCGGAGGCCTGAAAAGCACAGCTGTCCTGACAACAGGGGGAACCTGGGCCGCAGGCCTGAGAGGCTTTGCTGCAAAGCCGTTACCACAACCTCCTGTCCCCGGAAGCAGAATGCCCAAATTTCACAAGGCCAAAATGGTGTTCAAAAGTCTTACACTTTAATTATATGGTTTAAAACCACCCTGGGAAAGGAACGGTAGGACAGTCAAGGTACCTCTCACACCTGTTTGCTTTTCTGAGGATCACTGTGAGATCTCTAAGCTAGAGTGGAGGACAGGGACACTGGCCCTTCTGCCCCAACAGAGGAAGACCTGGAGGCACAGACCTTAAACACAGATTGTTTTTTCTTAAAACAGAGACGGCCTTGTTGATCACCTTTGCTGCACTGCTCCTGATGTCCTGACCCCTGCTCCTTCGTGGAACTTTTCCATATAAACCCCTCTGCTCTGACCAGACAGGGCAGAGTTGTGGAGGAGCTAACCCTCTGTTACCCTGGTATAGCTACACAAGACATCCTGGATTGAATTCACCGGAACCTCCTGTCTCGGTGATGGGCTTGTGGCAGGTGGCACAAACGCTGGAGTTTCTGCGGTAGCAGAATCAGCTGTAAAACACAGCAGTGATTCAGTTAGAAAATGGAGAAGATATCTGAATATGTATTTCATTAGAGAAGACCCACGGAGGACATAAACACATGAAAATATCTTCATCCATGGCCACTAGGGAAATAGAAATTAAAGCCATGCTAAAGTAAGTGATAAAAAATAATCCTGGTCAGGGAGCAAAAACTGGATCTGCTCATGGGAATGGCACATTATACAGCCCTGTGTCAATCCGTCTGGCAATTTCTTAAAGGTTAAACATACACTCACCAGGTGACCCAACAGTGACCAGCTGGCCATTTATCCTACAGAAATGACAACATTCACTCTAATATCTAAAAAAGACATGCATGGTGCTTTGTCATAGTACAAACCTACAAGTGACCAAAATGTCCTTTCACAGATGGCGAGTTAAACACATTGTGTTACATCCGTATAAGGAAATAGCACTTAAAAGCATCAACAGGTCAATTCGACCAGCCACCACAAGGTCACCGTGACACAGAATCGACTGGATGACAAGAGCTTTATTTTTATTTTTTGTTTCCCCTTCAACTCTAATAGAAGTATTGGTAATTGGCTGTTACGCCTAATTTCTTTCTTAGTCACAGAGTTCAGGAAATAAATGACTGCACTGTTAGAAACCAAGGAAGATTTTCCAGATCTTTCAAGAGCAGCTGTAGCAGTGTATTAACAGGGACATGAAGGAAATTCAACCTGGATTTAGAAGAGGGGGACACGGAATGAAGGATATCATTGCTGATGTTAAATGGATTTGCGTTGAAGCAGAAAATATACTGACAATGCAAAATCATCAGGCTGTGTGGATGCTAAAAAATTGTGTAACATGGTGATACAACATTGCAAAGAAAGGGAATTCCACAACACTCTACTCTGCTCATAGGGAACCTGGACATAGATCAAAAGGCACTCTTCCAAAGACAACAAGGATACACCGTGTATTATCAATGCAGGAGAAATGTGCATCAGGGTTGTGTCCTTTTTTTTTCCTTTCATATGACTGAGTGAAAATGTACATTCCCATATAAATTTACATCCCCACCTGTATGCGGCTTCCACTACTCTCCCTGCCCGGTGACAGCACACTATTCTTCTCTGCTCCATACATATCTCAGCCTCCCAACAGTCTCTTTTCCCCTCCTCTCCACCCACTCTCCTTCCTCCAGCCAGAAGTCAGCAGGATGACATCCTATAGATGCATAGAACCATAAGATGCATCCAGTATATGATAATTCTGCATCGCCAAGTCCAATCCATTCGTGTCCAAAGAGTGGACCTTCGTTATGATTTAGGGGCAGGGACAGCATCAGGGCCAGGGGCCGTGCTCCCAGGGGAACCCCGAAACTGTTGGACTATCAGTTGAGGTCTTTTAGTGGAGATTTCAGGATCCACCCGGTTTTATTCTTCTGTTGCCAGTGGGACTCAACTTAGTGACCTCCATCGAGGCTATCACTGGTGGTGGCCAGGCACCATCCAGTTCTTCTGGATGTAGGCACCCACTGATGTGGGTCTCTCTATCTTCTGGGTTGTCTTTACCCCATGTCATTTTGGTCTTCGGTGAGCATCCGTTCCTGCTGAGTTGGGACCATTTGCTGTGCCCTTGGATGGCACACTGTCAGCTTTTAAGACCTCAGACACCACTTACCAATGTGGGTTGCAGACAGCCTTCTTAGCAAAATGTTGGTTGTGCCAATTGGCCTGGATTTTGCCTAAGAGCATGGTCCCCTGCCCCCTGACCCAGTTACTCTATCCTTGCAATATTGGGTTAAGATGGAATGAGTATTCAAGTTATGCTGAAGTCCTCTTAATATTGTTCTTGTTTCTAATGTGTGCTATCACCGATTTCTCCCAACCAGATTTCTACCAACTATCTAATCTAAACCCTTGCCCCCTCACCCTTCATCCCTCCCCTCCCTTGCACCTGTAAAAGAGTCTTCTCTTCTATACACAAGTCTGTTATTGAGATCTTATCGTAGAGGTCTCATACAATATTTGTCCTTTTGTTGCTGACTACCTTCACTCAACATAATGTCTTCCACTGGAAACCAGATTATGACAAGTTTCCTGGAATCATCGTTATACTTATCATTGCGTAGTGCTCCATTGAGTATATATACCATAGTTTAGCTATCCATTCTTCTGTTGTTGGGCATCTGGGTTGATTCCATTTTTTGCTATCGTGGACTGTGCTGCGATACACATTTTCGTGCATGTGTCCGTTGGTGTGAAAGGCCTTGATTCTGTAGGATAGATTCCAAGTTGTCCCGGCCCACGCCCCCTTTTGCCCGCAAAGGAGGAGACCGAGACACCTCTCCGTCAGGAGATGAGAAGCAGCACAGTTTATTTTGGTCTCATCGGGTTTTATAGCTCACAGTAAGCCAATCAATATTCAGACAGCAGCTGGCACGCCGCGCAGTCTGGTTGTCATAGGCGCTCTTGATTCAAGCAGGCGAATCAGGAGAGAGATCACGCGCCGTGCATGTACTGCGCCAGCAGGCTAATCATCAGACCGGGAGTGTCTCGGGGAGGAACTCCTGATAACAGGCGCCATCTTTATGGCGCAGTTTCTTTTCGCTCCCGACATCTCCCCCTTTTTTCTTTATAAAAAAGGCGCTCCTGGTCACACGGCTTAAATAGTGTCGCCTACTGTATTCTGATAGGACAAACAATATCCAATCACAGGGGGGCTTTCCTAATTTCCAGGCAAAGCCTTACACTGGGCAGGCCATCAAGCGGGGTAAACAAGGCTGCGGCCCTGCAGCAAGGCGCCATTTTCAGGCAGCAAGATCTAAAGCTTTCAGGAGGTATGTGGGCCATGGCTCTCAACATCTCCTAGTGCTTGAAGCGCCTGGCTTAGGTCATTCTTGGCTGAGGCGTCTCTTACCCGTCATGGGGAGAGTCCGCAGCGAAAGGCGGAGTCCCTGTCTTAGGTCGATGACACCCCCAAAGAAGGTTGCCCGTCATTGACTGCCTTCAAGCATTTGTAGCCAGACCTCTGGCGAGGACTGTTTGTCCTGCATGGCTGCAATAGCCTGCACAGGCAGGGCCTGCTCTTGCCGCCTCATCTGCGTGTCTGTACATTCTGAGTAGTGACCACGGCGATTATAGCGGATACAAGTGCAGTTATTCCCATAATAACTAATCCCCATAGCCTGCTTAGGCCTAATCAACTCTTGCAATTTTTCTATCACTTGCAGTCCTTTATCCCGACAAGTTTACAGGCAGTAACACAAAGGGAGGTTGATGTAGAACAATCATAAGTTTCCCTTCCCCAAGGGGGCCCACACAAGTAGCAAAATTACAGTTAAAACACATTATGTTAAAACAGGTTACATTGTGGTAAGTTTCATTGCCCTATGCGACAGTCATTCCCCCCTTTTTTTTAAGTGATGATTACATTTTTCTCATTGACATTCTTTTTAAGGATTATGTTGGTTCCTGTTACACAAGTGGTGACTGTTTTATTCAGGAGAGATTGGGTTAGTTTATGTCCAAGTCCAGAGTTCTTTACATTTTGGCCATTGGCAGCATAGTTCCTTGTGTTATTTAATTTGGTGATCTTGCAGTATCTGAAAAGGGTTAATAATGAAAGAGCTGATGGGCACCAATCACACGACGTTTCGGCGGTGACTTCACTGTTGCTGGGGAGATTCCTCAGAGGGGATGGTGTCAGGTTGCATTTGCAAGTTGAATTCCTGTGAAAATATAATTTCTGCCTTGTGGCTTGGTTAGTGACAGCAAGTGATTGATAACAAAAGGGTATATTTTATTAAATGATATGGTAAGCCGTGTTTATAATTTTAAGGGTATGGTAAGATTCCTGAAAACTTTTAAAAGTATAAGCCGGAGCACTGTCTGTTTTGAGATGTGAGGGAATTTAGCAACTGATAAAACAGTGAAAGAGGTGTTGAATTACATCCTTGCAAGCTTCTCCGGTGTGGGCTGAGGCCGTAATTGAGTGAGAATAAATCTTGTAAAGACTGTAAGACAACTATGACAATATTCTTTGTGTGACATAATGTGGCAGTTTTAATGTGAGGAAATACCCTAATAATGTATTGGGACTCAGTATACAGGTTAAATTTTTTGTCATGTAGCATTGAAAAAACTGCTCACATTGTAAGGAGCTTAGTTTTTTGTGCAGATGTTTCTGAAGTTAGAATTCTGTAACAGTAGTTCTGTTAGAGGAATCATCACTAAAAGCTAATTCTGCATCATTTAGAGGGGTGAAGTTAGTTAGTTGAAGAGAAATAAAGGATATGTTTTGATCAAACTGTAGAGGAGGTAAATGATTTCCCATATATTTGCAGACTGCTGTTTTCAGTTGTTGTGGCTTCTTAGCTTTGCCTGCTTTCCTATCATTGAGAGAGTGGCTATCGGGGCCAAATAATTAACAACTACTTTAAGCAAATGTAACCACTCTAGGTGACGTTTTGCCAAAGACACTGAGCCTTAGGAATCATTTGTCCTTTTATGATATATATAATTGTTTTAACCAGGCAAGAGTTTTTGAGACAAATTTAATCTCCTCATTTTCTAGAACTCTCCACAGTCTTGTTTTTGTTTTTGTTTTTGCCAATCTTTGCCTTTGTCTTTTTCAGTTTCTGTGTGACACTCTCATATCTGTTTTTCTCTCTCTTACTCTTTCTTTCCTGCATTTTCTTTCTTTTTAGCTATCCAGCCTTTTCCTGCATTTTCTTCCTCTTTAGCTATCCAGCCTTTTATTTTTTCTTTTTTCTACATCCTCTTCACCCACTTTTTCACTTGCTCATACTTTCTTCATATTCCCTTTATATTTGTCACACTTGGGGTTCCACAGATAACTGTATATATCATAAAATAGTCACAGGAAACTCTAGCCAGGTTGTTTATTACATCAGGCAAAGTTTAAAACCTAAGAGAAAATTTTTTCAGTTAATGGAATTAGTCTGTTACACTTACATTTTTACAGAGATAAGAAACAAGAAAGCATGTTAGTTTTCGTTTTCTGGTCCGAAGGCCATGTCCTTGGAGATTAAAGGAGAAAGAACAAAGGAATCTGTAACTGGTTGTGATAAATTAGTTGTAAGCTCCACGCTGCACTGGTGGGAGTTAATTTTAGTTTTAAGGGCTGCAGTTAGTTGATTTATAAATTCTTTGCTGGCTAAAGCTGCAAAGCGGCTGAGGCAGGTGCGAGCAGGGAAGAAAAAATGAGTAACCTGTCCTTTTAAATTTTCTGCTGGCTGAAGCTGTAAAGTTGGTTTGAGCTTGAAAAGCACAGCCAATTTTAAGAAGCTTGCTTTATACCAATGCCATGCTGCTTAAACAGCGACTTGTAAGTATCATAAAGGTGCTGGAAAGAAGGTTGATTCCCCATGATGGGGGAGCCACTGGCCACAACCAAAGCAGATCCGACACCGTATGTCCTAACGGCTTCTGCTATGCCTTTCACCAGTTTCCAGTCTAGAGGGTCATGATAACGATTGCCCTGTTCATCCTGAAAAACACGAAAGGCAGCAGGGCCGCCCTCCCACATCTGCGGGAAACGACTCCTCTGCGAGAGGGAAGGCGCTGAAGGGTTGTACGGGGGAGGTACCGTGTCGGCACCAATCTTCTCTGGGGCCCCTCGGGCTCGGGGGGAGGAAGACAGTCGCGGGGGCCGGACGCACACCCAGCCAACATCGCGCGTCAACTGTGTCACTGTTACCTTCCGTTCTCCCTCCTCCCTTTCCTTTTTCTCTTGCAGTTCCCCCTCCCCTTCTGAATCACTGCCGTTCTCCTGCATACTCTCACCAGACACACTACCCTTGTCACTACCCTTTTGGGAAGCTTCCTTTTGAACACGCTCGAGGGCGTCTTGTCCCCTGGCGAGGACTTTCTCAAAGATGTTTGACTCATACTCTAAACAAGTCAAAATCAAAATCCAGATCCCCATAACGCCAGGAGGCGGGGTACCTTGCATATCTGCTCTAGTTAAATCCCCTCCCAGCTTGTTCCATGCAGATAGAGTGAGATGGCCAGAAGCCAGGAACCACAGAGCCGCTTCCTCCACCGCTAGGAGGAAACGCTCCGAGGTGGCCTGCTTAATACCGATCCCACGCTGCTTGAACAAACTTTTACAGGCTATTAATAGCCGCTGTGAAGAGGGGTGATTACCCATTTTATACAATTATTAGTTACTTTTCCTGGTCAATGCCAGTTTTATTTCCCTGGTCAATGCCAGTTTTATTTCCCTGGTCAATGCCAGCCCCCGGTCTATACCGGCCCCTGGACTATGCCAGCCCCTGGTCTATGCCAGCCCCTGGACTATGCCAGCCCCTGGTCTACGCCAGCTCACCTTTCCGGGCGTCCCCGAGGTGAGGGTCGCTTCAGGTCCCTCTTCGGGCGCCAAATGTCCCGGCCCACGCCCCCTTTTGCCCGCAAAGGAGGAGACCGAGACACCTCTCCGTCAGGAGATGAGAAGCAGCACAGTTTATTTTGGTCTCATCGGGTTTTATAGCTCACAGTAAGCCAATCAATATTCAGACAGCAGCTGGCACGCCGCGCAGTCTGGTTGTCATAGGCGCTCTTGATTCAAGCAGGCGAATCAGGAGAGAGATCACGCGCCGTGCATGTACTGCGCCAGCAGGCTAATCATCAGACCGGGAGTGTCTCGGGGAGGAACTCCTGATAACAGGCGCCATCTTTATGGCGCAGTTTCTTTTCGCTCCCGACACCAAGTAGTGAAATTACTCGGTCTAATGGTATATCTATATCCAACTTTTTAAGGAAGCACCAGATTGCTTTCCAAGGAGGCTGGAATATTTTGCAACCCCACCAACAGTTCAGGAGAGTTCCACTTTCTCCACAGCCTCTCCAGCATTTGTTGTCTTGTGTTTTTGGATCACAGCCAATCTTGTTGGGGTCAGATGGTATCTCATTGTCGTCTTGATTTTAATTTCTTTAATAACTACAGATTGTGAACATGTCTACACGTGTTTTGGGGCTGCCTGGATCTCCTCTTTAGAGAAATCTCTGTGCATCTCCTTTGCCCATCACTTAATTGGATGATTCAACTTCTCCTTATTGATATTTTGTAGTATCTTATAGAATATGGGGATCAGGCGTCGGTCTGACATAGAGTTGCCAAATATTTTTTCCCATTCTGTAGGTGGCCTTTTAATTCTATTAATAAAGTCTTTGGATGAACAAAAGTGTTTGATTCTTAATAGTTCCCATTTATCTATTTTCTCTTCCGTTGATTGTGGTTTCTTTGACAGATTTCAGAATCTGTCCACATTGTGTATTAAAACTTCGATTGTTGTTCCTATCTTTTCTTGGATGAGCTTTATCGTTTGAGGTTTGATATTTAGGTCTTTTATCCAGTTGGAGTTGGTTTTTGTATAACGTATAAGATATGGATCTTGTTTCCGTTTATTGCAGATGGACATCCAATTTTGCCACCACCATTTGTTGAAGATACTGTTTTTACCCCAGTTGAATGTCTTAGGGCCTTTGTCGAATATCAACTGTTCATAGGCAGACAGTGTCAGCTCTGGGGTTTCAATTGTGTTCCATTGATCGATCTGTCTGTTCTTGTATCAGTACCAGGCTCTTTTGACCACTGTGGCAGTGTAGTGTGTTCTAAGGTCAGGCAATGAGAGGCCTCCCAGTGTGTTCTTCTTTTAGTAGTACCTTACTTATCCAGGGCTTCTTCCCTTTCGAACAAAACTGGTGATTTGTTTCTCCATCTCATTAAAAAATGACGCTGAAACTTGTATCAGGATTGCATTATGTAAGTAGATTGCTTCCGGTAAAATAGACATCTTCAGAATGTTAAGTCCTCCTATCCGTGGACAAGGTAGGTTTTTCCATTTATGTAAGTCTCTCTTAGTTTCTTGTAGTAAGGGCTTGTAGTTCTCTTTGTAAAGGTCTGTTATTTCTCTGGTTAGATTAATTCCTAGGTACTTTATCTTCTTAGGGGCTATAGGAAATGGTATTGATTTGATGATTTCCTCGTTAAGAGTCTCGTTGTTGGTATAAAGGAATGCTACTGATTTACTTATGTTTCTCTTGTATCCTGAGACTTTGCTGAACTCTTCTATCAGTTTCAGTAGTTTACGTATAGGTTCTCTGGGATTCTCTGCATATACAATATATCATCCGCAAACAGGGAGATTTTGACGTTTTCTTTGCTGATGCAGATGCCCTTTATTTCTTGGTCTTCTCTAATTGCTCTGGCTAGAATTTCTAGTACAATGTTGAATAGGAGAGGTGAGAGTGGGCATCCTTGTCTAGTTCCTGTTCTCAAGGGACAGTCTTTCAGTCTCTCTCCATTCAGGATGACGTAGGCAATTGCCTTTGTATAAATGGGCCTCATTGTGTTGAGGAATTTTCTATCTATGCCTATTTTGCTAAGAGTTTTTAGAATGAATGGGTGTTGGATTTTATCAAGTACCTTTTCCGCATCAGTGGAGAAAATCAGGTGTGATTATTGTCCTTTGTGTTATTTATGTGGTTAATCACATTGTTTTTCTGATGTTGAACCAGCCTTGCATCCTTGGTATGAATCCAACTTGGTCAAGATGGATTATTTTTATGATATGTTGTTGTATTCTATTTGCAACAATTTTATTCAAGATTTTGGTGTCTAGATTCATGAGTGATATCAGTCTGTAGTTCTCCTTCTTTGTTGGGTCTTTCCCTGGCTTTGGTATCAGGGTAATGCTGCCTGCACAGAATCAGTTTGGGAGTACTCCATCCCTTTCTATACTATGAAATGGTCTCAGTACTATTGGAGATAACTCTTCTCTAAAAGCTTGATAGAATTCTGTGGTGAAGCCAGCTGGGCCTGAGCTTTTTTTGGTTGGCAGTGTTTTGGTGTCATTTTCAATCTCTTCCTTTGTGATGGGTTTATTAAGTTGTTGTGCTTCACATTGTGATAATTTGGGTAGGTGGTATCAGTCAAGAAACTTGTCCATTTCCTCTAGGTTTTCCAATTTGTTAGAGTACAGTCTTTGATAGTATTCTGTTATGATATTTTTGATTTCTGTTGGATCTGTAGTGACCACTCCCCTCTCATTTATAAGTTAGGTTATTTGTTTCCTTTCCTGCTTTTCTTCAGTAAGCTTAGCCAGTGGTTT
This sequence comes from Heterohyrax brucei, assembly GCA_028571685.1. NCBI lineage: Eukaryota > Metazoa > Chordata > Mammalia > Hyracoidea > Procaviidae > Heterohyrax > Heterohyrax brucei. The sequence continues at coordinate 118,195,343 of CM053152.1, read as the reverse complement.
GTCCATTTTGTTGAACTTTTCAAAAAAACAGCTTTTGGTGTTTTCAGTTTATTCAATTCTTTTTCTATTCTCTAATTCATTTAGCTCTGCTCTCATCTTTATGATCTCGTTTCTTCTGATGCCTGAGGGGTTCCTCTGTTGTTTTCTCTCTGCTTGTTCAAGCTGTAGGATTAGTTCCTTGATTTGGTTTCTTTCTTCCTTCCAGATGTGTGCATTTATGGAGACAAACAGCTTTGGCTGTATCCCATAGGTTCTGGTAGGAAGTTTTATCATTCTCATTGGAATCCATGAATTTCTTTATTTCATCCTTGATTTCTTCTGGAACCCATGGTTTTTTGATCAAGATGATGTTCAGTTTCCAAGAGTTCCACCTCCTAGCTATATTTTTTCTGCTATTGATTTTAACTTTTATGTCCTGATGATCTGAGAAGATGCTTTGCAGTAATTCAGTGGTATGGATTTTGTTGAGAATTGCATTATGTCCTAACACATGGTCAATTCTGGAGAATGTTCCATGTGCACTGGAGAAGAAGGTGTACTTGCCTGCTAATAGGTGGAAAGTTCTGTATATATCGATGAAGTTTAGTTCGTTAATTGTGGTAATGAAGTATTCTGTATCTTTCCTGAGCTTTTTTCTAGATGATCTTTTTTTAATATGATGGTACCATAGTTTTCATGATGATCACTGGACTGCTTCTTTCTGTATTAAAGCTGAGATTGACTTTCGAGCCTTCCCTGAGTAGAGTATTGAGTAGTGTGTCATTCGCAAATATAAAGTTAGTGGTTTCATTCTTCTAAGCCAGAGCCAAGAACTTCTTTCAGTATTTCTTGTAGCTTTGGTTTGGTTTTTACAAAGTCTCTGAGTTTCTGTTTATCTGGGAATGTCTTAATTTCATTTTCGTATTTGAAACATACCTTTGCAGGATACATAACTCTTGGTTGGAAATTCTTCTCCTTCAAGGCTCTGAATGTGCCATGCCACTGTCTCTGTGCCAGCATGGTTTCTGCTGAGAAATATGACGAAATCCTACAGGGTTTTCCTCTGAATGTTAGCTTTGCTTTGAGTCTTGCTGCCTTTAAGAGTTGCTGCTTATGTTTCATTTTGTTAAGCTTGATTATCATATGTCTTGCAGTCTTTCTTTTAAGATCTATATGGGTGGCATATGACATGCATCTGAGATGTCTATATTCTCTTCCTTCATGATTTCTGGGAAGTCTTCTGTCAGCAGCATAGCAACGATACTCTCTGTGTTCTCAGGTGCCTCACCTTGTTCAGGGACTCCAATTAATCGGGTTGTTCCTCTTAATGGAGTCCCACATGCTTCTTAATGCTTCTTCATTTTTCTTGTTTCATTTTTTTCATTTCTGCTTATAGACACTGGCGTCAGTAGCTCTGTCTTCCAAGTCAGAAATTCTTGTTTCCATTTCTTCCCTTCTGTATTCTTGGCTTTGCATGGAAGTTTCTATGACTTTGATTTTGTGCTTGATCTGTTTGATTTCAGGGTACTGGAGTTCCATCAGATTAAATTAAACAGCTTGTTTAATTCCTCCTTTTGTTCTGCTGCATTTTGTATAAGGTCTAGAAGGGCTCTGTAGATAATCATTTTGTATTCACTTTCTGATGCTTTCATAAAAGTTTCTTCATCTGGAAAACTCCTTGGTTGTTTTGTTTGGGAGCCTTCTGAAGCCATGGGTGATTTCTTGTATGCCACAGGTGTCTCTTGCTTATTAGGTCCCATGTGAGTAAGTAGAGGCTGGAAGAGATACTGTGAGGATGGACTGCAGATGTTTCTCTAGGCTGTCTTAAAACGTAAAGCAAAAGGTATGTGACCACTTCCCAAGTCAGTCAGGTTTTCAGGTGTGGAGGTCCTCCTTCCCAATTCAAAAAGTAAGCACCTCTATATCCAACCCGAGATGATACAAACTAGTTCAGAATACAGTGATGCTACTGCCCTGTTGGCCTCTGCTGACAGGGCCTAGCCTTAGGTGAGACTGTGTGAACTATTGCTTTCCTGGTAGAAAAGTGCTCTGCTGTGGGCTGACTCTGGCTCCCATGCTAAGAATTAGGTCTAGCTGCGGCCACCATATCCAGGATGGTGCCCTCCACACAAGCAGCAGATAGAGGGACTGAAGGTGCCTAGAGGTAGTGAATCCTCTGCTTCTGTTGCAGGGCCCCCATTGTAGTCAACACTCTGTGAATTACTGCCTTTCTATCAGAGAAGCGCTGTCCTGTTTGCAGGTGCTGGCTCCCAGGCTAGGAAATAGGTCCTTCTAAAATCTCCATATCCCACATGGCGTCCCACACACTCGCAGTGCGATTCGGTACAAATCCCGCTGTGGCAGTGACAAAAAGACAGGCCGAAAGTGGCTAGGTTAACACAGTCCTAAGCCTGGCTCTCAAAATATGGGAATTTCACCAGCCTATCCTGCCAGCAGTGCATCTGAGTCTAGTCTCTTGTCAAGACCCAGCTTTGCCCGCCGGCCAAGATGTGGAAAAAAAAAGTCAAAATGGTTTGTTTACCTTCAGCCCGAGACAGCAATGGTTAGACAGGAGCGGGAGTCAGGGAAAGAGAGGAGGGTTTTTGCTCAGTGGTATGAAGTCCAAATCAACAGCCCTGTGCTGTGTCCTGGGGCTGATTAGGTGATCAGAAGCCTCCTTTTGATTATCAATTCAGGTCTTGGTTTCAAGAGCGATATAAGGAGATGTGTGCTTAGTCTGCCATCCTGACTCCACCTCCAGAGTTGTGTCCTTTTTGCCATAACTGTTCGATATACTTGTTCAGCAAACAGTCTAAGAAGGGGAACCATTCCCAGAAGAACAGGACACCAGGATTGGAGGAAGACTCAGTAACAGCCTTCGATATGCACAGGAAACAGCGTTGCTGGCTGAATGTGCACAGGACGAGAAACACTAAGGAAGACCAAGGACCAATGCCTTCCCTATGCATTACACCTCCGATGAAGAAAACAAAGATTCACACAACTGGGGACATGAGCAACATTCTGATAAAAGGACAAAAGATTGGAGTTGTCAAGGTTTCCATTTTCCTTGAAGTCAAAATCAATACCCATGGAAGTAGCAGCTAAGAAATCCAAACATACATTGCATTCGGCAAATCTGCTGCTAAAGACTTCCTTAAAGGGTTGAAAAGCCAAGACGGTGCCGTGAAGACTGCAGTGTACTGGTGCCAAGCCATCGTGTTCTCAGTCACCTGGTGTGCCGGCGCTGGTGAGGAATGAGGAAGCCCCATGAAGCGTTGCCGCCTTCCACTTGTGGAGCTGACGGAGCACACTGAATATAGGGTGAACAGCCAAAACAGTGGACCACTCTGTCCTGGAGCAAGTGTGGTCAGACAGCTCCTTGGCAGCAAAATAGTAAGGTTATGTCTCACATCATCTGCACATGTGATCAGGCGGCATCAGTCCCTGGAGAAGGACACGATGCTTAGTAAAACAGACGGTCAGTGAAAAAGAAGACCCCTAATGAGGTGGATGGAGACAGTGGCTATAACCCCAGTCTCAAGCAAAATAGGACTGAGAGGGAGGCAGAGGAGCCATGAGTGCTTTGTTCTGTCGCAGATGAGGTAGACAGAAGTCAGAACGGGCTTGACAGCACCTAACAACAATATCAAGTGTTCAGGGTAGGAGAAAAAAGAGATAAAAGAGAAAAATGAAAATGAAAAATTATATGCTATTAAATTAGAATTGGAAATAACACTATAAACTCGAAGGGTTTTTTCCTCATGTTTTTCAAGATACTATTTCACTGAAATGTAATATACATACATAAAAGTACGCACATAGATGTACAGCTAGAGTGTCACACACTCAATACACCTGGGTCATGAGCACACGAATCAAATGACTGAGCATCATCTGCATCCGCAGCATGCACTGCTCTGTTGCTGTGACTACCTCCTCTATCCCTACCTGAGGAACCACTGTTCCTGTGTCTGACCTCCCAGAAACATTCTGTCTGTGTTTGCATTTTATGTTGATGGAGTCAAGCAGTGTGTCTCCTTTCGTCTGTGGCTTCTTTGGCTCCAAACTGCTTTTGAGATTCACTTGTATCACTGTACACAGGTATAGGGATTTCATTCTTACTGCAGTAAGAATTGGTTCACAGACTCGGCGTTCTGCAGAAAAGCATAAGGTTCATATTCATATTCAGAAATATGAGCTAATTGCACAGCACGATATCAAAATCAGGGAAGCACATCTTGCACCCACTGTGCAACACAGCCGACCACTTGATATCACACGTGAACACTCCAGTTTTGCAGTAAGCTATTATATTGTTGCAACATCTGCTAAACTGGGTTCCCACGGCAAAAACACTCAAAGGCTTTACGATGAGAGGGAGAGCCAAGGCCCCAGGAGCTCAGCACCTGCTCCTCTTGTCCATGAACAGAGCTTCAGGTGACGAAACTGATGATCATGTGGCTCAGGTGACAGTTGCTCAGAATAAGGGGAACCTGAGCATCTTTTCCTTCGTCCTCAAAGCACTGGGTGTGCCTCAAGACACTCAAACCCCCTTCACTAGCTGTCATGGATTGAATCACATCCCCCCTCAAAATGTTTGGCCATGTGGCTGGGCTATGACTGCGGGTACTGTGTGCTGCTTCTGCTCTGTAAACCCTGTCTCCCTGAGGTTAAAGAGGGAGGGTGGGCAGAGCTGTGTTGGCGTGGACCACTCTGTGTAAAACTGGACTGTGACTCGAGGCACTCTTTTGCAATGTAACGGAAAGGAAACGAAGCAGAGTTGGGAACCTGACACTCTGTGTGAGGCCCTGAGAAAGAGGAACAGCAGAAATCACTGGCAGTGCAGCGGGGTCCTTTGTCAAGGGATCCTGGCCTGTCCTTCCTTCAAGGGGGTATGAGTCTGTTCCCTGGCTCAAGTCTCAGAACTGATTTTGAACCAGTGACTCTGTATTCTGGTGATCAGGGTCAGACTTTCACTGACATTCCCTAGAATTCTTCCTCTTGTAAAGATGAACTAAACCCTGAATAGATTTCCCATCTATTTCACTCCTAGGGACACCGTGACCAAATAGCCAATGCCAAAAAACTACCTGAGACTGACTAGGCTCTCAGTCCATTGCAATGGACTCGATTGTGACTGGTTTGTTTTTTTCTTAATTCTCAAACTGCTGTGAGCCTGTGCCCATCATGAGGACCACAGCCACACTGTCTGTTGGCTGAGGTCCACCACATGGACCCAACCACCACCGGGTCAATTAGCCCACTGTGGTTTCTTCAGTCACTTAGGCATCAGTCCTTGTTCCATCTGACTCCATCAAGCAACACTCACAGCTGTCTGCCTGGGTGGTAGGCCTCCCTTCACAAATCCCTTTCTCAGGCTTGCGATGACAGCGTGTCCTGTGGCACTCCCTGTGTGGGGCTGTGAGTCTAACTCATAAACCCCTCTCACAGGTCCGCTTCCTTTGGCCTCTAGACACCTTCCCTTGTGGCAAATCAGGCCAGAACCGGTTAGCGCAGGCCAGCGCTGCACCCAGGCTTCAGTTCCTGGGTGCCTCCTGTCCATTGTCCTCAGAGCACCAGCTGTGCTTCAAACCACTCAAACCCCCTTTACTAACTGTCATGGATTCAATTATGTCCTGGACCACCAAACTCTGTAGTCATTTGGCTGGGCCATTGTGTTTCTCCTCTGCTGTAAACCCTACCTCTGTGAGGTAAAGGAGGGAGGGTGGGTGGGGTTGAGTTTGAGGCCTGAGTCAACCTGCAACAGTTGACTGTGCCTACAGGCAATCTCTTGGGATATAAAGGAAAGGGAAGGAAACAAGAGTTCGAGACCTCACACCACTCCTTTGTCACCCTGGGAAAATGAGGAACAGCAGACATGGCTGGCAATGCAGTGGGGTCCTTCCTGAAAGGATCCCGGCCTCTCCTTCCTTCAAAAGGTTGTGGGTCTGTCAACTGTCTCAAGTCTCAGATTAATTTCAGGGCAGTGACTGTATCCTGGTGATCTCACTTAGATTGTCATTTACTTGACATGGAATTCTTCCTCTTGTAAAGATGAACTAAGCCCCTAGTAGATTTCCCTCCCAGCTCACTCCTTGGGACACCGTGGCCAAGTAGCCAATGCCATAAACTGTAGGATTAAGACTAGGCTCCCACTGCATTGGAATTGACTCGATAGTGACTGGTTTGGTTTTCGCTTAATTCTCAAGACTGCTGTGAGCCTGCTGTCCATCGGAAGCACCGCACCCATACTGTCTTTGTCAGTTAAGGTCCACCACTCTGGCCTGACCACCACGCGGTCCAATCACCCAATCGGATGTCTTCACTCACTTAGAGTATGGCTTCCTGTTCCATCTGACTCCAGCAAACAGCACTCACAGCTGTCTACCAGGGTGCTGGGGCTCCCTTCACAAATCCCTTCCTCAGGCATATGGCAACAGGGTGTCCTCTGACACTCTCTGTGTGGGGCTATGAGTCTCACTGATAATCCCCCCTGACAGGTCTGCTTCCCTCGGCTTCTGGGGACCTTTTGTGAGACACCAGGTAGGGCTCCGTTAAGTGCAGGCCACCCCTCAGCCAGACTTAAGTCTGTCAGTCCCACAGACCACCTGATGCCTTCCTGGCCACTCTAGCTGAGACACTGGATGACACCTTTGTGCTGGTTGGACCCAAGTCACTGAACTCAGACTGCATCAGCCTTATGTTCCTTGCACCATTAGGCCTCACCTGGGACAGTCTTGCCACACAGAGTCCCCAGGCTTCTGTTTGCACAGATTAGAAACTCCCAGCAGATCCTTTTCTTCTACACGATGGCTTCCCTCCTGCTGGGTCATTTTGTACTTTATCTTTGGGGGTGTAGGGGACTTTGGTCTACTCACAGGTCTAGAAGCAACAGTGGGTGGTGGGGATGTGTTCTGAGAACAGTGGATTATGTCTTGTAAGGCACTGTACTAAGCAATGTGCAGACAATGACTCAGTCTGTTAGGGTTCAGATTTCAAGAGGTGACTCTTTTTTGAAAGTTCAGTTTTATTAAAAATATGTCCAATAAGGAAAAGACTGGTGCACCAGGGACTCACTCCAAAGTATGCAGAGCAAGGAGGCAGAACAAGGAGCAGACCCTGAGTAACTTTTTCATTAGCATTTATAAGTCCTGAGCCTACAAAGCAGGGAGGGAGAGCTAACCCTTGCATTGATTGGGTGAGGCCACATGGAGTTCTGTAGGTTGTAAAATGTAGTCATTAGGAATGTTTCTTTGCAGATGGTCCAGGGTCAAGAGGTTATCTGGAAGTCTGTTTCTAAGGTTCAAGGTTGACTCCAGGCTCTGTTTTGTGTCAGGTGCTAAGTAATCTATGGTAATTCCTGTTTTTCTCTGCTAAGTTTCCTGGGCCTTGTATCTTTACACTTTAACTCTTTACTGCTCTCTTCCTCAACAATGTTGCTTCTGTCTCATTTTAACAAGTCTCTTCAGACACAACTGGGATCACCTCATCAGATGGTGGGCTGAAGGGCTAACCGGTTTTCTGGAAGGGGGGTTAACAGACAAAAATGGATGGAAAACAGTCTGCGGTCATTTGTTTGCTATTTATCAGTGGCACTCCATTTCTTTCACTCCTAAAAGCATGGCAGTTCTCCTTCCTCAACAAGACAAACACAAAACAAAGCAAAGGAGTCTGCAACAGCCACATTCCATACTAGGAGGCTTCAATGTTGTCTGATTCTGAGCTCCAACAGAATTTAAACCCCAGGCAAAAAGTGAGCCCAAAAACCATTTTGAGAAGCAAGTAAGAACTTAGCCTTTGCCCTCCCAAGCCTGTGATTCCAGGAAACCATGGGATACACAAAATCAGCAAAAAGGACTGCTGAAGGAATGAAAAACCATATGGCCATCAGTCTCTCAAGTCTCTGAACTCTCTCTCAGGGTGCTCTCTGCCCTGAGGGTTGTGGTCCTCTGTCCACAGCCCCAGGTCAGCGGTGCCCCAGATTCTCCTTGGTTGCCTAGGAACCCAGCCATTATCAGGAAGGAAAAGTTACTTTGTTCTGAGGCTAGACACTGGGAACCTTGAAGGGAAAGTTGAGAGTTCAGTCTCCAGACAGCCCAAGTAATAGGTCAGGGAATCTGTGTGGCCATCCTTCTCTGGACATCTGACCTTCGGAGCACGGTCTCTGTTAAGGGATCCCTTGGTAGAGTATCTGGGCCCTGTCACGGCTTACTCACCAGCATGAAGCCCCTGCCCTGTCTTTCAGTTCTGTGTTTTATCCCGTCCGTGATACTGGAACCAATAAAGATCCCGCGTTACTTGTCCTGACTCTGACGGACCTTCACCACTGTAAACCAATGAGGGAAACTGGAAATTTATTCTCCCCTGTCCCGAGTGTCTTCACCTGAAGACTCATTTCCCTCTGACCCTTCACTCCCACCTTGATGCCCAAGCTGCAGCCTGAGATCTTGGGATCTCCCTTGCAATGTCCTGGTTAAATAAATCTCTTGATTTAAGGAAGCTGAAAAGTATCGGACAACATTCTCAGGTGGTTAATCAGCAGAATGTTTGCTGTTCCACTTTCCCCGAGGACTCAAGGAGCCCAAGAGTGGACTCTGGCACCAGGACCCCTTCCTGTCCCCTCCACAGGACTCCTTACTGTGTCTGCAGGAAGTGAGCCTGATGGGCAAACCATGCATTTCAACAGGGCTCTGAGACAATCTAGTCCCCGATTATCTGGTGCAGCTTTTGTGATGCTAACTCAGGTGTTTTCTCCACTCCACACTCCCTGCCTCCTGATCGCAGCTGCCAGGTTTTGAGCGGACTGCGCGCTTGTTAACCGGCCTCCCCTCTCCCGGAAAGCCGCTTGGACCGCCTGTGCTCTCAATCGCGTGACAACATTGCCATCTGCTGGCTGACTCTTCCCAGTCGTGTTCCTGCATGTCCTTGTATGTGTCACCAAACTGCTCTTAGAACAGCTGTCGGCTGGGGCTTTGGGGGACATTACAAGCTGCGAGCGCGGAGGAAAAGGCCCCTAATCGGTTTGTGCCACACCCTGAGAGTGCTCAGTTGGCAGGGCGTCTTCAAACGCTGGTTTCCGGATTCCACTCGCAGTTGGGCCATTGTGGCACGTGACCCGTCCGCCATAGACTGGACGACACGTGTCAATTCCTCGCTGAAACCTTTGATCCTTTTGTTTTTCTCAGGTTACCTTTCCACTTACAACAGCTTTTCGTCGGTATCTGGTGATGCTTGGTATGAGAGGGCACGACCTTCCTCAGGATACTGGAATCCCTCTGGGAATTTCTGCTCTGCGCGATATTTGGGAATTATGGCGGCAAATCGGTTGAATACTGGCCAAGATGGGCTGCTGTCATCCCGGAAACCATTCCTGATACCAGCTGCCTTAGGTCTCAAACTCACTAATGTAATTTGCTGTGCACCTAATTACAGAATAGGACCTCTCAGCTCAATCAGAATCCATGGGAGTCTTTTTTTTTTAAGCATCCAAATGATAAAATGTTACAATTTGCTTCTTTAGTAGGAGACGGTGTGTTACAGAAAGCAGAGTGACTCAGGAATTGGAAACGGGAGTGTCCTGTCTGTTCCTCCCACAACTGAATCGCTTATGACTGTTAACCATCTTCCTTTCACCAACCTTTGGGCTTCTACTTTCTCTGCCTCTGCCATCCTAGACTGTGTCCTGAGGGCTTCCTCTCACAGGAAAGAGGAAGAGGCAGAAGAGGGGAGGCCAGCCCTCCACGGGAAACTACCCCAGTGATGAGCTGCCCTTGAAGGCCAGCACTGCACCCAGGCTTCAATCCCTCAGTCCCACAGACCACCTCACCGCGCTAGCTGAGACACCCACCGGATGAAGCCTTTCTGGTTGTCAGACCCATGTCACTGAACTCAGACTGGGTCTGCCTTAAACTCCTTGCACCACGACAGCCGTGCCACAGAGTCCCCAGGCTTCTCTTTGTATAGATTCGAAACTCCGAGCAGTTCTTTTTCTCCTGCTGGGCAGCTTCCCTCTTCCTGGGTCATTTGGTACTTTATCTTTGGAGGTGTCGGGAACTTCACTTTACTCACAGGTCTAAAAGCAACTGTCAGTGTTGGGGATGTGTTCTGAGAACACTTGGCAAGGTCTTGTAACACACTGCCCTAGGCCGAGCCCCAGGCAGTGACTCAGAGAGTCTCTTCAGACACAACTGGGTTCACTTTCTCAGATCCGGGGCAGAAAGGCTAAGGATTTACTGCTGAGGGGGGTTAAGGACAAAAATGGATGGGAAACATGCTGTGGTCATTTGTTTGCTATTTATCAATGACACTCTGTTTCTTTCACTCCTAAAAGCCTGGGGGGTTTCCTTCTTCACCAAGACAAACAAAAACCCAATGAAAGGAGTCTGTAGCAACCACCTTGGCTACTAGGAGACTTGAAAGCTGTCTGATTCTGAGCTCAAACAGAACTGGAACCTGGGCAAAACGTGGGCCCAGCAACCACTTTGTGAGACAAGTAAGAATTTAACCTTGGTCCTCCCAAGCCTGGGATTCAAGGACACTGTGGCATACACAAAATCACCAAAAGAGACTGCAGAGGAGATGAAAATACAGATGACCCATCCGTCAGCCAAGTCACTAAACTCTCAGAGCCCAGCTTGATCGCTGCCCTGAGGGTTGCGTTTCTCTGTCCACAGCCCCAGGTCAGCAGTGCCCCAGATTCTCCCTGGTGGCCTAGGAACCCAGCCATTATCAATAAGGAAAAGTGTTACTTTGTCCTCAGTCTGGAGCCTGGGAACCTTGAATGGAAACTTGTGATTTCAGTCTCCAGACAACCAAAGGAATAGGTCAGGGAATCTCTGTGGCCATCTTTCTCTGGAGATCTGACCTTCGCAGGAAGGTTTTTGTTAAGGGGCTATTTTTGAGAACATCTGGGTCCTGTCATGGCTTTGTCACCAGGATGAAACCCTATACCCTGTTTTTCACGTCTGTGTTTTATCCCATCTGTCGTCTTGGAACCAACAATGTTCAAGACTCTGCTTTTCTTGTCCTCACTCGGACTGCCCGTCATCACTGTAAACCACCGAGGGAAACGGGAACTTCATTCTCCCCTGTCTCCAGTGTCATGACTGGGGACTCACTTCCCGCCAATGCCCAAGCTCCAGCCTCAAATCTTGTGAGTTTCCCTTGTAAAGTCCTGGTGAAATAAATCTCTTGATTGAAGGCAGCTGAAAAGTCTTCACTGGACAACCTTGTGAGGCCGTTAATCAGCAGAATGTTTGCAGTTCAATTTTCCCCAAGGACTCCAGCAGCCCAAGAGTGGACTTTGGCACCAGGGCCCCTTCCTGTCCCCTCCACGGGACTCCTCACTCTGTTAGCAGGAAGTGAGCCCGACTACCAAACCATGCATTTCAACAGGGCTCTGTCACAATCCAGCCCCCGATTTCCTGGTGCAGCTTTTGTGATATTAACTCAAGTGTTTGCTCCACTCCTCTCTCCTGCCTCCCACTCCCAGCCGTTCCCGGTTCTCACCGGACTGGGAATTTGTTTCCCACCCCCCCTCTCCTCAAAAGCTGCTCAGACTCCTGTCTTCACAATCGCATGACAGCATTGCCATCTGCTGGCTGTCTTTTTCCAGTCGTGTTCATGCTCCTGTTTCTACCTGCCACCTAACTGCGGTGGGAACAGCCCTTGCTGAGGTGTTTGCCGACTTTACAAACCACGAGAGCAGAGGAAAAAGACCCTAATCGATTTTTGCCACGCCCTGAAAGTGCTCAAGTTTCAGGGTGACTTTTGGACCTCTGGTCTTAGAGTTTCCTGATTCTGCTGGGAGTTTGGCCATTTTGGCGCGTAACCTATCTGACAAGGACTGAATGACACGTGTAATTGCTCGCTGAAACCTTTGATCCTTTTGTTTTTCTAAGGTTGCCTTTCGGTTTAGAACAGCTTTTGATGGGTGCCTGGTGATGCTTGGTATGAGAGGGAATGGCCTTCCTCAGGACGATTCCGGAATTCCTTTGTGGATTTCTGCTCTACAGGTATGTTCCGGAGTTATGGCCGCAAATCGGCTTAGTACCTGCCAAGATGGGGTTCTGTCATCCCGGAAACCATTCCTGACACCGGCTAGGTTAGGTCTCAGTTAAACTCGCTAATGTAATTTTGCTGTCGAGCAAATTACGGAATACAACCTCTCAGCTTAATCACAATATATGGGAGCTGTTTTTTTTTTTAATGATCCAAATGTGTCGCTGCCTGCGACCCCCGGAACCCGCCCGGGGCCCCAAGCAGGAGACACCGAATGCAGGGAGACAAGAGAGGAACAACAACAACTTTATTTTTCTGGGCTTCGGCTTATATACCGAGCCATGTCCAATAGGCATTCAGTTTGGCATGGGGTGAGGGCGGCTTTCTCTTCTAACTGGCTGCAATCATCAGGCCATCATGGGCGTCACACAGGGGCTGACGTGGGGAGGCGGGTTTACTCAGGGCGCGGTCGGGTGTCTCGGCGCCATCTTCAAGGCGCGGCTGCGATGTGGGCTTCCCACATCTCCCCCTTTTTGTTTTAATAAAAGCAAGGTACAAGGCAAGGTATCGCAAGAAACGCCTGGCTTGGGTCATCCTAGCCCAGAACTTCTCTCTTACCCGTCATCAGGCCGGCTGCAGCAAAAGGCAGGGGCCCTGTCTTAGGTTGAGGGAGCCTGGCTGGAGGTTGCCCGTCATTGACTGCTTTCAAGCATCTGTAACCACACCTGGCTACCCTGAGTGTCAGCTGCCACTTCAGAGTAGGCCTGTACCAAAAGGGAGTATTTGATCTCCTGTGGTTTCTTATGGCGACATAGACAGTAGCAGCCTACACCGATGGCCAATATGAAGAGGAATACTATCCCCACAAGACCAGCCCATTCCTTTGTCAGCACGCCCAATTGAGACCAAAACCCTCGCATGATTGAGGCCAATGAAGCGTCCACTCGGGTGGAGTTGACAGACACTATGGCATTACGCAACTGAGTGATAAGCGCCTCAGTCTCTTTGGACCAATTTCCAGTCAATTGTTGAGACAGAGTTCTAGAGAGATAAGCAGCCCTGGAGATGTTGTGAAAATGAACGGGAGTGACGCAGACGCTGGCTAGGCGCCACTCACAGCCCAGCTGCACTAGCTGGGTTAAACTGTCCACTTGCTCTTGAACTAAGTCTACACGGTGATTTAATATGTGAATGGCTCCCAGAAGTTTTCCATTAACTGCAAGCTGTGTTTGTAGCGTTGTAGCGGTGTTTTCCGCCATTTGATTAAGGGCGTCGGCTGTTTGCACAGTTTGAGTCAAGGCTACTGCAGCGGCGGCTGCCGCAGCGACAGAGGCAGTAACTGCCGCAACAATGGCAGCGGTAATTCCAAAGTCTCCTTTGGAGCGCAAATGAGTTGACAGTGACGATCGGGTGTTCTGCACTGGCCATGGTACGTAGCGAGGCAACCTAGTAACTAGAGCGGTATGAAACATAGAAGCATTCCAACATAATGAGTAGAAACAAGTATTATTAGTACATGAAACGGGGTCATTAGAGGGACGGGAGTCATGCATTAACATGAACATGAAAGGTGGTTGCACACAAACAGGAGTGGGAGGGAAGGTAAGGTTAGAGCCCACTCCTTGTGTTTCTAGTGTGTCCTCAAACACACCTGTGGAATTCCACTTCACAGTGGTGTTACTAATTGTACCACCGGTCAGCATGACAACTGGGGTTATGTCAGTGCAACCTCCACCGACACCACAAAGTAGCCAAACATCAAAGGATTAGTGGGGCTTGCCTGTGTTGGAAACTGCCAGGTAAAATTCTTCCCGGGGGAGAAGTGGTTGGCCTGCGTTCCAATATTGGGAGAGAATGTGAAAAAGGATTTGACAGCCCACGGGGACCGATGGCTTTGGCAGCCAGTCCAAAGCTGGGGCCAATCGTGGGTGCTTTTGCAATAGGGGGCCCAGCGAGGCTGGGGGGGGGACAGTAGAATTTCCTTTGGGGATCATGAGGGGTAAACGACCTTGCAGCAAGGTACCATTCGTGGTGGGGTTAGAGCTATTTTTTTGGGGGGGTCAAACCACCCCGCAGACATATTATACAGTGTGACACATGGGGTGTTCTCTATAGAGTTTTCTAGATCAGACAGGTTGTGGGGCACACGAAAGCAGAGAAGGCCCCGCAAGGTGACATTGAGTGGACGAGGTTCAGAGCTGATGCTCTCATCTACCGGAATCGAGGGAAGTTGAAGGGAGTCATTAGTGGTAAAAAGTTGGGGGAACAACCCTGAAGAATAGTGGACTGGGAGAGGTAGGGGCAGAACATCTAAGAGCCCCCAATACTTATCTGTGTCTGCGCCATCAGTGTCCACAGCATCAGCGTTGGAAGCTTCATTGATTAGCAGAGGTGTCAGCAGTAATGACAGGGGTAGGATTTTCAGGAGAGTCATCAGCGGAGACATCATGCCTGACTAGTCGGATCAATCGGCTGGGAACCCAAATAGGAGCTTGGGAGTCCTGCGGGAAAATACAAACAGCTCCTCGGGTGATAGTGACAACTGGTGCTGGACCCTTCCATTTGCCAGAAAGGGTATCTTTCCATATAGCTGTTCGTGGAGGGGTTTCCGCTGCACCACTATGGCGCTCTGCAGCGGAGCGTCCCTCCTTATCCAAAGTTAAAAAATTTAGTGTAAACAGGGCCAGGGCCAGCCTGTTCTGAGGAGTGTGTCCCTGCCCAATTCCCCTTTTTTGTTTTAATAGACAGGCTTTGAGGGTTGAGTGAGCTCTTTCAACTATCCCTGGCCCTGGGGATTGTACGGGATGCCATGGGTGCAATGCACACGCATGGCTTGCAGGAAATTTTGGAACGGTAGGCCGGTGTAAGCAGGTGCGTTGTCTGTTTTAAGACTGAGTGGGGCACCCCAAGCTGCCCAAGCTGTAAGACAGTGGGAGATAACATGCCGGGCTGCCTCGCCTGTGTGGGCTGAAGCAAAAATGATACCAGAATAGGAGTCTACAGAGACATGAACATATTTTAATCTGCCAAATTCTGGAATATGAGTGACATCCATCTGCCAAAGATGGCAGGGACGAAGGCCTCGGGGGTTCACACCCACCGAAGGGGTTGGCAAGTGAGGTGCACAGGCAGTACAGTTGCGCACAACGTCACGAGCTTGTTCTCGAGAGATACCAAAGTGACGTGAAAGGGTTTGTGAGTTGACGTGGAATTGATCATGAAAATTTTGCGCCTGTTGTAGGGCCGAAAGGATGATAGGCATGCGGGTTAACTGGTCTGCCATTGCATTACCTAGTGTAATTGGCCCAGGGAGGTTTTGGTGTGCTCGGTGCTGAACAATGAAAAAGGGGGGGTTGCGATTTAGAATAATTTTCTGGATGTCAGTAAACACAGCAGCAGCAGGCGAGTTGGAGCAAATGACCCCTGCTGCTTCCAGAGCTCTGACTGCATTAACCACATATGCAGAATCTGAAACGATGTTGACGGGGTCGGTATTGTTCTGCAGAGCCAGCTTAACTGCCTGTAACTCTACCAACTGCGCTGAACAATTTGGGAACAAGTATGTTTGGGTGGAGTGATTGGGAATGACAATGCTGCCAACACCAGAGTTGGAACCATCGGTGAAGATGGAGAGAGCATTTGGTATAGGCTTGTCAGAAGTACAGCGCGGGAAGATGATTGGATGGCTAGCACTGAACTGGAGCAGAGGGTCTTTCGGGTAATGATTATCGATTATTCCCGAAAATGAACATAAAAGGACGGCCCAATCATCAGAGGTTGTCACAAGGGTCTGTATTTGGGTTCTGTTATAGGGAGTAATTAACTTTTCGGGGTGACGTCCAAAGAATTCGACAGCTTGGGACAGTCCGAGCGAGGCCATTCTTGCCACAGCGCCCGGGTACCATTCAATACTGCGCTGCGGGGAAATGCGGGGGTGAACCCATCGAAGGGGGCCACCCTGCCATAACACCCCTGTGGGCTGGCAAGGAGTGGGCAAAACACAGAGTGTGAGGGGGGCGTCAGGGTTCCTGCGCTTTAAGGCAGCGGTGGAAAGGGCTGCCCCCACTCTTTTTAGGGCCTCCCTTGCTTCTGGAGTTAACTCGCGAGGGGAAGCCAACCCCGAGTCGCCCTTAAGAATGTCATACAAGGGGCTTAGCTCGGAGTTTGAGAGAGAGAGATATGGGCGGACCCACTGAATGTCCCCTAAAAGTTTTTGAAAATCATTGAGTGTATGCAAGTGATCCACTCGTAACGTGAGTTTTTGAGGGGCGACAGTTGTAGGTGAAACACTAGCTCCCAAAAACTCCACCACCTCTGTCTTTTGCACTTTGTCTGCTGCAATAACAAGGTTAGCTGCCTCCAAGGCCTCCTTAAGGGAGATGAAGCAGCTTTCTAATATTTTCTCGGAGGCAGCACATAAAAGGATGTCATCCATATAATGAATGCAGGTGACCTGAGGCCAGGAACCAGGGGGCCACTTCCTCCACTGCTGAGAGGAAAGTTTTAAGGGTCCCCTGTTTAATCTGAATGCCCCTACATTTTAATAGTTCCTTTAAAGGCACAAACAGCCTCTGGCTGCTTGGGTGATTCCCCATTATCTTCCCGGTAAATACCGCTCCAGTAAATACTGACCCAGGTAAATACCTGCTCACCCGGAAGGCTGCTTGGGTGATTCCCCATTATCTTCCCGGTAAATACCGCTCCAGTAAATACTGACCCAGGTAAATACCTGCTCACCCGTCCAGGCGTCCCCGCGGTGAGGGTTGCAGTCCTATCCCCTTCAGGTCCCTGTCCGGGCGCCAAATGTCGCTGCCTGCGACCCCCGGAACCCGCCCGGGGCCCCAAGCAGGAGACACCGAATGCAGGGAGACAAGAGAGGAACAACAACAACTTTATTTTTCTGGGCTTCGGCTTATATACCGAGCCATGTCCAATAGGCATTCAGTTTGGCATGGGGTGAGGGCGGCTTTCTCTTCTAACTGGCTGCAATCATCAGGCCATCATGGGCGTCACACAGGGGCTGACGTGGGGAGGCGGGTTTACTCAGGGCGCGGTCGGGTGTCTCGGCGCCATCTTCAAGGCGCGGCTGCGATGTGGGCTTCCCACACAAATGGTAAAATGTTAGGAAATTTGCTTCCTTAGGAGATGGTGTGTTAGACAAGCAGAGTGACTGAGGAATTGGGAAATCGGAGTGTCTGTCTGTTCCTCCCACAACTCAATGTCCTATGACCGTTAACCAACCATCTTTCTTTCACCAGCATTTGGGATCTCCTCCTTCTCTGAACGTCCTTTTCACAGGAACAGAGGAAAAGGCAGAAGAGAGGAGGCCAACCCTCCATGGGAAAGTACCCCACTGATGAGATACGCTTCAAGGTGCCATTCCCCCAAACTACAGTGGACAGCCTGAGCTGACTCTTGTCCCCTGATCTAAGGCAAGATCTCTTACCACTGTTAGAGCGCCCCCTACCTGTGTCAAGGTCTGCAGAACTCTAAACGAGAAGTGAAACTTCTGGCAGAAACTTTTGAGTGGGCTCAAATTAGCTGTATCACTTGTTACAGTGTTGCTGGGATGATGAAGGTGCTAAGTGGATGGAAGGAACTAACACAAGCTGAGAAATCACTGTCCTTGCACACAGATGTCTCAGGGACACATCTGATGACACAGACTAAACCATTGTAACAAGTACAATGTTTTACAAGGAGTTTTTACCAGAAGGTAGCTTGTGCTACAGCTGAAGCTTGTAAACAAGAAGGGGGGAAGACCCACAAGAGTGGATGCCTACATCGACTTCGGACTGGAAGAACCAGATGGTGCCCGGCCACCACCAGTGATAGCCATGATAGAGCTCACAGAGAGGAGTCTCACTGGCAACACAAGAATAAAAAGGGGTGCATCCTGAAATCTCCACTAAAAGACCACAATTGATGGTCCAGTGGTTTGAGGGTTCCCCTGAAGCATGGCCCCCAGCCATGATGCTAGCCTTACCCACAAATTATAATCAAGGTCGACTCTTTGGACAGGAATGGATTGGGACTGGCAATGCAGAGTAACGATATATTGGATGCGCTTTATGGTTCTATATAGGATATCATCCTGCTTACCTCTGGCTGGAGGAAGGAGAGTGGTTGGAGAGGAGGGGAAAGGACACTATAGGGAGGAGGAGACATGTATGGAGCAGAGAGGAATAGTGTGCTGTCACTGGACAGGGAGAGCAGTGGAAGCTGCATATAGGTGGTCTTGTAAATTTATACGGGAATTTACATTTTCATTCAGTCATGGTAAATAAAAAATAAAAAGAACAGGGTGAGAACATTGATTGCTATAGACGCTGTGGGACTAAACTTTTTAAGGAGCATTTAGAGTCACACCTAGGAGATGCAGGGGCCAGAGCAGCCATCATCACCCATTCTGCAGAAACTGTACGCACGGACTCAGCTGACTTAGTTAAATGACGTCAGTTGATTTCCGAGAATGTAGAAACCTCACAGTTCACCACCTCAGCCTGTAAGTCAGCCCAAACCTTAGAGAAGAGGCCTGCAGAGACGGAACTGAGGACAGAGGCTCAATAAATCTCTTTTCTGTTTTCAGAATGACAACGTTACAATCTCCTGCAGAAAACCAGAGTTGTAAACCCCCGTTTGTGAAGAGGTCCAGATTGCTGGCATTGGAGTTCCTGGACTTTGCTATTCTTGTGTGAAGCCTGGACATTTTAAGCACTGTCTTCATTTAAGAAATAAGTCCATTGGATATCCATCTGCAATAAATTGAAATAAGACCCATATCTTACACCTTATATGAAAACCAAAGGAAACTGAACGAAACACCTAAGTATCAAATCTGAGATGATAAAGCTCATCCAAGACAAAGGAGGAACAACAATGGAAGTTTTCAGACGCAACACAGGCAGACTTCAAAATCGGTCAGAGAAACCACAGTGAACAGAAAAATAAATAAATAAATGGGAACTGTTAAGAATCAAACATTTCTATTCATCCAAAGACTTCATTAATAGAATTAAAACGACAGCTTCAAAATGGGAAAAATATTTGGCAACTATATGTCAGCCTGATGCCTGATCTTCATAATCTATAAGGTACTACAAAATATGAACAAGAAAAAGATAAATCATCCAATTCAGCGATGGGCAAAGGAGATGGACCGACATGTCTGTAAGGGGGAGATCCAGGGAGACAAAAAACACCTGCGGACATGCTCACAATCATTAGATACTGAAGAAATTCAAATCAAAACTACTATGAGATACCATCTCACCCCAACAAGGTTGACCATGTTCTGAAAGACACAAAACAACAATTGATGGAGAGGCTGTGGAGAAATTACAACGCTTCTACACTGTTGGTGGCACTGCAAAATGGTGCAACCTCTTTGGAAAGCAATCTGGCGCTCCCTTAAAAAAATGGATACAGGTATACCATTGTACCCAGGAGTTCCACTACTTGGAATTAATCTACCGAATCAAGGCCTCTTACACCAACTGACACATGTACACGAATGTTTATAACAGCACAGTCCACAACAGCAAAAATGGAATCAGCCCAGATGCCCAACAACAAGGAATGTACAGGTAAACTGTGGTATATATACTCAGTGGAACACTATGTAATGATATACAATCATGACGATTTCAGGAAACATCTCATAACCCGGTTTCAACTAGAGGTTATTATGTTGAGTGAAAGTAGTCTGTGACAAAACAACAAATATTGCACAAGACCCCTATGATGAGAACTTGAAAACAAACACTTGCATAGAAAAAAAGACTCTTTGATGGCTGCAAGGGTGGGGAGGGAGGAAGGGCAAGAAGGGAGGGTTTCGATTAGGTAGTTGACAGAAATTTGGTTGGGTGAACTCAGTGATAACACATATTAGAAAGGAAATCAACACTAACTGGACTTCAGCATAACTTAAGTACTCCTCCCATCCCAACCCAATACTGAAAAGACAGGGTAGCTGGGGTGGGGGACCATGGACCATGCTCTGAAGTGAATTCAAGGTGAATTGTCACAAGCAACATTTTGCTAATGAGGGCCTACCACACCTCGTATTAGTGAGTGGCATCTGGGGTCTTAAAAGCTGCCAAGCCGCCATCTGAGGGTACAGCAAATGGTTCCAACTCAACAGGATCAGACGAAGTCTGAGGACCAGAACAACATGGGGAAAGAGAACTCACAAGACACAGAGACCCATGTGACTGGGCCTCTGCATCCAGTTGGCCACCACCCTGCGACCACCAGTGATATCTGCAATAGAGCACAGAAAATTCAGTCTCACTAGCAACACAAGAATGAATAGGGATACACCCTGAGATCTCTCCTCAAAGACCACAACTGATGGTCCAGGGGCCTCAGACTTCCCCTGGGAGCATGGTCTCTGGCCCTGATGCTGCCCCTGCCAATAGATCATAATGAAAGTCAACTCTTCGGACAGCAATGGAGTGGACTTGGTGATGCAGAGTGACCATGTCTTGTGGGTGCTCCGCGGTTCTATGCATCTATGTGATTCTGCTGACTTCTTGCTGAAGGAAGGGGAGTAGGTGGACAGGAGGGGATAGAAGACTATTGGGAGGTTAGGTCGTGTATGGAGTAGAGAGGAAGAGTGTGCTGTCACTGGACAGGGAGAGCAGGTGAGCTTCATATTGGTGAGCATCCAAATTTATATGGGATTGTACGTTTTCATTCAATCACAGTAAAAAAAAAAAAAAAGAAAAGAGATAAGTGGGCTGGTATAGGATACACATAAAGGCCTGTGGAGTAGAATTGGAAGTTCAGAAAGAAACCCACACATCAAAATTCTTCCTTAGTCTCCTTTATTGCTTCTCCGCTTTCATATGCTTCTGAGACCATTGGAAACACCATGGCTTGGGTCAGGCAAGTCTTACTCTTTCAGGGGATATCTTTGCTTTTAAAGACTTTAAAGAGATCTTTTGAGGCAGATTTGCCCAAGGAAATGCATCCCTGGGTTTCCTGACTACTGCTTCCCCAGGGGTTGCTCCTCCATCCATGGAAAATGAAATCCTTGACACCTTCAATCTTTTCTTTGTCGATCATGATATTGCTTATTGGTCCAGTGGGGAGCATATTTGGTTTCTTGATACTGTAGTGTAATCCCTTCCGAAGACTGGGGTCTTGGTCTTCATCAGTAAGTGTTTCAACATCTTTTCCCTTACAGCAGGCGAGGTTACGGTATCTGCAGAAAACAGGCTGTTAATGAGTCTTCCCCCAGAGATTTTCCGTAGCCCAGCTTCTTGGATGGTTTGGTCAGCACACAGGTTGAGTAGGCATGTTGAACGGATGTCACCGCAATGCTGACCAATCCTGACTCTCAATCACACGGTATCCTCTTTTCCTGTTAGAACAACTTGCTCTGAATCTATGGGTGGACTTGTCAGCACAATTCAACATTCTGGAATTCCCATACTTCACAATGTTATCTCCACTTCGTCATCATCCACCGGTCAAATGCCTTTGCACACTTTGCTCGTGGATTCTCTCAGTGCTGCATCCTGAGGCTTGAATTTTTCTTTCAATTCTTTCACCTTCAGAAATGCAAGGTGTGTTTTCCCTTTCTTTTGCTCTGTCCGACTCTTCACATGTGTCATTGAAACCAGAAGCTAAAATGTGCCGTTTTGAAACTATACAGAGGACCTCAGACCCAGGGCATGAGAGGCACTGTTTAAGGTCCACCCCCAATCCCATGGAAAACACAGCTTGCATCCTTCACAAGCCTCAGGTGACGATTCTAGGAGAAGGGGCACTGAGCCTTAGTTAGAGGCACCAACATAGATTTAGTAACTTATAGGCTATGAGTAACACCTCCTACTTTGATCACTGGTCTCTAACCAGTGATAAACGCATTAAGCAGGACACTGGGGAGGACAGGAAGAACAACCTGAGCACTTTTCTTTCAGAGGCCTGGCTTCCTAGCACTCCTTGGCTCACGAAATCATACATTATCTTACAGGAGGCACTGACATAAAATCTTTATAGCCTTTACAGCTTCTTCTTCAGATCAGCAAACAGTGGAGGCACCAGTTCCACGAACCCCTGCTCAGGTCACCAGCTGGGGCCTCCGGACCCCAGTACCTGATCCAATCCTGAGGCCTGCCCAGGATGGATGCCCCCCTATAATCCACAGTGTTTCTCCCCTCACACCTACGCTTCCCTGCTATAAAAACTCTGAGCGTGCCTCAAAAACTCGGACAGGCTCTGAAGATGAGAATTACCCCGTTTCTTCGCATGCCAGCTTCGAGATAAAACTTTGATGTTTTCACCCAAACTCCTATCTCAGAGCCGGCTTTACATCAGACAGCATGAGCCCAGGGTTTGTCTGGTCACTTGATGCTTACACCCTTCTGTGTCTTCTCAAACCGGTCAAGGAGATTTCCTTTGCTGCTCTTTCCCATCATTGTTTCTTCCATTGTCTTCAGCTACTCGACGTTCAAGAGCAGGTTGCAGAGCCTCTACGGCACCCATTGGAGTCTTCTCTTTCTATCCTGGACTTCCAGTGACCACCTGATTTCTTCCTCTAGGACATCCTTGCTATCAATCCACAGCTCACCTGGTGTTTGCTTATTACTGTAGGAAGTGTCAGGTCTTCTATTGAGATGCTCTCTGCATTCAGGTGGACTCTGCTCAGGATGGAAACCCTGGTGGAGTGGGGCTGAGTGCCACAGCTGCCAACCAAAACGTCAAAACTGCCTTGATGGCTGGTAACAGCAACAAGCCTTTCAGGGTAGGAGAAAAAAGAGATAAATGAGAAAACGTCACATTATACGCTATTAAATTTGAATTGGAAATACCACTATAAACTTTTAATGATTTTTCCCCTCAGTTTCTGAAGAAAACTGTTCATTGAAATATACGTACATAAAACTACACATGTAGATGTACAGCTAAGATTGTCAAACACTGAATACTGCTGTGTCATGAGCACACAAATCGAGTGGGAAGACATGGCCCCCTCCCCAGCACCCGCTGCTCTGTTGTCATGACCACCTTCTCTGTCCCCACCCCGAGGAGCCACTATTCTTCTGTCTAACCTTCCAGAAGCATTCTGTGTTTGTATTTCATGCACATGGAGTCATAAAGTCAGTCTTCTTGTATGTCTGGCTTCTGTGGCTCCAAGATGCTTTCCAGATTGACTTTTATTACTGTCTGCAGATACAGTGATTTCATTGTTCCTGCAGTAAGAAATGGTTCAGAGAATTGACATTCTGCAGAAAAGCATCATCTTAACATTCAGAAATAATAGCTAATCGCAGAGCATGATGGCAAGTTGAGGGACATGTACCTTCCCCCGCTGTCCCACACAGATGGCCACTTGACTCAAGGTCTGAACATTCCACCTTTGCAGTTAGCTACTGTATTTAGGGCAATGTCTGCTGAATGAGATTCATATGGCAAACATACTCAAAGGCTTTAGGATCAAAGTGGGAGCAAAGGCCCGCGGAGTTGAACACCTGCTCCTCCTGTCCATCAGCAAACAGAAACTCAGGGGACAAAGATGATGACAATGTGGCTCAGGTGGGAGCTCCTCAGACCAAGAGGAACCCGGGCCTCCTGTCCATTGTCCTCAGAGCACCGGGCGTGCCTCAGGCCACTCAGACCCCCTATGCTGACAGTCATGGATTGAATTATGTCCTCGCCTAAAATGTGTGGCCATTTCCCTGGGCCATGATCCCCGTTGATGTGCAGTGCTCCTCCACGCTGTCAACCCTTTCTCCGTGAGGGTAGCGAGGGAGGACGGGAGGCAGTGGTGTTTGTGGGACTCACTCTGTGTGTAAGACTCGACTATGCCTTCAGGCATCTTTTGGGACAGAAAGGACCGGGAAGGACACGGAGAAGGAGACCTCACCCCACCATGAGGTCTCAGAGAGAGATGGACAGCAGCCATCGCTGGCAGTGCAGTGCAGTCCTTCCTCAAGGGGTGCCGCCTCTCTTTCAGTCCAGGCCATGTGGGTCTATGAACTGCCTGACTTCTCGCAACCGATTTCAGGGCAGTGACTCTGGTCTAGTGATCTGATTCAGACTGCCATTCATTTGACCTAGAATTCTTTCTCTTGTAGAGTCACATAAATGCTTAAGAGATTTCCCATCTACTTCACTCCTAGGGACACTATGACCAGCTAGCCATATGAGTTAGACCAGGTTCACCATGTGTTAGAATCGACTTGATGGTGACTAGTTTGGGTTTCTTCTTACCTCTCATGACGGCTGGGAGCCCACTGTCCATGACAATGACCACAGCCATGGTGCCTTTGTCAGCTGAGGCCCCCCACTTGGGCCTGACTTGCACGGGCTCCAGTGAGCCCACTCAGGTGTCTTCACTCAGTTAGGGCATCTCTCCCTGTTCCATCTGACTCCATCATGCGGCACTCACAGCCGTCGGCCAGGGTGCTGGGGCTCCCTTCACAAATCCCGTCCTCAGGCTTGTGGTAACGGTGTCCTCTGGCACTCCCTGTGAGGGGCTGTGAGTCTCACTGATAATCCTCTCTGACACAGCTGCTTCCCTCGGCCTCTCAGGACTTGCTCTGTGGCACAACCGACAGGGCTGGATTAGCGCAGGCCACCCCGTCGCGCAGACTTTAGTCAGCCCGTCCTACAGACCACCTGATACCTTCCTGACTGCTCTAGCTCAGACACCAGATGAAGCCTTTGTGCTTCTCAGACCCATATCACTGAACTCAGACCTGATCAACTTTATGCTTCTTGCCACACAGAGTCCCCAGATTCTATTTGTATAGATTATAAAATCCCAGCCGTTCTTTTTCTTTTGCAGGGTACTTCTCTCCTCCTGGGTCCTTTTGTACTTTATGTCTTAGGGTCTCTGGGACTTCAATCTACTCACAGGCCTAGAACTAACAGTAGGTGGTGGGAGTGTGTTCTGAGAACATTTCAGAATGTTGTAAGGCAGTGTCCCAGGTGACACCCCAGGCAATGACTCAAATGCCATCCTAGGGCAGGGACTGAGACAGTCCCTACAGACACAGCTGGGTTCTCCTCACCACATGGGGAGCAGGGGGACACACAGATTTACTGGGGATTGAGTGCAACAGAGAGAAATGGATGGGAGTTGTTGTGGGGTGAATTCTTTGCTATTCATCACTAGAAGTCCTTTTCTTTGACTCCTAAAGGAGTGAGGGCTTTTATTCTTCAACAAGATAAAGAAACAGACAATAAATGAGAAGAGTCTGCAGCTATTAGCTACAAACAATTACGATGTCATGCAGTCAGATTCTGGGTTCAAACAATTCTAACCTGAGGCACCAAGTGAGTACAGTGAGGACTCGGTAGGACAGGTAAGAAAGGACTGAACTGTCTCCCCCAAGGGCTGAAACTGGAGGAATCTGGGGGAGAAGGAGGTCACTGGAAATGACAGATTAGGGAGAAAAAAGGCAGACAACCCAGCAGTGTGTAAAAGTCCCTAACTCTCTCTCAGCGCCTAGGGTCCTCACTGCCCTCAGGTTTGCCTCTGTCCGTTCACAGCCCCCAATAAACTGTGCCCCAGGTTCTCCCTTGGTTGCCTAGGAACCCATCCATTATCATGTAGTCAGCCTAGAGGCTGGGAACCCTGACCGGAAACTAGGGGTTTCAGTTTCTAATTTCTGACAAGCAGGCCTGGTAATAATAGATGAGGGGAACTCTCTGTTGCCATCCTCCTCTGGAGAGCTGAGTTTCAGAGCAGGGTCATTGTTAAGGGATCATTTTTGAGACTATCTGGGTCATGCCATGGCTTTGTCACCTGCATGAAACTGCCCTTACCTTGTCTTTTCCTTATGGATTGAACTCTATCTCCCCCAAAATGTGTTCAGGCTTTGGCTGGCCATCATTCCCAGTATTTCGTGATTTTCCTCTGCTGTATATCCTACTAGATATACGGCTACTAGACAACATGATTATATTAAAAGAGGTGCCGGGAGCCCGCCCCGACATCTTTGTGGGGACCCCACGGAGGGAGGGAAAGGCATCGGCACGGAAATGAATTCAGAGAGACAGGAAAGAATTTTGGAGAAAAGTAGCTCGTTAATGTCTGTCTGTCTGTATTTTTTATAGATGAGGTGACATGATTTTTACCCTATTTCTTTTATCATATAAGCTATTGGCTAATAAAAAACTAACCCCTCATTACTGGCTAACAAGAAACTGACCCCTCGTCGTCTTCTTTTTCAAGTTAATTGTCAAGGCCTTTTTAGATAATTGTACGAGGCAGGTGTTTGTGGCGATAATTAATAGTGAAAACAAAGTTATGCTTTGAACTTAATGATTCTATTCATACCTCAAGGTTAAGGGCACAGAAGGGTAGACTCCTCAAGGCTTCATTGTTTAGCTGCCTCTATTTGCTTCTCTAAGTTTTTATTTTATCTCTTCCTGTGCAGATAGTAAGTGTCCACTGTCCTCCAACCCAAGTAGTTCGAAGAAAGATGTTTCTTTAGTGTTTATTCATTTGTCATACCAATTATAATGAATTTGAGAGTTTATCTATCTTTTTGCTGTAGGGAGTAAGATACTTGCATAGCTTTAAGGGCTGTGTGGAGAATTGTCCTTGGGAAGCCTTTCAAGGGTTTTTCTGCAAACTTGTGCACCATATGTGGAAAAAAGGGCGGGGGGAGACGCAGTTGGGGGAAGCCAGCGGAGCTCAACAGGCCTCAGTGCTTTCAGGCATCCTGTATGGAAATTCATTCCTCCGAGCACTTTTCCCTAGAAGTTCCTGGTCAGATTTTTCCAATATAATTTCATAAGCCGAGCGGGTCGTAAAGCACCTCTTAGAAGGTATCTTCGTTGATCCTTGTGCCAGGAGAGGAGGGGGTACTTTTTGAAGAAATTTTAATTAGGAAGCGAAATATTATCAGGGAAAGTAGGCCAAAAACATGTCACGGGTGAGATATCTCCGCCTGTCATCACAGAAGCTTGTGACTTTGTCTATAGGGGCTTTCGTGGGTGACAGACCTCAACAAAGAGGCTGGGGGGGACTGCAACACCCTCACTAAGTGTCTGGAGCAAGTCTTGCACCAACATTGATCATCTCATCCTATGAGAGAAAAACGTAGAAATGTAGAGTGGGTTCTTTCCTTAGTTTTCTGTCTCCAGGAATTCACGAGTCCTCATAATGCCTTCCTTGGTCATCTCTGGCTGCCCTGTGAAATTTTCTTTTCTTCTCTTTCACGTCATCGTTTCTTCTATTTGCTTTACCTACCCAGGCTTCAAGGGCAATGTGCAGAGTCTCTTCTAACACCCACTGGAGTTTTACTTTCTATCAAAGCTTCTCAGTGACCTCCTGGTTTCTTCTTCAAGGATGTCCTCTGCATCATTCTACAGTTCACCAGGTTCTTGTGTGAAATCTTTCCCTGAGACATTCTCTACATTCATGTACACTATGCTCAAGACTGGAAATTCTGGTGCCATACTGAGTAAGTGCTACATATGGGAACAAAAAGGTTGGCAGTTCACATCCACCCGGAGCTCCCAGGAAACTCTATGGAAAAGTTCTACTCTGTGATACAGAGTCACTGTCAGTCAGAATGAACTAAGTGGCGGTGGGTACACTCAGGAGCCTACTTTGGCCTCATACAGTGCTCTACTTTTTTTCAGATTCCACTAGGATTTGCAGATCAGCCACTGATGGTCTGCTCCCAGTCAGCCTTCACCTTGAGCTGACTGACCCTTTCGAGCTTTCCTTCCTTTCCTTCCTCAGAGGCAGTTGTTTTACTCTCTATATATGACACTGGGTGAGGTCCCTGTGTATACTCACTGTTTTCTTGTGTTAAGAAAATGCATTTGCGTTGAAAAAGTCACTAATAGGTGTTGCGGAATTCTGCTCTATGACCTCTGGCATCACTTCTGTCACCAACTCTCCATTTTCGAATCCTCATACTCCTGCTTAAATTACAAAGTTCACATTCCAAACACCAGAATGATCAATGCATCCTGATGGCATGTTTGATCAATTTCAGACTGTAAAAGTTAAAAAAAAAAAAACTTCATTGTCTTCAACTCCGGCCTTAGTGGTTGGTGAGTAAATTTCATCAATGGTGGAAGGAACTCGGCTTCCTTGGAGGCGTGGGAGTATTATCCAATCACAGCACAGCACCTGGATTAGATCTTGAAAGAGACTCAACAGAAATAGGTCAAGTGAATTATTCACCAATGCACAAAGCCTTTTATCAGGAAAAAGACAGTGTTTTCAACAAATAATCTTAGAACTGCACTGAAAAACAAATCCCAACATAAATCTCATACAAAATTAACTTTAAATATGTCAACTAAATACATAAGACTTTGACAAGTAAACACAGGTGAAAATCCTCGTGACCAACAGTTTGGTGAAGAGCTCTTCGACATGACTACTCAAGCACAATCCATAGGCAAAAGTAAGCGGATAATCCATATTTCACTAAAATTTAAAACTCGGCTCCATGGTAGATAATTTCAGGATGAAAGAAGACAACACACTTGAAAAAATACTTTCGAGCTCCATATGAGACCTAGAGCTTCTATCTGGAATGTATAAATTACTCTCTATGATAGCGGAGGCCTTAAGAGCAAAGCTCTCCTAAGAACAGGGGGAACCTGGGCCGCAGGCCTCAGAGGCTTTGCTGCAGAACGGTTACCCCAGCCCGCCTCTGGTCCCTGGAAATAGAGTCCCCACATTTCACAAGGCCAAAATGGTGTTAGGAAGTCTTACCCTTTAATTATGTGATTTAAAACTGGCCTAGAAATGGAACACTAGGACAGTCAAGGCAGCTCTCATAAGTGTTAGTTTTTTTGCGGGTCATTGTAAGATCACTAAGCTGGAGCAGAGGACAGGGACAGCAGCCCATCTGCCGAGACAGAGGAAGACCTGGAGGTGCACACCGTGAAACACAGACTATTTTTGCTTCAAACGGACACTGTCTTGTTGACCACCTTTGCCGCACACCTCCTGTTTGTCTCATCCCTTCTCCTGCCTGTAACTTTTCCATATAAACTTTTGGTATGACCAGCTGGGTGCAGATTTGTGGAGGAGCTGTCCCTCTGCCACCTTGGTATAGCTACACAGATACATCTTGGTCTGAATTCACCCCAACCTAATGTCTCAGTGATGGGCTTTCCGACAGGTGGCACAAACGCCAATGTAACAGAATCAGTTGCAAAAAAAGACCAATGATTCAGTTACACAGTGGGCAAAATACCTCAACAGACGCTTCATTAGAAAAGACCCATGGATGACATCAACACGAAAAGATGGTCAACATTTGTTGCCCTAGGAAAATACAAATTAAAGACATACCAAATTAAATGAGAAAATGAAATGTTAGTCAGGGCAAAAATACTGCACCTCACTGCTCATGGGAATGTCACATTATACAGCCCTGTGTCCATCTGTCTGGCTGTTTTTTAAAAATTAAACATACACTGACCATGGGATCCAACAGTGTCCTGCTGGCCATTTATCCTACAGAAATGAAAACAGACATGCACCCAAATATCTGATAAAAATGTTTATAGAGTTTTATTTGTCATAACACAAACCTACAAACAAGAAAATGTCTTCCAATGCACGACAGGTTAAACAAATGATGGTACAACCGTACAGGGAAACGCTACTCACAAAGGTCAGCAGTTCGGGTCTACCAGCCACTACAAGGTCGCTATGACTCGGAAGGGATCCGATGACAAGAACTCTGTCTTTGTTTTTGTTTCACCTTCAACACCAATATTGTAAAGCATGGGCATTCCACAACAGTCTATTGTGCTCATAGGGAACCCGTACATGGATCTAAATGGAGACTTTTGAACACAACAAGGACACAGTGCATGGTTTAAATGCAGGGAAAGTGTTCATCAGGGTTGTGTGTTTTCACCATGACGGCTGAATATATACACTGAGCAAACAATCAGAGAAGTGGAACTATTCCCCAAATAACAGGACATCAGGTTGGGGAAAGACTCAGTAACAGCCTCGGATATGCACAGGACACAGCCTTGCGGGCTGAACGTGAAGACGACGAGAAACACTGAAGACGACCAAGGACCACTGCCTTCCCTGTGCATTACACCTCCGATGAAGAAGATTCTGACAACTGGAGACACGAGCAACATTCTGGTAAAAGGAGACAAGATTGGAGTTAGCAAGGTTTCCATTTTCCTTCTCCATGGAAGTAGCACTCAAGAAATCCAAACATACATTGCATTCGGCAAACCTGCTGCTAAAGATGTCCTTAAAGGGTTGAAAAGCCAAGATGGTGCCATGAAGACTGCGCGGCACTGGAGCCAAGCCATCGTGTTCTCAGTCACCTGGTGGCGGGCGCTGGTGAGGAATGAGGAGGCCCCACGAAGTGCTGCCGCCTTCCACTTCTGGAGCTGACGGAGCACACTGAATGCAGGGTGCACTGCCAAAACAGTGGGCCACTCTATCCTGGAACAAGTGTGGTCAGACTGTTCCTTGGAAGCAAACATAGTAAGGTTATGTGTCACATAATTTGTACATGTGATCAGGAGTGATCAGTCTTTGGAGAAGGACATCATGCTTAGTAAAACAGAGGGTCAGTGCAAAAGAGGACCCCTAAAAAAGTGGATTAACACAGTGGCTGTAACCACGGTCTCAAGCAAAACAGGATGGAGAGGGAGGCAGAGAACCCTTTAGTGCTTTGTTCTGTCGCAAATGAGGTAGACAGAAGTCAGGACTGCCTTGATGGCACCGAACAACAACATCAAGTTTTTCAGGGCAGGAAAAAGAGATAAAGGAGAAAATGAAAATGTAAAATTATATGCTATTCAATTTCGATTGGAATTAGCACTACAAACTCATAGGATTTTCTTCTCCTATGTTCTTGAAGGATACTTTTCCCTGAAGTATAATATACCTAAAAGTACACATATACAGCTAGATTGTCACACACTGAACACAGCTGTGTAATGAGCACAGGAATCCAGTGACAAAACATGGCCCCCATCCCCAGAATCCGATGCTCTGTGCCATGATTACCTTCTCCATCCTCACCCCGAGGAATCACTGTTCCTGTATCTAACCTCCCAGAAACATTCTGTGTTTGCATTTTATGTGTTTTATGGACTAAGACAGAGTGTCTCCTTCTGTGTCTGGCCTCTTTGGCTCCAAATGCTTTTCAGAGTCACTTGTATTACTGTATGCAAGTACAGTGATTTCATTCTTCTTGCATAAGAATTCGTTTCGAGACCTGACATTCTGCAGAAAAGCATCAGGTTATTACTCAGAAATAATAGCTAATTGCACAGTAGCTAACCACATGATATCAAATTGAGGGATAAGTACCTTGCCCCCACTCTCCAACACAGCTGACGACTTGATGTAAGATCTGAACACTCCAGTTTTACAATTAGCTCTTACATTGTTCCAGTGTCTGCTAAACTGGGTTCCCCCAGCAAACACACTTCAACACCTTAGGAGGAAAGGGGTAGCCAAGGCCCCCGGAGCCACGCACCAGCTCCTCCTGTCCATCAACAAACAGAACCTCAGGGGACAAAGATGATGATGTGGCTCAGGTGGGAGCAGCGCAGACCGAGGGGAACCTGGGCCTCCTGTCCTCTGTCCTGACAGCAGCAAGTGTGCCTGACGCCACTCAGACCACCTATACTAATGATCATGAATTGAAATATGTCCTTGCCCCCAATGTGTAGCCATTTGGCTGGGCCATTCTGTGATTCTCCTCCTCTGGAAACCCTGCCTCTGTGAGGTGAAGGACAGAGGGTGGACGGGCCTGAGTTTGGGGCAGGACTCCAAGGGTAAGAGCAGACAGTGCCTTGGGGCAATCTTTTGGGATATAAAGGAAAGGGAAGGAAGCAGAGGGGCAGAACTCACACCACTCTGTTTTCATCCTGGGAGAAAGACTAAGAGTGGACATGACTGGCAGTGCAGTGGGGCCCTTCCTCAAGGGGTCCTGGCCTCTCCTTTCTTCAAAAGGTTGTGGGTCTGTCAGCTATCTCAGGTCTCGAAATTAATTTGAGGGCAGTGACTCTGTACCGTGGTCACCTCAGTTAGACTGTCATTCACTTGACCTAGAATTGTTCCTCTTATAAAGATGAACTAAACCCTTAATAGATTCCCCATGTACTTCACTCCTACAGGCACCCTGACAAAGTCGCCAATGCCATAAATCTGTAGGGGTCAGACTAAGCTCCCACTGCAATTCAATCGACTGGACGGTGACTGCTTGGATTTTTTCTTAATTCTGAAAACTGCTGTGAGCCTGTTGTCCATCATGAGGAGCACAGTGACACTGTCTTTGTCAGCTGAGGTCAACCACTGGGGCTTGACCACGACAGGGTCTAATCAGCCCACTCGGGTGTCTTCACTCAGTTAGGGCGTCGCTCCCTGTTCCATCTCCATCAAACGGCACTCACAGCCGTCTGCCAGGGTGCTGGGGCTCCCTTCACAAATCCCTTCCTCAGGCTTGTGGTAACACGGTGTCCTCTGGAACTCCCTGTGTGCGGCTGTGAGTCTCACTGATAATCCCCTCTGGCAGGCCTGCTTCCCTCGGCCTCTGGGGACGTCATTTGGCACACCAGACTGGGCTTGGTTAGCACAGGCCGCCTCTTCACCCAGGCTTCGGTCTGTCAGTCCCACAGATCACTTGATACTTTCCTGATCACTATAGCTAAGACATCGGGTGAAGCCTTTGTGCTTGTCAGACCCACGTCACCCAACTCAGACTGCGTCAGCCTTATGCTCCTTGCACCATTAGGCCTCACCCACGACAGCCTTGCCACACAGAGTCCCCAGGCTTCTGTTTCTATAGATTAGAAACTCCCAGCGATTCGTCTTGTTCTACAGGGTAGCTTCCCTTCCCTGGATCATTTTGTACTTTATCTTTGGCCTTGGTGGGGACTTGAGTCTCCTCTCAGGTCCAGAAGCAACAGTGGGTGGTGGCTTGTGCTCCGAGAACATTGGGCAATGCCTTGTAAGGCAGGGTTCCAGGTGACGCCCCAGGCAATGACCCAGGCAGTCTCTTCAGACACAGGGGGTCAGGGGTTAATGCACAAAAGTGACCACATTCCCTGGTCATTTGTTTGCTATTTACCAATGACACTATGTATCCTTCACTCCTAAAAGCTTGGGAGTTCTATTCTTCACTAAGACTAACAAAAAACAAACCAAAGGTGTCTGCAGCAACCACATTAGCTCCTAGGAGACCTGAATGCTGCCTGATTCTGAGCTCAAACAGAATTGGAAACCCCGGCAAAAAGTGAGTCCAACAAGCACTTTGTGGGACAAGTAAGCACTTAATCTTTGCCCTCCCAAGCCTGATTCAAAGAAACACTGGGATACATAAAATCAGCAAAAAGACTGATGAGGAAATAAAATACAGATCACCCATCAGTCGGCCAAGTCACTAAACTCCCTCTGAGAGCCCCAGGTGATCTCTCCCCTGAGGTTTGCTGTCCTCTGTCCACAGCCCCAGGTCAGCGGTGCCCCACATTCTCCTCGGTTACCTGGGAACCCAGCCGGTATCAGGAAGGAAAAGTTACTTTGTTCTCAGGCTAGAAAGGAAACCTTGAATGGAAACATGTGATTTCCCTCTCCAGTTTCTAACAAACAGCCCAATAGGTCAGGGAATCTCTGTGCCCACCCTTCTCTGGAGATCTGATCTTCGGAGGAGGGTCTTTGGTAAGGGTTCATTTTTGAGAATAGCTGGGTACTGTCATGATTTTGTCACCCAGATGAAACCCTCCTACCTGTCTTTCAGGTCTGTGTTTTAGCCAATTGTGAACTTGGAACCAATAATGTTAAAGATCCCGCTTTACTTGTCCTGACTCTCATGGACCTTCATGACTGTAAACCAACCAGGGAGACTGCAACTTTGTTCTCCCCTGTCTGCAGTATCCTAACGGAGACTCCCCTCCCCCGAAGTCCCCACCCCAATTCCCAAGCTCCATCCTGAGATCTTTTGATCGCCACTTGCAGTGTCCTGGTTAAATAAATCTCTTCAGTTAAAGCAGCTGAAAAGGCTGTTCCCAACAACATTCCGAGGCGGTTAATCAGCAGTATCTTTGCAGTTCAACTTTACCGAGGACTCTAGGAGCCCAAGACTGGACTCCAGCACCAGGGCCCTTTCTGGTCACCTCCACCGGACTCCTCACTGTGTCTGCAGGAACTGAGCCTGACGAGCAAACCATGCATTTCATCAGGACTCTGGGACAATCTAGCCCCCGATTACCTGGGCCAGCTCTTGTCATACTAACTCAAGTGTTTTCTCCACTCCTCACTCCCCGCCTCTGGCTCCCAGCTGTGCCAGGATCTGAGTGGATGCAGCTTGTTTCCCACCTCTCCTCTTCCGGAAAGCTGCTTAGACACCTGTGTTGTCAATCGCGTGACAACATTGCCACCTGCTGGCTGCCTCTTCCCAGTCGTGTTTTTGCTTGTCTTTGTCGGTGTCACTTAATTACACTTAGAATAGTCGTTTGCTGAGGCGTTTGGGGGCTTTACAAGTTGGTACAGCAGAGGAAAAGGCCGCTGATGGATTTTTGCCAAACCCTGACAGTCCTCAAGTTTCAGGGTGTCTCGAACCTCTGCTCTTACGCAGTTGGGCCATTTTGGCACGTGACCCCTCCACCATAGACTGGACGACACGTGTAATACCTCGCTGAAATCTTTGATCCTTTTCTTTTCCTAAGGTTCCCTTTTGGTTTAGAACAGCTTTTGTTTGGTGCCTGGTGATGCTTGGTGTGAGAGGGAACGCCCTTCCTCAGGACCATACCCGAATCCCTTTGGAGATTTCTCCTATACGTGTATATTCAGAATTATGCCGGCAAATTGGTTTAGTACCTGCCAAGACGGGGTTCTGTCATCCCGGAAAGCATTCCTGATGTCGGCTGGGTTTGGTCTCAGTTAAACTCACTAATGTAATTTTGCTATGCAGCAAATTAGGAAATAGACGTCTCAGAGTAGTCAGAATCTATGGGAGTCCTTTCTTTTTAAGCATGCAAATGGTAAAATGTTAGAAAATTTGCTTCCTTAGGACATGGTGTGTTAGACAAAGCAGAGTGACTGAGGAATTGGAAAATCCCAGTGTCTATCTCTTCATCTCAAAACTGAATCTCCTATGACTGTTAACCATCTTCCTTTCACCAACCTTTGGGCATCTACTCCTTCTCTGCCTCTGCCATCCTAAATGTGTCCTCAACACTTCCTTCTTATGGGAAAGAGGAAGAGTCACAAGAGGGGAGGCCAGCCCTCCATGGGAAACTACCCCAGCGATGACATGCCCTTGAAGGTGCCATTCCCCTAAACGGAGGGTGGACAGCCTGCAGTGACTCATGTCCCCTGATCTAAGGTAACTGACTCTTTACACGTGTCATTGAAACCAGAGTCTGAAATGTGCTGTTGTCAGACTGTACAGAGGACCTACGACCCAGGGCCCGAGGGGCACTGTTTCAGGACTGTTAGGGTCCAGATTTCAAGACATGACGCAGCTTCTCTTTCAAAGTTAAGTTTTATTAAAAATGTGCCCAATAGGAAACAGGCTGGTGCACCAGGGACGCACTCCAAACTACGCAGAGCAGGAGGGGACCCAAAGCTTCTCTAGTGCACAGTATTTAAGCCATAAACCATAAAGTAGGGAGGGGGAACTGTGCTTTCCATTGATTGGTTGAGGCCACCTGGAATTTCCGTAGGTTGTGAAATATAGTCTTCAGTGGATGTTTTTGTAGATTGTGGTCAAGGGTATAGGGGTTATCTGCAAGGCTGTTTTCAGAGCTCATCTGCAAGGCTGTCTCCATAACTTATCTGCAAAGCTGTCGCCAGGCTCTGGCTTGTGACCGATGTTTTAAAGGTGAGATCACTCTGTGGTATTTCCTGTTATTTTCTGCTAGATTTTTTCCTGGGTCCTTCTACCTTATGTACCGTTTCTCAAAAAATGGAGTCACTTATGTCTCATTTCAACATTAAGAGGCACTGTTTCAGGTCCACCCCCAATCCCATAAAAAACACAGTTTCCACCTGCCACAATCCCCAGGTGGTGGTACTACGACAAGGACACTCAGTCTTACAGGAACCAACATAGATTTAGGAACCTACAGGCTGTAACACCTCCTGCTTTGATCATTGGGCTCTAACCAATGATTAATGAATTAAAAAGACACCGGGGAAGACAGGAAGAACAACCTGAGCACTTTTCTTTCAGAGGCCTGGCTTCCTAGCACTCCTTGGCTCACAAAATCACACATTATCTTACAGGAGGCACTGACATAAAATCTTTATAGCCCTCACAGCTGCTTCTTCAGATCAGCAAACAAGTACAGGCACCAGTTCCATCAACCCCAGCTCAGGTGACCATGTAGGGCCTCCAGACCTCAGTTCCTGATGTAGTCCTAAGGCCTACAGGAGGATGGATGCCCCAATAGCCCACATTGTTTCTCCCCTCAAACCTACCCTTACCCCCTGCAAAAACCCTGAGCTTGCCTGGCAAATATGGACAGGCTCTGAGGACGAGAACTCCCCTTGTTCCCTTGCACGCCTGCTGGCAAAGAAACCTTTGATGATTTCACCCAAACCCCTGTCTCGGAGTCTGGCTTCACAGCAGGTGGTGTGAGCCCGGGGTTTGTCTGGTCCCGTTGTTATACCACCCTGCTGGCCCCTCTCAAGCCATCGGACATTTACCTTCCTGCTGTTTCCTATCATTGTTTCTTCCCTTGGCTTCAGCTACTTGAGGTTCAAGAGCAGGTTGCAGAGTCTCTTCGGACACCCGTTGCAGTCTTCTCTTTCTTTCCTGGCCTTCCAGTGACCTCTTCGTTTCTTCCTCTAGGACATCCTTGCTGTCAGTCCACAGCTCACCTGCTCTTCAGTTATTACTGTTCAAAGAGTCAAGTCTTCCCCTGAGATGCTCTCTACATTCAGGTGGAGTCTGCTCAGGATGGAAACCCTGGTCGAGTGGGGCTGAGTGCCACAGCTGCCAACCACAAGGTCAAAACTGGCTTGATGGCTCCTAACAACAACAAGCTCTTCAAGGTAGGAGAAAAAAGGGATGAATGAGAAAAGGTCACATGATGCATTATTAAATTTCGATAGGAAATATCACTGTAAACACATAATGGTTTTTCTCCATAGGGTTTAAAAGAAAACTTTTCGTTGAAATATAATACACGTAAATGAAAGTACACATATAGATGTACAGCTGGATTGTCACACACTGAACACAGCTGTGTAATGAGCACACGAACCAAGTGACGGGACATGCCCCCCGTCCCCAGCACCTGCTGCTCTGTTGCCATGACTACTTTCTCTGTCCCCACTCCGAGGAACCACTGTTCCTGTGTCTTAACTCCCAGAAACATTCTGTCCATGTTCGTGTATTGTGTACATGGAGTCAGTGAGTCTTCTTTTGTGCCTAGCTTCTTTGGGTCCAAACTGTTTTTCAGGCTCACTTGTATTACACTCTGTAGGTATAGGGATTTCAGTCTTCTTCCAGTAAGAATTAGTTTAGAGAACTGACATTCTGCAGGAAAACATCAGGTTAACATTCAGAAATAGTAGCTAATTTCAGAGCATGATGTCAAGTTCAGGGACGTGTACCTTGCACCCACTATCCCAACACAGATGGCCACTTGACTCAAGGTCTGAATATTCCCCCTTCACAGTTAGCTATGTTATTCATAGCAATGTCTGCTAAACTAGATTCTTCTGGCAAACATACTCTACGGCTTTAGGCTGAAACCAGCTGCTCCTACTGGTAATAGGTAAGGGAAACTCTGTTCCCATCGTTCTGTAGAGAGCTGAATTTCAGAGCAGGGTTTTCTTTAAGGGATCCTTTTAGAGACTACCTGTGTCACGCCATGGCTTGGTAACCCCCATGAAACCCAAGAACCTTCCCTTTCACTTACAGATTAAACTATGTCCTGCCCAAAATGTGTGCAGCCATTTGGCTGGGCCGGCATTCCCAATATTTCATGATTTTCCTATGCTGTACATCCTAATCTCTGCCTGTGGCTACTAGCTAGTGTGATTATACTAAAAGAGGATGGGGGGGCTGCAACACCCTCACTGAGGGAGTGTCTGGAGCGAGGCTTGCACCACCCTTGATCCTCTCATCCTATGAGAGATGAAAAGAGAAATGCATAGCACGTTCCTCCCTTACTTTTCTATCTCCAGGTTTTCACGAGGAGCTAACCCTCTGTTAACTTGGTATAGCTACATAAAGACATCCTGGAATGAATTCACCTGAACCCCGGAAGCCTTCGTTGGTCATCTCAAACTGCCCTATGAAATTCTCTTTTCGGCTTGTTCACATCATCGTTTCTTCCATTTACTTTACCTACCTAAGGTTTAAGGGCAGGGTGCAGAGTCTCTTCTAAAATCCATTGGAGTCTTTTCTTTCTTTCCAGGCCTCTGAGTGACCTCTTGGTTTCTCAGAAGTAAACACAGGTGAAGATCTTCGTAAACTAGAGTTTGGTAAAGAGCTCTTCCACGTGGCTTCTCCATCACAATCCATAGGCAAAAGTAAACGGATAATCTGGATTTCACTAAAATTTAAAACTCGGCTCTGTGGAAGATTATCTCAAGACGAAAGAAGACAGCCCACTTGGAAAAATACTTTCCAGCTCCATGTGAGACCTAGAGCTCATATCTGCAATGTGTAAATTACTCTCTACAATTGTTAGCAGAGGCCTGAAAAGCACAGCTCTCCTAACAACAGGGGAAACCTGGGCCGCAGGCCTGAGAGGCTTTGCGGCAAAGCAGTTACCCCAAGGCCCTGTCCCCGGAAGCAGAATTCCCCAATTTCACAAGGCCAAAATGATGATCAAAAGTCTTCCACTTTAATTATATGATTTAAAACCATCCTGGGAAAGAAACAATAGAACAGTCAGGGCACCTCTCACAGCTGTTTGGTTTTCTGAGGATCACTGTGAGATCTCTAATGTAGAGTGGAGGACACGGACATTGGCCCTTCTGCCCCAACAGAGGAAGACCTGGAGTCACAGACCTTAAACACAGATTGTTGTTTCTTAAAACGGAGACGGCCTTGTTGATCACCTTTGCCTCACTCTTACTGATGTCCTCACCCCGGCTCCTCCATGTAACTTTTCCATGTAAACCGTCTGTTCTGACCAGACAGGGCGGATTTGTGGAGGAGCTAACCCTCTGTTACCTTGGTATACTTACACAAAGACATCCTGGATTGAATTCACCTGAACCTTCTGTCTCAGTGACGGGCTTTGTGGCAGGTGGCACAAACGCTGGAGTTTCTCCGGTAGCAGAATCAGCTGTAAAAAAGAGCAATGATTGAGTTAGAAAGTGGGGAAGATATCTGAATATGTATTTCATTAGAGAAGACCCATGGATGACATAAACACATGAAAAGATCTTCATCCATGGCCACTAGGGAAATAGAAATTAAAGCCATGCTAAAGTAAGTGATAAAAAATAATCCTGGTCAGGGAGCAAATACTGGATCTGCTCATGGGAATGGCACATTATACAGCCCTGTGTCAATCCGTCTGGCAATTTCTTAAAGGTTAAACATACACTCACCAGGTGACCCAACAGTGACCAGCTGGCCATTTATCCTACAGAAATGACAACATTCATTCTAATATCTAAAAAAGACATGCATGGTGCTTTGTCATAGTACAAACCTACAAGTGACCAAAATGTCGTTTCACAGATGGCGAGTTAAACACATTGTGGTACATCCGTATAAGGAAATAGCACTCAAAAGCATCAGCAGGTCAATTCCACCAGGCACCAAGGTCACCGTGACACAGAATCGACTGGATGACAAGAGCTTTATTTTTATTTTTTGTTTCCCCTTCAACTCTAATAGAAGTATTGGTAATTGGCTGTTACGCCTAATTTTTCTTAGTCACAGAGTTCAGGAAATAAATGACTGCACTGTTAGAAACCAAGGAAGATTTTCCAGATCTTTCAAGAGCAGCTGTAGCAGTGTATTAATAGGGACATGAAGGAAATTCAACATGGATTTAGAAGAGGGGGACACGGAATGAAGGATATCATTGCTGATGTTAGATGGATTTGGGTTGAAGCAGAAAATATACTGACAATGCAAAATCATCAGGCTGTGTGGATGCTGAAAAATTGTGTAACATGGTGATACAACATTGCAAAGAAAGGGAATTCCACAACACTCTACTCTGCTCATAGGGAACCTGGACATAGATCAAAAGGCACTCTTCCAAAGACAACAAGGACACACCGTGTATTATAAATGCAGGAGAAATGTGCATCAGGGTTGTGTCCTTTTTTTTTTCCTTTCATATGACTGAGTGAAAATGTACATTCCTGTATAAATTTACATCCCCACCTGTGTGCGGCTTCCACTACTCTCCCTGCCCGGTGACAGCACACTATTTTTCTCTGCTCCTTACATATCTCAGCCTCCCAACAGTCTCTTTTCCCCTCCTCTCCACCCACTCTCCTTCCTCCAGCCAGAAGTCAGCAGGATGACATCCTATAGATGCATAGAACCATAAGATGCATCCAGTATATGATAATTCTGCATCGCCAAGTCCAATCCATTCGTGTCCAAAGAGTGGACCTTCGTTATGACTTAGGGGCAGGGACAGCATCAGGGCCAGAGGCCGTGCTCCCAGGGGAACCCCGAAACCGTTGGACTATCAGTTGAGGTCTTTTAGTGGAGATTTCAGGATCCACCCGGTTTTATTCTTCTGTTGCCAGTGGGACTCAACTTAGTGACCTCCATCGAGGCTATCACTGGTGGTGGCCAGGCACCATCCAGTTCTTCTGGATGTAGGCACCCACTGATGTGGGTCTCTCTATCTTCTGGGTTGTCTTTACCCCATGTGATTTTGGTCTTCGGTGAGCATCCGTTCCTGCTGATTTGGGACCATTTGCTGTGCCCTTGGATGGCACACTGTCAGCTTTTAAGACCTCAGACACCACTTACCAATGTGGGTTGCAGACAGCCTTCTTAACAAAATGTTGGTTGTGCCAATTGGCCTGGATTTTCCCTAAGAGCATGGTCCCCTGCCCCCTGACCCAGTTACTGTGTCCTTGCAATATTGGGTTAAGATGGAATGAGTATTCAAGTTATGCTGAAGTCCTCTTAATATTGTTCTTGTTTCTAATGTGTGCTATCACCGATTTCTCCCAACCAGATTTCTACCAACTATCTAATCTAAACCCTCGCCCCCTCACCCTGCATCCCTCCCCTCGCTTGCACCTGTCAAAGAGTCTTCTCTTCTATACACAAGTCTGTTTTTGAGATCTTATCGCAGAGGTCTCATACAATATTTGTCCTTTTGTTGCTGACTACTTTCACGCAACATAATGTCTTCCACTTGAAACCAGGTTATGACAAGTTTCCTGGAATCATCGTTATACTTATCATTGCGTAGTGCTCCATTGAGTATATATACCATAGTTTACCTATCCATTCTTCTGTTGTTGGGCATCTGGGTTGATTCCATTTTTTGCTATCGTGGACTGTGCTGCGATACACATTTTCGTGCATGTGTCCGTTGGTGTGAAAGGCCTTGATTCTGTAGGATAGATTCCAAGTAGTGAAATTACTGGATCTAATGGTATATCTATATCCAACTTTTTAAGGAAGCACCAGATTGCTTTCCAAGGAGGCTGGAACATTTTGCAACCCCACCAACAGTTTAGGAGTGTTCCACTTTCTCCACAGACTCTCCAGCATTTGTTGTCTTGTGTTTTTTGGATCACAGCCAACCTTGTTGGGGTCAGATGGTATCTCATTGTCGTCTTGATTTTAATTTCTTTAATAACTACAGATTGTGAACATGTCTACACGTGTTTTGGGGCTGCCTGGATCTCCTCTTTAGAGAAATCTCTGTGCATCTCCTTTGCCCATCACTTAATTGGATGATTCAACTTCTCCTTATTGATATTTTGTAGTATCTTATACAATATGGGGATCAGGCGTCGGTCTGACATAGAGTTGCCAAATATTTTTTCCCATTCTGTAGGTGGCCTTTTAATTCTATTAATAAAGTCTTTGGATGAGCAAAAGTGTTTGATTCTTAATAGTTCCCATTTATCTATTTTC
Organism: Heterohyrax brucei; assembly: GCA_028571685.1. Classification (NCBI taxonomy): domain Eukaryota; kingdom Metazoa; phylum Chordata; class Mammalia; order Hyracoidea; family Procaviidae; genus Heterohyrax; species Heterohyrax brucei. Next base: position 118,153,341 of record CM053152.1, on the reverse strand, counting down.
TCTTCTGTTGATTGTGGTTTCTTTGACAGATTTCAGAATCTGTCCACATCGCATATTAAAACTTCGATTGTTGTTCCTATCTTTTCTTGGATGAGCTTTATCGTTTGAGGTTTGATATTTAGGTCTTTTATCCAGTTGGAGTTGGTTTTTGTATAACGTATAAGATATGGATCTTGTTTCCGTTTATTGCAGATGGACATCCAATTTTGCCACCACCATTTGTTGAAGATACTGTTTTTACCCCAGTTGAATGTCTTAGGGCCTTTGTCGAATATCAACTGTTCATAGGCAGATGGTGTCATCTCTGGGGTTTCAATTGTGTTCCATTGATCGATCTGTCTGTTCTTGTATCAGTACCAGGCTCTTTTGACCACTGTGGCAGTGTGGTGTGTTCTAAGGTCAGGCAATGAGAGGCCTCCCAGTGTGTTCTTCTTTTAGTAGTACCTTACTTATCCAGGGCTTCTTCCCTTTCGAACAAAACTGGTGATTTGTTTCTCCATCTCATTAAAAAATGACGCTGAAACTTGTATCAGGATTGTATTATGTAAGTAGATTGCTTCCGGTAAAATAGACATCTTCAGAATGTTAAGTCCTCCTATCCGTGGACAAGGTAGGTTTTTCCATTTATGTAAGTCTCTCTTAGTTTCTTGTAGTAAGGGCTTGTAGTTCTCTTTGTAAAAGTCTGTTATTTCTCTGGTTAGATTAATTCCTAGGTACTTTATCTTCTTAGGGGCTATAGGAAATGGAATTGATTTGATGATTTCTTCGTTAAGAGTCTCGTTGTTGGTATAAAGGAATGCTACTCATTTACTTATGTTTATCTTGTATCCTGAGACTTTGCTGAACTCTTCTATCAGTTTCAGTAGTTTACGTATAGGTTCTCTGGGATTCTCTGCATATACAATATATCATCCGCAAACAGGGAGATTTTGACGTTTTCTTTGCCGATGCAGATGCCGTTTGTTTCTTGGTCTTCTCTAATTGCTCTGGCTAGAACTTCTAGTACAATGTTGAATAGGAGAGGTGAGAGTGGGCATTCTTGTCTAGTTCCTGTTCTGAAGGGACAGTCTTTCAGTCTCTCTCCATTCAGGATGACGTAGGCAATGGGCTTTGTATAAACAGACCTTATTGCGTTGAGGAATTTTCTATCTATCCCTATTTTGCTAAGAGTTTTTAGAATGAATGGGTGTTGGATTTTATCAAGTACATTTTCCGCATCAGTGGAGAAAATAAGGTGTGATTATTGTCCTTTGTGTTATTTATGTGGTTAATCACATTGTTTTTCTGATGTTGAACCAGCCTTGCATCCTTGGTATGAATCCAACTTGGTCAAGATGGATTATTTTTATGATATGTTGTTGTATTCTATTTGCAAGAATTTTGTTCAAGATTTTGGTGTCTAGATTCATGAGTGATATCGGTCTGTAGTTCTCCTTCTTTGTTGGGTCTTTCCCTGGCTTTGGTATCAGGGTAATGCTGCCTGCACAGAATGAGTTTGGGAGTACTCCATCCCTTTCTATACTATGAAATGGTCTCAGTAGTATTGGAGATAACTCTTCTCTAAAAGCTTGATAGAATTATGCAGTGAAGCCAGCTGGGCCTGAGCTTTTTTTAGTTGGCAGTGTTTTGGTGTCATTTTCAATCTCTTCCTTTGTGATGGGTTTATTAAGTTGTTGTGCTTCACATTGTGATAATTTGGGTAGGTGGTATCAGTCAAGAAACTTGTCCATTTCCTCTAGGTTTTCCAATTTGTTAGAGTACAGTCTTTGATAGTATTCTGTTATGATATTTTTGATTTCTGTTGGATCTGTGGTGACCACTCCCCTCTCATTTCTAAGTTAGGTTATTTGTTTCCTTTCCTGCTTTTCTTCAGTAAGCTTAGCCAGTGGTTTCTCCATTTTGTTGAACTTTTCAAAAAAACAGCTTTTGGTGTTTTCAGTTTATTCAATTCTTTTTCTATTCTCTAATTCATTTAGCTCTGCTCTCATTTTTATGATCTCGTTTCTTCTGATGCCTGAGGGGTTCCTCTGTTGTTTTCTCTCTGCTTGTTCAAGCTGTAGGATTAGTTCCTTGATTTGGTTTCTTTCTTCCTTCCAGATGTGTGCATTTATGGAGACAAACAGCTTTGGCTGTATCCCATAGGTTCTGGTAGGAAGTTTTATCATTCTCAATGGAATCCATGAATTTCTTTATTTCATCCTTGATTTCTTCTGGAACCCATGGTTTTTTTGATCAAGATGATGTTCAGTTTCCAAGAGTTCCACCTCCTAGCTATATTTTTTCTGCTATTGATTTTAACTTTTATGTCCTGATGATCTGAGAAGATGCTTTGCAGTAATTCAGTGGTATGGATTTTGTTGAGAATTGCATTATGTCCTAACACATGGTCAATTCTGGAGAATGTTCCATGTGCACTGGAGAAGAAGGTGTACTTGTCTGCTAATAGGTGGAAAGTTCTGTATATATCGATGAAGTTTAGTTCGTTAATTGTGGTAATGAAGTATTCTGTATCTTTCCTGAGCTTTTTTCTAGATGATCTTTTTTTAATATGATGGTACCATAGTTTTCATGATGATCACTGGACTGCTTCTTTCTGTATTAAAGCTGAGATTGACTTTCGAGCCTTACCTGAGTAGAGTATTGAGTAGTGTGTCATTCACAAATATAAAGTTAGTGGTTTCATTTTTCTAAGCCACAGCCAAGAACTTCTTTCAGTATTTCTTGTAGCTTTGGTTTGGTTTTTACAAAGTCTCTGAGTTTCTGTTTATCTGGGAATGTCTTAATTTCATTTTCGTATTTGAAATATACCTTTGCAGGATACATAACTCTTGGTTGGAAATTCTTCTCCTTCAAGGCTCTGAATGTGCCATGCCACTGTCTCTGTGCCAGCATAGTTTCTGCTGAGAAATATGATGAAATCTTACAGGGTTTTCCTCTGAATGTTAGCTTTGCTTTGAGTCTTGCTGCCTTTAAGAGTTGCTGCTTATGTTTCATTTTGTTAAGCTTGATTATAATATGTCTTGCAGTCTTTCTTTTAAGATCTATATGGGAGGCATATGATATGCATCTGAGATGTCTATATTCTCTTCCTTCATGATTTCTGGGAAGTCTTCTGTCAGCAGCTTAGCAACGATACTCTCTGTGTTCTCAGGTGTTTCACCTTGTTCAGGGACTCCAATTAATCGAGTTGTTCCTCTTAATGGAGTCCCACATGCTTCTTAATGCTTCTTCATTTTTCTTGTTTCATTTTTTTCATTTCTGCTTATAGACACTGGCGTCAGTAGCTCTGTCTTCCAAGTCAGAAATTCTTGTTTCCATTTCTTCCCTTCTGTATTCTTGGCTTTGCATGGAAGTTTCTATGACTTTGATTTTGTGCTTGATCTGTTGGATTTCAGGGTACTGGAGTTCCATCAGATTAAATTAAACAGCTTGTTTAATTTCTCCTTTTGTTCTGCTGCATTTTGTATAAGGTCTAGAAGGGCTCTGTAGATAATCATTTTGTATTCACTTTCTGATGCTTTCATACAAGTTTCTTCATCTGGAAAACTCCTTGGTTGTTTTGTTTGGGAGCCTTCTGAAACCATGGGTGATTTCTTGTATGCCACAGGTGTCTCTTGCTTATTAGGTCCCATGTGAGTAAGTAGAGGCTGGAAGAGATACTGTGAGGATGGACTGCAGATGTTTCTCTAGGCTGTCTTAAAACGTAAAGCAAAAGGTATATGACCACTTGCCAAGTCAGTCAGGTTTTCAGGTGTGGAGGTCCTCCTTCCCAATTCAAAAAGTAAGCACCTCTATATCCAACCCGAGATGATACAAACTAGTTCAGAATACAGTGATGCTACTGCCCTGTTGGCCTCTGCTGACAGGGCCTAGCCTTAGGTGAGACTGTGTGAACTATTGCTTTCCTGGTAGAAAAGTGCTCTGCTGTGGGCTGACTCTGGCTCCCATGCTAAGAATTAGGTCCAGCTGCGGCCACCGTATCCAGGATGGTGCCCTCCACACAAGCAGCAGATAGAGGGACTGAAGGTGCCTAGAGGTAGTGATTCCTCTGCTTCTGTTGCAGGCATTGTAGGCAACACTGTGTGAATTACTGCTTTTCTATCAGAGAAGCGCTGTCCTGTTTGCAGGCGCTGGCTCCCAGGCTACGAAATAGGTCCTTCTAAAATCTCCATATCCCACATGGCGTCCCACACACTCGCAGTGCGATTCGGTACAAATCCCGCTGTGGCAGTGATAAAAAGACAGGCCGAAAGTGGCTAGGTTAACACAGTCCTAAGCCTGGCTCTCAAAATATGGCAATTTCACCGGCCTATCCTCCCATCAGTGCATCTGAGTCTAGTCTCTTGTCAAGACCCAGCTTTGCCCGCCGGCCAAGATGTGGCAAAAAAAAGTCAAAATGGTTTGTTTACCTTCAGCCCGAGACAGCAATGGTTAGACAGGAGCGGGAGTCAGGGAAAGAGAGGAGGGTTTTTGCTCAGTGGTATGAAGTCCAAATCAACAGCCCTGTGCTGTGTCCTGGAGCTGATTAGGTGATCAGAAGGCTCCTTTTGATTATCAATTCAGGTCTTGGTTTCAAGAGCGATATAAGGAGATGTGTGCTTAGTCTGCCATCCTGACTCCACCTCCAGAGTTGTGTCCTTTTTGCCATAACTGTTCGATATACTTGTTGAGCAAATAGTCTAAGAAGTGGAACCATTCCCAGAAGAACAGGACACCAGGATTGGAGGAAGACTCAGTAACAGCCTTCGATATGCACAGGAAATAGCGTTGCTGGCTGAATGTGCAGACGACGAGAAACACTAAGGAAGACCAAGGACCAATGCCTTCCCTATGCATTACACCTCCGATGAAGAAAACAACGATTCACACAACTGGGGACATGAGCAACATTCTGATAAAAGGACAAAAGATTGGAATTGTCAAGGTTTCCATTTTCCTTGAAGCCAAAATCAATACCCATGGAAGTAGCAGCTAAGAAATCCAAACATACATTGCATTGGGCAAATCTGCTGCTAAAGACTTCCTTAAAGGGTTGAAAAGCCAAGACGGTGCCGTGAAGACTGCGGTGTACTGGTGCCAAGCCATCGTGTTCTCAGTCACCTGGTGTGCCGGCGCTGGTGAGGAATGAGGAAGCCCCATGAAGCGTTGCCGCCTTCCACTTGTGGAGCTGACGGAGCACACTGAATGTAGGGTGAACCACAAAAACAGTGGACCACTCTGTCCTGGAGCAAGTGTGGTCAGACAGCTCCTTGGCAGCAAAATAGTAAGGTTATGTCTCACATCATCTGCACATGTGATCAGGTGGCATCAGTCCCTAGAGAAGGACACGATGCTTAGTAAAACAGACGGTCAGTGAAAAAGAAGACCCCTAATGAGGTGGATGGAGACAGTGGCTATAACCCCAGTCTCAAGCAAAATAGGACTGAGAGGGAGGCACAGGAGCCATGAGTGCTTTGTTCTGTCGCAGATGAGGTAGACAGAAGTCAGAACGGGCTTGACAGCACCTAACAACAATATCAAGTGTTCAGGGTAGGAGAAAAAAGAGATAAAAGAGAAAATGAAAAAGAAAAATTATATGCTATTAAATTAGAATTGGAAATAACACTATAAACTCGAAGGGTTTTTTCCTCATGTTTTTCAAGATACTTTTTCACTGAAATGTAATATACATACATAAAAGTACGCACATAGATGTACAGCTAGAGTGTCACACACTCAATACACCTGGGTCATGAGCACACGAATCAAATGACAGAGCATCATCTGCATCCGCAGCATGCACTGCTCTGTTGCTGTGACTACCTCCTCTATCCCTACCTGAGGAACCACTGTTCCTGTGTCGGACCTCCCAGAAACATTCTGTCTGTGTTTGCATTTTATGTACATGGAGTCAAGCAGCGTGTCTTCTTTCGTCTGTGGCTTCTTTGGCTCCAAACTGCTTTTGAGATTCACTTGTATTACTGTACACAGGTATAGGGATTTCATTCTTACTGCAGTAAGAATTGGTTCACAGACTCGGCGTTAGGCAGAAAAGCATAAGGTTCATATTCATATTCAGAAATAAGAGCTAATTGCACAGCACGATATCAAAATCAGGGAAGCACATCTTGCACCCACTGTGCAACACAGCTGACCACTTGATATCACACGTGAACACTCCACTTTTGCAGTAAGCTATTATTTTGTTGCAACGTCTGCTAAACTGGGTTCCCACGGCAAAAACACTCAAAGGCTTTAGGATGAGAGGGAGAGCCAAGGCCCCAGGAGCTCAGCACCTGCTCCTCTTGTCCATGAACAAACAGAGCTTCAGGTGACAAAACTGATGATCATGTGGCTCAGGTGACAGTTGCTCAGAATAAGGGGAACCTGAGCCTCTTTTCCTTCGTCCTCAAAGCACTGGGTGTGCCTCAAGACACTCAAACCCCCTTCACTAGCTGTCATGGATTGAATCACATGGCCCCTCAAAATGTTTGGCCATGTGGCTGGGCTATGACGGCGGGTACTGTGTGCTGCTTCTGCTCTGTAAACCCTGTCTCCCTGAGGTTAAAGAGGGAGGGTGGGCAGAGCTGTGTTGGCGTGGCCCACTCTGTGTAAAACTGGACTGTGCCTCAAGGCACTCTTTTGTAATGCAACGGAAAGGAAATGAAGCAGAGTTGGGAATCTGACACTCTGTGTGAGGCCCTGAGAAAGAGGAACAGCAGAAATCACTGGCAGTGCAGCGGGGTCCTTTGTCAAGGGATCCTGGCCTCTCCTTCCTTCAAGGGGGTGTGAGTCTGTTCACTGGCTCAAGTCTCAGAACTGATTTCGAACCAGTGGCTCTGTATTCTGGTGATCAGGGTCAGACTTTCACTGACATTCCCTAGAATTCTTCCTCTTCTAAAGATGAACTAAACCCTGAATAGATTTCCCATCTATTTCACTCCTAGGGACACCGTGACCAAATAGCCAATGCCATAAAACTACCTGAGTCAGACTAGGCTCTCAGTCCATTGCAATGGACTCGATTGTGACTGGTTTGTTTTTTCTTAATTCTCAAACTGCTGTGAGCCTGTGCCCATCATGAGGACCACAGCCACACTGTCTTTGTTGGCTGAGGTCCACCACGTGGACCCCACCACCACCGGGTCAATTAGCCCACTGTGGTGTCTTCAGTCACTTAGGCATCAGTCCTTGTTCCATCTGACTCCATCGAGCAACACTCACAGCTGTCTGCCTGGGTGGTAGGCCTCCCTTCACAAATCCCTTTCTCAGGCTTGCGATGACAGCGTTTCCTGTGGCACTCCCTGTGTGGGGCTGTGAGTCTAACTCATAAACCCCTCCTTTGGCCTCTAGACACCTTCCTCTGTGGCATATCAGGCCAGAATCGGTTAGCGCAGGCCAGCGCTGCACCCAGGCTTCAGTTCCTGGGTGCCTCCTGTCCATTGTCCTCAGAGCACCAGCTGTGCTTCAAACCACTCAAACCCCCTTTACTAGCTGTCATGGATTCAATTATGTCCTGGACCACCAAAATCTGTAGTCATTTGGCTGGGCGATTGTATTTCTCCTCTGCTGTAAACCCTACCTCTGTGAGGTAAAGGAGGGAGGGTGGGTGGGGCTAAGTTTGGGGCCTGAGTCAACCTGTAACAGTTGACTGTGCCTACAGGCAATCTCTTGGGATATAAAGGAAAGGGAAGGAAGCAAGAGTTGGAGACCTCACACCACTCCTTTGTCACCCTGGGAAAAAGAGGAACAGCAGACATGGCTGGCAATGCAGTCCGGTCCTTCCTGAAAGGATCCCGGCCTCTCCTTCCTTCAAAAGGTTGTGGGTCTGTCAAATGTCTCAAGTCTCAGATTGATTTCAGGGCAGTGACTGTATCCTGGTGATCTCAGTTAGATTGTCATTTACTTGACATGGAATTCTTCCTCTTGTAAAGATGAACTAACCCCCTAGTAGATTTCCCTCCCAGCTCACTCCTAGGGACACCATGGCCAAGTAGCCAATGCCATAATCTGTAGGAGTCAGACTAGGCTCCCACTGCATTGGAATTGACTCGATAGTGACTGGTTTGGTTTTCGCTTAATTCTCAAGACTGCTGTGAGTCTGCTGTCCATCGGAAGCACCGCACCCACACTGTCTTTGTCGATTCAGGTCCACCACTCTGGCCTGACCACCACGGGGTCCAATCACCCAATCGGATGTCTTCACTCACTTAGAGTATGGCTTCCTGTTCCATCTGACTCCACCAAACACCACTCACAGCTGTCTACCAGGGTGCTGGGGCTCCCTTCACAAATCCCTTCCTCAGGCATATGGCAACAGGGTGTCCTCTGACACTCTCTGTGTGGGGCTATGAGTCTAACTGATAATCCCCTCTGACAGGCCTGCTTCCCTCGGCCTCTGGGGACCTTCTGTGACACACCAGGTAGGGCTCCGTTAAGTGCAGGCCACCCCTCAGCCAGACTTCAGTCTGTCAGACCCATAGACCACCTGATGCCTTCCTGGCCACTCTAGCTGAGACACTGGATGACACCTTTGTGCTGCTTGGACCCACGTCACTGAACTCAGACTGCATCAGCCTTATGTTCCTTGCACCATTAGGCCTCACCCGGGACAGTCTTGCCACACAGAGTCCCCAGGCTTCTGTTTGTACAGATTAGAAACTCCCAGCAGTTCCTTTTCTTCTACAGGATTGCTTCCCTCCTCCTGGGTCATTCTGCACTTTATCTTTGGGGGTGTAGGGGACTTTGGTCTACTCACAGGTCTAGAAGCAACAGTGGGTGGTGGGGATGTGTTCTGAGAACAGTGGGTTATGTCTTGTAAGGCACTGTACTAAGCAATGTGCAGACAATGACTCAGTCTGTTAGGGTTCAGATTTCAAGAGGTGACTCTTTTTTGAAAGTTCAGTTTTATTAAAAATATGTCCAACAAGAAATAGACTGGTGCACCAGGGACTGACTCCAAACTATGCAGAGCTAGGAGGCAGGACAAGGAGCAGACCCTGAGTAACTTTTTCATTAGCATTTATAAGTCGTGAGCCTAAAAAGCAGGGAGGGAGAGCTGACCCTTGCATTGATTGGGTGAGGCCACATGGAGTTCTGTAGGTTGTAAAATGTAGTCATTAGGAATGTTCTCTTTGCAGATGGTCCAGGGTCAAGAGGTTATCTGTAAGGCTGTTTCTATGGTTCAAGGTTGTCTCCAGGCTCTGTTTTGTGTCAGGTGCTAAGTAATCTATGGTAATTCCTGTTTTTTCTCTGCTAAATTTACTGGGCCTTCTCTTTACAATTTAACTCTTTACTGCTCTCTTCCTCAACAATGTTGCTTCTGTCCCATTTTAACAAGTCTCTTCAGACACAACTGGGATCACCTCATCAGATGGTGCGCTGAAGGGCTAACCGATTTTCTGGAAGGGGGGCGGTTAACAGACCAAAATGGATGGAAAACAGTCTGCGGTCATTTGTTTGTTATTTATCAATGGCACTCCATTTCTTTCACTCCTAAAAGCATGGGAGTTCTCCTTCCTCAACAAGACAACAAAAGACAAAGCAAAGGAGTCTGCAACAGCCACATTCCATACTAGGAGGCTTCAATGTTGTCTGAGTTCCAACAGAATTCAAACCCCAGGCAAAAAGTGAGTGGAAAAACCATTTTGAGAAGAAAGTAAGAACTTTAGCCTTTGCCCTCCCAAGCCTGTGATTCCAGGAAACAATGTGATACACAAAATCAGCAAAAAGGACTGCTGAAGGAATGAAAAACCATATGGCCATCAGTCTCTCAAGTCTCTGAACTCTCTCTCAGGGTGCTCTCTGCCCTGAGGGTTGTGGTCCTCTGTCCACAGCCCCAGGTCAGCGGTGCCCCAGATTCTCCTTGGTTGCCTAGGAACCCAGCCATTATCAGGAAGGAAAAGTTACTTTGTTCTGAGGCTAGACACTGGGAACCTTGAAGGGAAAGTTGAGAGTTCAGTCTCCAGACAGCCCAAGTAATAGGTCAGGGAATCTGTGTGGCCATCCTTCTCTGGAGATCTGACCTTCAGAGCACGGTCTCTGTTAAGGGATCCCTTGGTAGAGTATCTGGGCCCTGTCACGGCTTACTCACCAGCATGAAGCCCCTGCCCTGTCTTTCAGTTCTGTGTTTTATCCCGTCCGTGATACTGGAACCAATAAAGATCCCGCTTTACTTGTCCTGACTCTGACGGACCTTCACCACTGTAAACCAATGAGGGAAACTGGAAATTTATTCTCCCCTGTCCCCAGTGTCTTGACCAGAAGACTCATTTCCCTCTGACCCTTCACTCCCACCTTGATTCCCAAGCTACAGCCTGAGATCTTGGGATCTCCCTTGCAATGTCCTGGTTAAATACATCTCTTGATTTAAGGCAGCTGAAAAGTACCAGACAACATTCTCAGGTGGTTAATCAGCAGAATGTTTGCTGTTCAACTTTCCCCGAGGGCTCTAGGAGCCCAAGAGTGGACTCTGGCACCAGGGCCCCTTCCTGTCCCCTCCACAGGACTCCTCACTGTGTCTGCAGGAAGTGAGCCTGATGGGCAAACCATGCATTTCAACAGGGCTCTGCGACAATCTAGTCCCCGATTATCTGGTGCAGCTTTTGTGATGCTAACTCAGGTGTTTTCTCCACTCCACACTTCCTGCCTCCTGCTCGCAGCTGCCAGGTTTTGAGCGGACTGCGCTCTTGTTAACCGGCCTCCCCTCTCCCGGAAAGCCGCTTCGACCGCCTGTGCTCTCAATCGCGTGACAACATTGCCATCTGCTGGCTGACTCTTCCCAGTCGTGTTCCTGCATGTCCTTGTATGTGTCACCAAACTGCTCTTAGAACAGCTGTCGGCTGGGGCTTTGGGGGACATTACAAGCTGCAAGCGCGGAGGAAAAGGCCCCTAATCGGCTTGTGCCACACCCTGAGAGTGCTCAGTTGGCAGGGGGTCTTCAAACGCTGGTTTCCGGATTCCACTCGCAGTTGGGCCATTGTGGCACGTGACCCGTCCGCCATAGACTGGACGACACGTGTCAATTCCTCGCTGAAACCTTTGATCCTTTTGTTTTTCTCAGGTTGCCTTTCCACTTAGAACAGCTTTTCGTCGGTATCTGGTGATGCTTGGTATGAGAGGGCACGGCCTTCCTCAGGATACTGGAATCCCTCTGGGAATTTCTGCTCTACGCGATATTTGGGAATTCTGGCGGCAAATCGGTTTAATACTGGCCAAGATGGGCTGCTGTCATCCCGGAAACCATTCCTGATACCAGCTGCCTTAGGTCTCAAACTCACTAATGTAATTTGCTGTGCAGCTAATTACAGAATAGGACCTCTCAGCTCAATCAGAATCCATGGGAGTCTTTTTTTTTTTAAGCATCCAAATGATAAAATGTTACAATTTGCTTCTTTAGTAGGAGACGGTGTGTTACAGAAAGCAGAGTGACTCAGGAACTGGAAACGGGAGTGTCCTGTCTGTTCCTCCCACAACTGAATCGCTTATGACTGTTAACCATCTTCCTTTCACCAACCTTTGGGCGTCTACTCTTTCTCTGCCTCTGCCATCCTGGACTGTGTCCTGAGGACTTCCTCTCACAGGAAAGAGGAAGAGGCAGAAGAGGGGAGGCCAGCCCTCCACGGGAAACTACCCCAGTGATGAGCTGCCCTTGAAGGCCAGCACTGCACCCAGGTTTCAATCCCTCAGTCCCACAGACCACCTCACCGCGCTAGCTGAGACACCCACCGGATGAAGCCTTTCTGGTTGTCAGACCCTTGTCACTGAACTCAGACTGGGTCTGCCTTAAACTCCTTGCACCACGACAGCCGTGCCACAGAGTCCCCAGGCTTCTTTTTGTATAGATTCGAAACTCCGAGCAGTTCTTTTTCTCCTGCAGGGCAGCTTCCCTCTTCCTGGGTCATTTGGTACTTCATCTTTGGAGGTGTCGGGAACTTCACTTTACTCACAGGTCTAAAAGCAACTGTCAGTGTTGGGGATGTGTTCTGAGAACACTTGGCAAGGTCTTGTAACACACTGCCCTAGGCCGAGCCCCAGGCAGTGACTCAGAGAGTCTCTTCAGACACAACTGGGTTCACCTTCTCAGATCCGGGGCAGAAAGGCTAAGGATTTACTGCGGAGGGGGGTTAAGGACAAAAATGGATGGGAAACATGCTGTGGTCATTTGTTTGCTACTTATCAATGACACTCTGTTTCTTTCACTCCTAAAAGCCTGGGGGGTTTCCTTCTTCAACAAGACAAACAAAAACCCAATGAAAGGAGTCTGTAGCAACCACCTTGGCTACTAGGAGACTTGAAAGCTGTCTGATTCTGAGCTCAAGCAGAACTGGAACCTGGGCAAAACGTGGGCCCAGCAACCACTTTGTGAGACAAGTAAGAATTTAACCTTGGCCCTCCCAAGCCTGGGATTCAAGGACACTGTGGCATACACAAAATGACCAAAAGAGACTGCTGAGGAGATGAACCCATCCGTCTGCCAAGTCACTAAACTCTCAGAGCCGAGATTGATCACTGCCCTGAGGGTTACCTTTCCCTGTCCACAGCCCCAGGTCAGCAGTGCCCCAGATTCTCCCTGGTGGCCTAGGAACCCAGCCATTATCACTAAGGAAAAGTGTTACTTTGTTCTCAGCCTGGATCATGGGAACCTTGAATGGAAACTTGTGATTTCAGTCTCCAGACAGCCCAAGGAATAGGTCAGGGAATCTCTGTGGCCATCATTCTCTGGAGCTCTGACCTTGGAAGGAAGGTCTTTGTTAAGGGTCATTTTTTAGAACATCTGGGTCCTGTCATGGCTTTGTCACCAGGATGAAACCCTGAACCCTGTTTTTCACGTCTGTGTTTTATCCCATCTGTGGTCTTGGAACCAACAATGTTCAACACTCTGCTTTTCTTGCCCTGACTCGGACTGCCCGTCATCACTGTAAACCACCGAGGGAAACCCGAACTTCCTTATCCCCTGTCTCCAGTGTCATGACTGGGGACTCACTTCTCGCCGATGCCCAAGCTCCAGCCTCAAATCTTGTGAGTTTCCCTTGTAAAGTCCTGGTGAAATAAATCTCTTGATTGAAGGCAGCTGAAAAGTCTTCACTGGACAACCTTGTGAGGCGGTTAATCAGCAGGATGTTTGCAGTTCAATTTTCCTCGAGGACTCTAGCAGCCCAAGAGTGGACTCTGGCACCAGGGCCCCTTCCTGTCCCCTCCACTGGACTCCTCACTGTGTCTGCAGGAAGTGGGCCCGACTACCAAACCATGCATTTCAAGAGGGCTCTGTGACAGTCCAGCCCCCGATTTCCTGGTGCAGCTTTTGTGATATTAACTCAAGTGTTTGCTCCACTCCTCACTCCTGCCTCCCACTCCCGCCTCCCACTCCCAGCCGTACCGGGTTCTCACCAGACTGGGAATTTGTTTCCCACCTCCCCTCCCCTGAAAAGCTGCTTAGACTCCTGTCTTCTCAATCGCGTGACAGTATTGCCATCGGCTGGCTGTCTCTTTCCAGTCATGTTCGTGTTCCTGTTTCTGCCTGCCACCTAACTGCGGTGGAACAGCCCTTGCTGAGGTGTTTGCGAACTTTACAAATCAGGAGAGCAGAGGAAAAGGCCCCTAATCGATTTTTGCCACGCCCTGAAAGTGCTCAAGTTTCAGGGTGACTTTTGGACCTCTGGTCTTAAGAGTTTCCTGATTCGGCTGGCAGTTTGGCCATTTTGGCACGTGACCCATCCGCCATGGACTGGATGACGCGTGTAATTGCTTGCTGAAACCTTTGATCCTTTTGTTTTTCTAAGGTTGCCTTTGGGTTTAGAACAGCTTTTGATTGGTGCCTGGTGATGCTTGGTATGAGAGGGAATGCCCTTCCTCAGGACGATTCCGGAATCCCTTTGTGGATTTCTGCTCTACATGTATGTTCTGGAGTTATGGCCGCAAATCGGCTTAGTACCTGCCAAGATGGGGTTCTGCCATCCCGGAAAGCATTCCTAATACTGGCTAGGTTAGGTCTCAGTTAAACTCACTAATGTAATTTTGCTGTTGAGCAAATTACGGAATACAACCTCTCAGCTTAATCACAATATATGGGAGTTGTTTTTTTTTTAATGATCCAAATGGTAAAATGTTAGGAAATTTGCTTCCTTAGGAGATGGTGTGTTAGACAAAGCAGAGTGACTGAGAAATTGGGAAATCGGAGTGTCTGTCTGTTCCTCCCACACCTCAATGTCCTATGACTGTTAACCAACCATCTTTCTTTCACCAGCATTTGGGATCTCCTCCTTCTCTGAACGTCCTTCTCACAGGAACAGAGGAAAAGGCAGAAGAGAGGAGGCCAACCCTCCATGGGAAAGTGCCCCACCGATGAGATACCCTTCAAGGTGCCATTCCCCCAAACTACAGTGGACAGCCTCAGCTGACTCTTGTCCCCTGATCTAAGGCAAGATCTCTTACCACTGTTAGAACGCCCCCTATCTGTGTCAAGGTCTGCAGAACTCTAAACGAGAAGTGAAACTTCTGGCAGAAACTTTTGAGTGGGCTCAAATTATCTGTATCACTTTTTACAGTGTTGCTGGGATGATGAAGGTGCTCAGTGGATGGAAGGAACTAACACAAGCTGAGAAATCACTGTCCTTGCACACAGATGTCTCAGGGACACATCTGATGACACAGACTAAACCATTGTAACAAGTACAATGTTTTACAAGGAGTTTTTACCAGAAGGTAGCTTGTGCTACAGCTGAAGCTTGTAAACAAGAAGGGGGGAAGACCCACAAGAGTGGATGCCTACATCGACTTCGGACTGGAAGAACCAGATGGTGCCCAGCCACCACCAGTGATAGCCATGATAGAGCTCACAGAGAGGAGTCTCACTGGCAACACAAGAATAAAAAGGGGTGCATCCTGAAATCTCCACTGAAAGACCACAATTAATGGTCCAGCGGTTTGAGGGTTCCCCTGAAGCATGGCCCCCAGCCATGATGCTAGCCTTACCCACAAATTATAATCAAGGTCGACTCTTTGGACAGGAATGGATTGGGACTGGCAATGCAGAGTGACGATATATTGGATGCACTTTATGGTTCTATATATCTATAGGATATCATCCTGCTGACCTCTGGCTGGAGGAAGGAGAGTGGTTGGAGAGGAGGGGAAAGGACACTATAGGGAGGAGGAGACATGTATGGAGCAGAGAGGAATAGTGTGCTGTCACCGGACAGGGAGAGCAGTGGAAGCTGCATATAGGTGGTCTTGTAAATTTATACGGGAATTTACATTTTCATTCAGTCATGTTAAATAAAAAATAAAAAGAACAGGGTGAGAACATTGATTGCTATAGACGCTGTGGGACTAAACTTTTTAAGGAGCATTTAGAGTGACACCTAGGAGATGCAGGGGCCAGAGCAGCCGTCATCACCCATTCTGCAGAAACTGTATGCACGGACTCAGCTGACTTAGTTAAATGACGTCAGTTGATTTCCGAGAATGTAGAAACCTCACAGTTCACCACCTCAGCCTGTCAGTCAGCCCGAACCTTAGAGAAGAGGCCTACAGAGACGAAACTGAGGACAGAGGCTCAATAAATCTCTTTTCTGTCTTCAGAATGACACCGTTACAATCTCCTGCAGAAAACCAGAGCTATAAACCCCCGTTTGTGAAGAGGTCCAGATTGCTGGCATTGGAGTTCCTGGACTTTGCTATTCTTGTGTGAAGCCTGGACATTTTAAGCACTGTCTTCATTTAAGAAATAAGTCCATTGGATATCCATCTGCAATAAATTGAAATAAGACCCATATCTTACACCTTATATGAAAACCAACGGAAACTGAACGAAACACCTAAGTATCAAATCTGAGATGATAAAGCTCATCCAAGACAAAGGAGGAACAACAATGGAAGTTTGCAGACGCAACACAGGCAGACTTCAAAATCGGTCAGAGAAACCACAGTGAACAGAAAAATAAATAAATAAATGGGAACTGTTAAGAATCAAACATTTCTATTCATCCAAAGACTTCATTAATAGAATTAAAATGACAGCTACAAAATGGGAAAAATATTTGGCAACTATATGTCAGCCTGATGCCTGATCTTCATAATCTATAAGGTACTACAAAATATGAACAAGAAAAAGATAAATCATCCAATTCAGCGATGGGCAAAGGAGATGGACCGACATGTCTCTAAAGAGGAGATCCAGGGAGACAAAAAACACCTGCGGACATGCTCACAATCATTAGATACTGAAGAAATTCAAATCAAAACTACTATGAGATACCATCTCACCCCAACAAGGTTGACCATGTTCTGAAAGACACAAAACAACAATTGATGGAGAGGCTGTGGAGAAATTGCAACGCTTCTACACTGTTGGTGGCACTGCAAAATGGTGCAACCTCTTTGGAAAGCAATCTGGCGCTCCCTTAAAAAAATGGATACAGGTATACCATTGTACCCAGGAGTTCCACTACTTGGAATTAATCCTACCGAATCAAGGCCTCTTACACCAACTGACACATGTACACGAATGTTTATAACAGCACAGTCCACAACAGCAAAAATGGAATCAGCCCAGATGCCCAACAACAAGGAATGTACAGGTAAACTGTGGTATATATACTCAGTGGAACACTATGTAATGATATACAATCATGACGATTTCAGGAAACATCTCATAACCCGGTTTCAACTAGAGGTTATTATGTTGAGTGAAAGTAGTCTGTGACAAAACAACAAATATTGCACAAGACCCCTATGATGAGAACTTGAAAACAAACACTTGCATAGAAAAAAAGACTCTTTGATGGCTGCAAGGGTGGGGAGGGAGGAAGGGCAAGAGGGGAGGGTTTACATTAGGTAGTTTACAGAAATTTGGTTGGGTGAACTCAGTGACAACACATATTAGAAAGGAAATCAACACTAACTGGACTTCAGCATAACTTAAGTACTCCTCCCATCCCAACCCAATACTGAAAAGACAGGGTAGCTGGGGTGGGGGACCATGGACCATGCTCTGAAGTGAATTCAAGGTGAATTGTCACAAGCAACATTTTGCTAATGAGGGCCTACCACACCCCGTATTAGTGAGTGGCATCTGGGGTCTTAAAAGCTGCCAAGCCGCCATCTGAGGGTACAGCAAATGGTTCCAACTCAACAGGATCAGACGATGTCTGAGGACCAGAACAACATGGGGAAAGAGAACTCACAAGACACAGAGACCCATGTGACTGGGCCTCTGCATCCAGTTGGCCACCACCCTGCGACCACCAGTGATATCTGCAATAGAGCGCAGAAAATTCAGTCTCACTAGCAACACAAGAATGAATAGGGATACACCCTGAGATCTCTCCTCAAAGACCACAACTGATGGTCCAGGGGCCTCAGACTTCCCCTGGGAGCATGGTCTCTGGCCCTGATGCTGCCCCTGCCAATAGATCATAATGAAAGTCAACTCTTCGGACAGCAATGGAGTGGACTTGGTGATGCAGAGTGACCATGTCTTGTGGGTGCTCCGTGGTTCTATGCATCTATGTGATTCTGCTGACTTCTTGCTGAAGGAAGGGGAGTAGGTGGACAGGAGGGGATAGAAGACTATTGGGAGGTTAGGTTGTGTATGGAGTAAAGAGGAAGAGTGTGCTGTCACTGGACAGGGAGAGTAGGTGAGCTTCATATTGGTGAGCATCCAAATTTATATGGGATTGTACATTTTCATTCAATCACAGTAAAAAAAAAAAAAAAAGAAAAGAGATAAGTGGGCTGGTATAGGATACACATAAAGGCCTGTGGAGTAGAATTGGAAGTTCAGAAAGAAACCCACACATCAAAATTCTTCCTTAATCTCCTTTATTGCTTGTCCACTTTCATATGCGTCTGAGACCATTGGAGACACCATGGATTGGGTCAGGCAAATCTTAGTCTTTCAGGGGATATCTTTGCTTTTAAAGACTTTAAAGAGATCTTTTGAGGCAGATTTGCCCAAGGAAATGCATCCCTGGGTTTCCTGACTACTGCTTCCCCAGGGGTTGCTCCTCCATCCATGTAAAATGAAATCCTTGACACCTTCAATCTTTTCTTTGTCGATCATGATATTGCTTATTGGTCCAGTGGGGAGCATATTTGGTTTCTTGATACTGTAGTGTAATCCCTTCCGAAGACTGGGGTCTTGGTCTTCATCAGTAAGTGTTTCAACATCTTTTCCCTTACAGCAGGCGAGGTTACGGTATCTGCAGAAAACAGGCTGTTAATGAGTCTTCCTCCGGAGATTTTCCATAGCCCAGCTTCTTGGATGGTTTGGTCAGCACACAGGTTGAGTAGGCATGTTGAACGGATGTCACCGCAATGCTGACCAATCCTGACTCTCAATCACACGGTATCCTCTTTTCCTGTTAGAACAACTTGCTCTGAATCTATGGGTGGACTCGTCAGCACAATTCAACATTCTGGAATTCCCATACTTCACAATGTTATCTGCACTTCGTCATCATCCACAGGTCAAATGCCTTTGCACACTTTCCTCGTGGATTCTCTCAGTGCTGCATCCTGAGGCTTGAATTTTTCTTTCAATTCTTTCAGCTCAGAAATGCAAGGTGTGTTTTCCCTTTCTTTTGCTCTGTCCGACTCTTCACATGTGTCATTGAAACCAGAAGCTAAAATGTGCCGTTTTGAAACTATACAGAGGACCTCAGACCCAGGGCATGAGAGGCACTGTTTAAGGTCCACCCCCAATCCCATGGAAAACATAGCTTTTATCCTTCACAAGCCTCAGGTGACGATTCTCGGAGAAGGGGCACTGAGCCTTAGTTAGAGGCACCAACATAGATTTAGTAACTTATAGGCTATGAGTAACACCTCCTGCTTTGATCACTGGTCTCTAACGAGTGATAAATGCATTAAGCAGGACGCTGGGGAGGACAGGAAGAACAACCTGAGCACTTTTCTTTCAGAGGCCTGGCTTCCTAGCACTCCTTGGCTCACGAAATCATACATTATCTTACAGGAGGCACTGACATAAAATCTTTATAGCCTTTACACCCTCTTCTTCAGATCAGCAAACAGTGGAGGCACCAGTTCCACGAACCAGTGCTCAGGTCACCAGCTGGGGCCTCCGGACCCCAGTACCTGATCCAATCCTGAGGCCTGCCCAGGATGGATGCCCCCCAATAATCCACAGTGTTTCTCCCCTCACACCTACGCTTCCCTGCTATAAAAACTCTGAGCGTGCCTCAAAAACTCGGACAGGCTCTGAAGATGAGAATTACCCCGTTCCTTCGCATGCCAGCTTCGAGATAAAACTTTGATGTTTTCACCCAAACTCCTATCTGAGAGCCGGCTTTACATCAGACAGCATGAGCCCAGGGTTTGTCTGGTCACTTGATGCTCACACCCTTCTGTGGCTTCTCAAGCCGGTCGAGATTTCCTTTGCTGCTCTTTCCCATCATTGTTTCTTCCATTGGCTTCAGCTACTCGACGTTCAAGAGCAGGTTGCAGAGCCTCTACGGCACCCATTGGAGTCTTCTCTTTCTATCCTGGCCTTCCAGTGACCACCTGATTTCTTCCTCTAGGACATCCTTGCTGTCAGTCCACAGCTCACCTGGTGTTTGCTTATTACTGTCGGAAGTGTCAGGTCTTCTATTGAGATGCTCTCTGCATTCAGGTGGACTCTGCTCAGGATGGAAACCCTGGTGAGGTGGGGCTGAGTGCCACAGCTGCCAACCGAAACGTCAAAACTGCCTTGATGGCTGGTAACAGCAACAAGCCTTTCAGGGTAGGAGAAAAAAGAGATAAATGAGAAAACGTCACATTATACGCTATTAAATTTGATTTGGAAATACCACTATAAACTTTTAATGATTTTTCCCCTCAGTTTCTGAAGAAAACTGTTCATTGAAATATACGTACATAAAACTACACATGTAGATGTACAGCTAAGATTGTCAAACACTGAATACTGCTGTGTCATGAGCACACAAATCGAGTGGGAAGACATGGCCCCCTCCCCAGCACCCGCTGCTCTGTTGTCATGACCACCTTCTCCGTCCCCACCCCGAGGAGCCACTATTCCTCTGTCTAACCTTCCAGAAGCATTCTGTGTTTGTATTTCATGCACATGGAGTCATAAAGTGAGTCTTCTTGTATGTCTGGCTTCTGTGGCTCCAAGCTGCTTTCCAGATTGACTTTTATTACTGTCTGCAGATACAGTGATTTCATTGTTCCTGCAGTAAGAAATGGTTCAGAGAATTGACATTCTGCAGAAAAGCATCATCTTAACATTCAGAAATAATAGCTAATCGCAGAGCATGATGGCAAGTTGAGGGACATGTACCTTCCCCCGCTGTCCCACACAGATGGCCACTTGACTCAAGGTCTGAACATTCCACCTTTGCAGTTAGCTACTGTATTTAGGGCAATGTCTGCTGAATGAGATTCATATGGCAAACATACTCAAAGACTTTAGGATCAAAGTGGGAGCAAAGGCCCGCGGAGTTGCACACCTGCTCCTCCTGTCCATCAGCAAACAGAAGCTCAGGGGACAAAGATGATGACAATGTGGCTCCGGTGGGAGGTTCTCAGACCAAGAGGAACCCGGGCCTCCTGTCCATTGTCCTCAGAGCACCAGGCGTGCCTCAGGCCACTCAGACCCCCTATGCTGACAGTCATGGATTGAATTATGTCCTCGCCTAAAATGTGTGGCCATTTCCCTGGGCCATGATCCCCGTTGATGTGCAGTGCTCCTCCACGCTGTCAACCCTTTCTCCGTCAGGGTAGCGAGGGAGGACGGGAGGCAGGGGTGTTCGTGGGGCTGACTCTGTGTGTAAGACTGGACTGTGCCTTGAGGCATCTTTTGGGACAGAAAGGACCGGGAAGGACACGGAGTAGGAGACCTCACCCAACCATGAGGTCTGAGAGAAAGATGGACAGCAGCCATCGCTGGCGGTGCAGTGCGGTCCTTCCTCAAGGGGTGCCGCCTCTCCTTCAGTCCAGGCCATGTAGGTCTATGAACTGCCTGACTTCTCGCAACTGATTTCAGGGCAGTGACTCTGGTCTAGTGATCTGATTCAGACTGCCATTCATTTGACCTAGAATTCTTTCTCTTGTAGAGTCACGTAAATGCTTAAGAGATTTCCCATCTACTTCACTCCTAGGGACACTATGACCAGCTAGCCATATGAGTTAGACCAGGTTCACCATGTGTTAGAATCGACTTGATGGTGACTAGTTTGGGTTTCTTCTTACCTCTCATGACGGCTGGGAGCCCACTGTCCATGACAATCACCACAGCCATGGTGCCTTTGTCAGCTGAGGCCCACCACTCGGGCCTGACTGGCACGGGCTCCAGTGAGCCCACTCGGGTCTCTTCACTCAGTTAGGGCATCGCTCCCTGTTCCATCTGACTCCATCAAACGGCACTCACAGCCGTCGGCCAGGGTGCTGGGGCTCCCTTCACAAATCCCGTCCTCAGGCTTGTGGTAACGGTGTCCTCTGGCACTCCCTGTGAGGGGCTGTGAGTCTCACTGATGATCCTCTCTGACACAGCTGCTTCCCTCGGCCTCTCGGGACTTCCTCTGTGGCACAACCGACAGGGCTGGATTAGAGCAGGCCACCCCGTCACGCAGACTTCAGTCAGCCCGTCCTACAGACCACCTGATACCTTCCTGACTGCTCTAGCTGAGACACCAGATGAAGCCTTTGTGCTTCTCAGACCCACATCACTGAACTCAGACCTGATCAACTTTATGCTTCTTGCCACACAGAGTCCCCAGATTCTATTTGTATAGATTATAAAATCCCAGCCGTTCTTTTTCTTTTGCAGGGTACTTCTCTCCTCCTGGGTCCTTTTGTACTTTATGTCTTGGGGTCTCTGGGACTTCAGTCTACTCACAGGCCTAGAAGCAGCAGTGGATGGTGGGAGTGTGTTCTGAGAACATTCCAGAATGTTGTAAGGCAGTGTCCCAGGCGACACCCCAGGCAATGACTCAAATGCCATCCTAGGACAGGACTGAGACAGTCCCTAGAGACACAGCTGGGTTCTCCTCACCACATGGGGAGCAAGGGGACTCACAGATTTACTGGAGATTGAGTGCAACAGACAGAAATGGATGGGAGTTGTTATGGGGTGATTTCTTTGCTATTCATCACTAGAAGTCCTTTTCTTTGACTCTTAAAGGAGTGAGGGCTTTTATTCTTCAACAAGATAAAGAAACAGACAACAAATGAGAAGAGTCTGCAGCTATTAGCTACAAACAATTACAATGTCATGCAGTCACATTCTCAGTTCAAACAGAATTGTAACCTGAGGCACCAAGTGAGTACAA